>OX328110.1:34468117-35068117 GCA_946811185.2 Hippopus hippopus
AGACTGCACAGAACGTGCAGTCTGATCTCGGATCTACACTGTCCGTTGTGGTGAGTTTTTGTCCCTTGGCGAAAAGAAATTTAAAAATTGCAATACTCTGGATTTTTCACTTTTAGTTAGATTTTTTTAAGATTTATAATTGAGCCATACTCTGCCCAAAGGGGGTTTAGTGCATTTCCGTGATACCTTATACTAAGGCAAGTCTTCGCATAATTATAGATCCATAAAATCCTTTTTTTTTTTTTATTATTATTATTATTTTCTAAGAACCGACTGGATCATAAGGTACACTGGTCTTTGGACATGTAGAACATTTACCAATAGCAAAAGTTATCGACTCAAGTCAGCCTGCGCGGACTGCGCAGGCTGACCCGAGTCGATACTTTTTGCAGATGCATAAAGCTTCCATTTTAAAAGAGCCTAGTTCAATTTGTATAGTAGTCTGGCTCACTCATGATTCTTTCCGAGGATTGATGATAGCCATTGCAACATTGTCTAGAAACTGTTTATGTGAAAATGAAAACTTATGGCTGGATAATATTCCTGTGAGCAGTACCGGTAAAAGAAACTCATTTATAGCACGAATACGAGTAGGTACATCAACCCATATAACTGAAAGATTGTTGAAAACGGCGTAAAACATTACACAAACAAACTACCGAACACATTTTCAAATCGTAGCTTTTATAATAACTGAAGTACATGTACTACATATTCGTTTCAGTTTATGAAAAACTACCGAACTTAACCATAGCAGGGCATTGCGGTTTTTGAAGTACATGTAATTCCTTGTATTTTCAATTTATAAGCTATAACAGATTGACCGATCACCCGAACTATAAATCAGTATGGCTATTTCGTTGGGTGAAATAAGGGTGACCAGAGAATGCATGGAAAATGTCTTAAAACTACGGACATTCCAGGAAGAAGTGAAATTCATCCTCGACTAAATCACGGCAAAATTTTAAAATTTCTTTCTTATAAGGGATGGAACCACTGGAAATGGAATAATTGCACCATTTAACGACAAGACACTGTGAATAACAAGCTTGCAAAATGCCTTTAGCAAATTTCGAGAGTTACTAGTAAAATTTTTTTACTTTTTAATCAAGTTTAAAAGAAAAGTAACAAGTTTTAAGTGCTTTGTCAATTTAAGACAAAGGATTTGTGAAAATTAAATTTCTTTCACTGTGGATAATTCTTTCGGTATCTAGAGCATTTTTGTTCAAAACTGTCTCAAAAAAGAAGGCTTTTGGAAAGATTGTGGGAAAAAGGGAAACTGCAGGCAACCAGCATTTTCTCCGTTTCCAACAATATTTTGCAAACCTTTTGCAAAGACAAAGAACATAGTTTCATCCACATTTAACTTGTCGTCTGCGAATCCTTTCAAACATGTCTAAAGTTTTGTTGACCGGTAAAGAGTTAATTGAATATATGAGCCAAGCTTTGTCAAAAGGGGGCTTAGTGGATATTCGTAATGCGTTGTTCCAAGCAAGACATCACATAAATAAGGATCCATAAAATCCACTTTGTCCAAAACTTGACTGAATCATGAGGTATCTTATAATCCTTTGATACGAAGAAAATTATTGTTCTAGAGCAAAAAGTTTTGGCCCATGTCAGTCTGCGCGAACTGCGCAGGCTGACATGGGTCAAAACTTTTTGCAGATGAATTAAGCCCCCTTTTCACAAAGCATGGCTCATATTCTTTTCACTAAATTTTTCTCTCAAAGTACTACTAGTAATTTTACAGTGAAAATTGAATCTGTGTAATTATGACAGACTACTAGCAAGCTGTCAACTTATCGACTAGTTACAAACATGTGAGAGTTGTCCCAGAAATATGTAGAAGGGGCGTTATGTCGTACCCTGGGTGGCAGCTTGTGGCGTAACCGTATTATTTAATCCTTTGTAGATAACTTTTTACTCAATAACTGTATATGTATTCTATTGAAAATTGTAGCATTTATCAACAATGTATCCAATGAAACGTAGCCAAATTTTGGTGTTTAACTGTTTGTTAACCGTCGAGTCATTAGAAAAATCTACATATATATATGTACTTCTGGGAAAACCCTCGTATTTGAAGCACAGGCTGAAGAAGATGTACTCAGGGCCCGTATTCACCAACTATTCCAAACAGTATTCATAGTATAATTGTAAAAACTAATTTGGAAAGTAATGTAATTTCTGATCGGCTAACATATTTGATTTAGCCAATCAGAAGTTGTGTTCTTTTGAAATTTATAATTTCTCTTCTTGATTAGAAAGCAAATCGGAAAGGTTTGTAAATCATGTTATGTCCCCAGGATTTATAACCAAGAACTTATTTTTTTTGCTCCACCCTTACATGATACCAAAACTAATTCTCATGTAAATTTGATTGTGACAAAGTCCTATCCGATGGCGTTGTAATAAAACTTTGTTTTTTTTTTTATGGGACAATGTCCAAAACTCCGGCAGCCATGGTAGAATACTGTACATCTATATGAGCCGTGCTCTGGCAAAAAGAGGCTCAATGCATCTCCGTGATACATGATTCGAAGCAAGTAATCACATACATGTAACAGTAGTTCCATAAAATCATTTTGTCTAAGAATCGACTAAATCATGAGGTAAATTGGCCCTTGGACATACAGAAAATTGACAAAGAGCGAAAAGTTTCGACCAAGGTCAGCCTGCGCGGACTGCGCAGGCTGACCTGGGTCGATACTTTTCGCCCATGCATTAAGCCCCCTTTTCACAGAGCATGGCTCATACGTATGACAAATGTGCCTGTCGCCTAGAGACATGACTTCTGTACTTTTGACTATGACTGTAAAACAAGAATAATGGGAAACATGACTAAATGACGCAAGGGAATTAATTGATTAATTGTTTCCCACAGTTTTTTTTCGGAGAAGAAAGGGGGGGGGGGGGTTTGAGGAGAAGAGCGGAAGTGGCGAAGGCGGACTTTTTTCTTTGAGGCAAAAGAGTCAGGGAGAAACTGAGTTAAAGACAACAAAACCTGAAGAAGTAAATCCTGAACAACGAAAACTGATACTTATTCTTTATGTTCAAATAAGCTACTTTTCATTTGTAAGGATTTTGTAAGGATTTTTTTTTTCAGCGTAGTGTAGGCGCGGTACTTTGCACTTTTACTCGGAGTTTTTCGTAAATCATTTGGAAGGGGTTGCAATTTTCAATTTTGATGTAAGTATGCTATGGACTATAGTTTTCGGCCTGGCAAACCAGTTCTAGGCCAAAAAAAACGCATTTCTCTTATCTCGTTACATGCTCAAAACAATTTAAATATCGTCCTGGTAGAATACGATCAACTAACATGAATTTACAAATTAACAAATTAACATTAACAAATAAGGAAATAAAAGTGAAAACATTTTGGCAAAAAGACAATAATCCCGAACGAGCAATTTCTCTTTTTACCACAGGGTTTTCAAAAGTGGTCTGTGCCGGTCTGTTGCAAGACGGATTAGATCGTCTGAGGATAGAAATGTGTAAATTACTTTCCCACGTTTTCTTGGGGCTATTTTCAGACGTTGCAGTTGTGAGGGTCTGTGTTACAAATAGAACCCAATAGGGAAATATTGATAATCTTTCTCTCTGTCTGTCTGTCTGTCTGTCTCTCTCTCTCTCTCTCTCTCTCTCTCTCTCTCTCTCTCTCTCTCTCTCTCTCTCTCTCCCTCCCTCTCACTCTCTCTATCTCCCTCCCTCTCTCTCTCTCTATCTCTCTCTGTCACTCTCTCTCTCCCTCCCTCCCTCCCTCTCTCTCTCTCTCTCTCTCTGTTTCTGTCCCTGTGTCTCTGGCTCTGTGTCTCTGTCTGTCCGTCCGTCCCTCTTCTCTCTCTCTCTCTCTCTCTCTCTCTCTCTCTCTCTCTCTCTCTCTCTCTCTCTCTCTCCATATACCATATTCATTAGTTCCTGTTGTTAAGAAAGGTAAGGTTTCTTTACTCGTCACATACAAAGTAAATATGATTGCCAATAGTAAGTCATTCGAGACGCTTAATCCTGCATTATGAAAACCTTCATGACAAAAGTATTACCTATTTTACCATGCAGTTTAGACCGAAATCAGAAGTGCACGTTCTGTGCACTCTAATCCCTGGTCTAGACTGTCTGCAGAGCCAACTTTCATTGCCCGCATTATACAGAGAGTAAACGACGTGTTATGGATCAATAATTAACTTCCGAACGTACTCATCTTCCAACCTACTTTACGTACAAACTAAACACCACCTGTTTTAACCCTTGAGCTGCTTAGCGCGATTCAAAGGCCTATTGCGGACAATGTAGATCAAGATCAGACTGCACAGAACGTGCAGTGTGATCTTGGATCAACACTGTCCACTACTTTTTTAGATTAAGGCCAAACCGTCCCTTCATCTTGCAAAGGAACTGTGTGAAAAAGTGTAAATTATTTAATTGGTAGTGAAATAGTTAAACATTAACTCAGAATTTCCTGGAATTAACTCATTCGAATAATTTTTCCACGAAATAATTTGCAGCGAGCCAGTTTGAACGCATCCCTGTCAAAGAAAATAAAAGTAATAAAAATGAATGAAATAAGAGTGTGGCAAAAGCTGAACTTGTTTGTTACCAGTAATATCTCATTTTCTCGCGATGTTTTCAAAAGTGATCAACTGTAAGACGTTAAGAAACGTCTGCAACAGGAAATGCATCGACACTGAATGGTGTTTTATGCTGCTTTCAACATTATTTCATTTATGTTACGACGGCAGCTAACATCTTCATGTTTGTCCTGCGTTTCACCGGTACTAGGCTAGGGCTCTGAAGTGGTTTGCCCAAGGACACTCCCCGAGGAAAAGAAGTGCTTTTAGTGAGGCTGGAGGCCAGGACCTCTTGGTTACGAGTCCTACACTTAACAACTGAGCCACGCAGGACCCCAACAGAAAATAGTCGTGGCTAGTTTTGCTAGTCAGGCTTTCAAAGTGCCATTCTTTTTGCAAGAGACTGATGGACCGTTCAACCGGAAGTGCAAAACCTATTACCTTCTACAAAATAGGTCGCCATTCCATAAATTCCATTAAAATTGTCAATATTCCTTAACGGAAAGAAATACGTGTATTACGATGCGCCTTTGCAGAAAGTGTAGACCAAGAACAGCCTGCAGCAAACGTGCAGTCTTGATGTTTGACCTACACTATCCGATACGGTATCTTTTTTTTTTTTGGTTGAGAAGAACTTTGAAATAAAGATATAAAGGGGTAACAGGAAATGTTCTTCTCTCTCTCTCTCTCTCTCTCTCTCTCTCTCTCTCTCTCTCTCTCTCTCTCCTCTCCTCTCTCTCTCTCTCTGTTTTTTTCCTGCTCAGTAGGCTAGTATAGATTCGATTTTGAACGGCCCCTACACGGCTCATTAGCCGGCCAGGTCTATGACACAAATGATTGACTTAGAGATCAGATAAGGTAACATTTTACCCATTTCATACAGAATAACATAACTTTCTTTCAACCCTTCCACCGCCTAAATAAATCATTTTAAAAATTTCTAGCCAGAGTTAATAACACAAATATTGCGATTTAAAAGGGCTTTATTTTTGCTTTTTCGTCGACCAAATATCTCACTGTGTCGGAAAGTGTAGATCTAAGATCAGGCTGCACGTTCTGAGTGGTCTGATCTTGAGATCTTGATCTACACTGTCTGCAAAAGCGCTTGCTTACGCCTTATTGCAATTTAAAAGTTTTTTTTTTCACAAAATAAAATATCTCACCGTGTCGGAGAGTGTAGATCTAAGATCAGACTGCACTTTCTGTGCAGTTTGATCTTGGATCTATACTGTCCGCCAAAAGCGCTTGCTTATCCTTTACGCAAGAGCTCATTTTACAGACAACAACACTGGACTTGGAATTGAGGCCGCATTTCGCAGCGGTCGTACTCTATATTGTTTGTCACTGGCCACATTTTTTCAATCGTTAAGCCTACCAAACAATACCTGAGTGAAAATGATTTTGAAAGCATTGTGGGGAAGGGAGAAAATGATGGTAATCAGCACTTTCTCCTTTTCCAACAATGTTGTCTGTCTTTTCAAGGACAAATCCAATCATTTTAGTTACAGTTTGATTGTTGTCTGCATTTTTCTGTATTTTTTTTAAATTTGGACATGAGTTTATACGAGGCATTTTTTTATGAACTCTTATAAAGACGACAAAAGTTTAAACCTATCCAACCTTGTAGCACGTTGCAAACGACAAATTGTTATTAAATGTGGCTCAAAACACTAGAATCTGCCATTTAATAGATAGAAAATGCTAATCATCAGCCTTTTTTTTCACATTTCCACAACCTTTGCAAAAATCTTGGCGAGGTCTAAAGGGTCAAATTATAAGGTTACCTTTCTCCATTTCACCTTTTCTTGTCTTAATTTGTTTTTGTTAAATGACCGTACTATTAAAGTCATACACACTTGGCCTTTTAAACAGCGGCCGTAAATTAACCCATAGCGTTTACCCTTCACCACACAATCCCAAGTTTTAACGACCGTAAGGTTTTGATTTGATTGATTGTACGGTGTTTAACGCCGTTTTCAACATTACTTCAGTTATATCGCGGCGGCCAGTGTACCTATCCATGCTTTTCTGGAGTTTCTTTAACCAGTACTCTGCACAATATTCTTTCCAGGCCAGTGGTGCTTTCCAACATAACCACCATCGAAACAATGGTGAGGGAGGAATGAATCCTTTTGCAATGACTATCATTAATCCACGGAAAGAAATTGGTTGAGCCGGAATCGAACCAGCGACCCCCTGTCCTCAAGTTCTTTACGCTACCGACTGAGGTACCAGGGCTCGGCAACGACCCAAAGGAGCCAGCCTTTTAAAAACATTGTTGGAAAAGGAGAAAATACTGGTTACCAGTATTTTCTCCTTTTCCCACAATGTTTTCTACCCACTATAATACAATTTTCATATATCATGCCACATTAATAAATCATGATGCCACATTCGGATCATCCAATGTTTGAACTTTCGAGGTTCCGAGGTTTGAATTATCAAATTTTCGAACTCCCCGACGCATTCAGATCATCCAATGTTTGAATTATCGAGGTTCCGTTGTGTACCAGTAAGTCCTGTGCTTAATTACTAAGCCCACCGTTACCCTGGTAACGATAAAGGAGGGTACAAAGCATTCAATTATTAAACATTCAATTTCTGACCTCGATGATAAATTACGTGCTAAAATACTGAACCGTTTCCCTCTTAAACCAACTTAAAGGCCCTCTAGTCACCAAAAATAAACAATTAAAAATGCGGGCAAATTTAATCCATACCATTTAACTTTTACAAGACGACAAAATTCTCCACTAGTCCAAACTGAAAGTATTCGTAGACGACAAATCAAATGCGGCTAAAAGAAGAGATGTGTCTTTGAAAGACTAGAAAACATTGTAGGAAAAGAAGAAAATGCTGGTTACCAGCATTTTTTTCCTTTTACCACTATGTTTTCCAAAAGTTCCTAGATTTTCCCAAGGTTTCTTAAAATTCGAGATTATGTGGTTAAGGGTTTAAAAAAAATGGATGTTGTTATGAGTCTGACAATGTGTTACGGTACAGTCTGTGAAGGTTCCAGTTGTCAACTTTTAATCTAGATTTACAATACTTTTTACTCTGCCAGCGAATTGAACTATAACAGACTGTTCTGAAACACATTGTCAGACTCGTGATAATAGTCATACTTTTTAAAAAAGTGGCATGAATTTAATTTGCCGGCAACTAGACAACCTCTCCCCCGTTTTGTTTACTTTTGGCCGCTGGTGGCCTTTTAATCGTAAGTTTGTTAAAGAGAACCCCATGAATACATTCGTTTTTAACTTTAAAAGAAAGATCAGCCTTTGAAAGCATTGTGACAAAAAGATGATTCTTTGAATTTGTGAAATGTCCTTAGGCAAGACAAGTAAGAGACCCTGTTCCTAATACTGGTTCATAATTCGTCGGACCCGAGTTCAATCCAGACCCGAGCAATTGCCATTTTACATCGAAATGTCCTTAGGCAAGACAAGGAAGAGACCCTGTCGCCAATACTGGTTCATAATCCGTCGGCATTGGGTTCGATCCAGATCCGAGGCGATGAAATTTTACTTGGAAATGTCCTTGGGCAAGATGTCATTTAAAGCCGCGTCCTAATACTAGTGAAATCCAAGACACACATAAATGCGTGAGCTGTCGCTGCTATATCACTGACACAATGTTGAAAACGGTGTAAACCACCGTTTAAGTTAATCAATATAGGGACAGAATGTTCGGGTCGTTATCTTAGACAGTATCTTAATATGTATTGTAATTATCATATCTAAACAATTTTTCCCAGAATACCACTCTACCCTTCACCAAACTATCCCGAGTTTTGACGACCTTGCTTTTTCTTTTTTTTTTTTTGAAGACATTGTGGAAAAAGGAGAAAATGCTGGTTACCAGCATTTTCTCCTTTTCCCACAATGCTTCCTATCCTTTCGATGACAAAGTACTATAATTTCAGCCACACTCACCTATAATTTCTCGTCTGAAAAGTGCAAACGCTTGTAATATGGACGGGTCTACAGTTTTGTAGTTCGGTAGAGAGTAAACCCTTTACCACACAATCCCGAGTTACAATGACCCCAGAGAAAATGGCTTTTGAAAACATTGTGGGAAAAGGAGAAAATGCTGGTAACCAGCGTTTTCTCCATTTCCCACAAAGTTTTCTAACCTATCATAAGAAATAACGACATTTTAAACTACACCGTATTTGTCGTCTGCAAAAGCTTTGAATTTGGACAAGTCTAGAATGTTGTCGTTTGGTAAAGAGTTCGCTGGTATCGTTTTATCTGATATGAACAAAAACCAGACCTGCTTTGGGACTTCGGTGGTTGTGATTTAGTGTAGAGTTTCAAGAACTGCGGTGTTTTAACCCTTTACCAGACAATTCACTGTTTTAACGACCCTAAGAAACAATGCTTATTACCAAAAGTAAAATATTGTGGGAAAAAGGAGAAAATGCTGGTTACGAAACCTGCTTTGGGACTTCGTTGGTTGTGATTTAGAGTTGAGTTTCAAGAACTGTGATAGTTTAACCCTTATCCAAACGACAAGAATTTGGGTTTGTCCAATTTCAAAGCATTCATGAAAAAATTATACACGGCTTAAATGACAGAATTTGTGAGTGAAAGGACAGAAAACATTGTGAGAAAGGACAAAACGTTGTTTACCTGCATTTTCTCCTTTTCCCATGATTTTTTATTAAAAGATATATCCCAATATTTGAAATGCATATAATTTCAATTTTAAATATGCTTTCAAATTGGACAAATCTAAAATTGTATTGTCTTTCAAAGAGTTACCCTCAGCCAGGTAAATAAATCTATAGTAATTACACCACACATAAATTACGATCCAAACCCCGAATAAAGAACAGTGCAGTCTGATCTTTAATCTCTATCGTCCGCAAATGAACCGAAAGTTGCGCTCTGCAGTCTAAGTGTTCACAGACAATAATAGGGGAAAAAGTAACTGTTAATTCGCTAAAATGCCGCTCCAGTTCGTTTTTAAATTTACAGAATTTCACAACAGTTGGGAACAAGAAGTTTAGAGAAAGGAGGTGGTCGTTAAGAGAAGACGCAACAGACAGACGAACCTGCAGACATCTGGATAGACAGGCAGAAATTCGACGGACGGACAGTCAGAACGAAGGAAGGAAAAAGCGATGTAAGTATATCTAAAGAACAAACGGTCTAAGAAACAAACACACGAAAATGCAAACGCGGAAACGAACCGAATGAATGAATGAACAAACGAATTCTATAATATGTACTTATTCGACGCCCAAGGCGGGTGAACGAACTGACAGAACACGGGTACGAAAGAGGAAAGGGCGAAAGAACGATACTTCTAACTGTATTTGAACGATGAAATGATTGAATGAATGTGTACTAAACGGATGCCCTCAGTGGTATGCTATCATCGTTGAACAAAGGCCAACCACCTGTTATAAACATGAAAACACAGACTCTATATATAACAGTCATCAAAATGTACTACTGATGGATCGTTAAAAAACATTTTTCAACCTTTAAAGTAAATAATCACATGTTTTAGCGACCCTGACGGAAAAAGCCTTTGAAAACATTGTGGAAAAAAGGAGAAAATGCTGGTGACCAGCATTTTCTCCTTTTTCCACAATGCTTTTTACGCTTTAAAAGGCAATTTCCATCATTTGATAATTCTATCATTAGAGAGGTAAGTATGTTAACAAATTATTAAATATGGTCTATCTTTTCACAGTCAAAATCAATAAAATAGACACTCTTTTGAATTAATTGAATGGTTTTTGATTCGCTTTCAACATAGTGTGGTGTCCGTGGTTGTTAGGTAGAGCATCAGCCTCGTAACCATAAGGTCCCGAGTTCGAGACTCAGGAGCGGGTGTCAACTTTGCGATTGTTCATTGGCTCACTCTTTCAGCGCGAGTACTGGTGAAGTTCCCAAAAAGCAGAGTCCAGAGATATGAGTATAAGTTGTAAGAACTAGTTTCTCAATCGATGTAAAATAAATACATTTTATGTTTAAACCAACATAGTTTCAGTCATATCACGTTGACAGCTCACTCATTCACATGTGCCTTGGATTTCACCTGTACTAAGCTAAGGCTCGAAAAAAAAACACTGCTCAAAAAAGCCGGTGGTTCACTGCGTTACATTGAGTCCCAAGGCACTCTGTGAAAAGTTAAAAATAGAAATCATATGATTGTATGCCTGAAGGTCTCGCAGCAAAAATTAGAAAGAATAACTTGAGAGAGGGCGAGAGAGAGAGAGAGGGGGGGAGGGAGAGAGAGGCAGGCAGAGAAATAGACAGAGAGAGAGAGACAGAGAAAGAGGGAGAGGCAAAAGAGCAAGAGAGAGAGAGAGAGAGAGAGGGAGAGGCAGGCAGAGAAAGAGACAGACAAACAGACAGACAGACAGACAGACAGACAGACAGGCAGGCAGGCAGGTAGACAGACACACAGACAGACACACAGACCGACAGACAGACCATCCAGAACCATTATTATTGGTAAAGTCGATTAATTTGATACAGGAGGCTAAATATTAATTGGCTATCAACATACAGACAGATGAATAAACAGATAACAAACTGAGACAGACTCACACGAACACAGACACACAAATGACGATACAGAGACCCTGAGACAGAGTTCATGACCTTTCAGTCTTAACCTTTGGGCTGCTAAGCGCGACTCCGTGACCTTTTGCGGACAGTGTAGATCAAGATCAGACTGCACAGAACGTGCAGTCTGATCTTGGATCTACACTGTCCGTTAAGGGCATATATTTTCCCCCAAAAATACCTTTGAAATAGCAATATTTGGGTTTTTAAGATCGACTGGAACGTTTTATGTTAGCTATTCATCAGGATAGGGATCTGATCACAGACCAGCCAATAACTACGAAAATTTCAACAAAGACATAAAACCTGTAGAAAAGGCAAAATAAAAATTAATAATCATAAAATGGCTTGCAACACGCGAAAAGAGGCATTCGGACATTTGCGTAAAGTGTCGTCGCGGATCAGCTTGCGCAGTTCGCGCAGGCTAATCCGAGACGACACTTTACGACTACATTCGATTTTGTACTACAGTAGACATGCACGAAAGAAGAAAAGTGCATAAGAACGGAAAGTGTCGTCTCGGATTAGCCTGCGCGGACTGCGCAGGCTGATCCGAGACAACACTTTACGCAAATGTCCGAATGCACCTTTTCGTGTGTTGCAGGCCAATTATATGAGCCATGCTCTGGTAAAAAGGGGGTTTAATGCATCTCCGTGACGCAGTATACCAAGCAAGTCATTACATATATATGGGTCCATACAATCCATTTTGTCTAACAACTGACTGAATCATGAGATAGGCTGGTCTTTTGACATGCAAAAAATTGACCGATAGCAAAACGTTTCGACCCAAGTGAGCCTGCGTGGACTGCGCAGGCTTACCTGAGTCGATATTTATTGCGGGTGCGTTATTCCCCCTTTTCACGGACTATAGCTCATATCGTTTAACAGTGGTATTGAAAACAATTACAAGCAATTGCTTCTTTTCCCACAATGTTTTCAGAAGTTCTCTTCATGTCTAGCGGCGTAACAAGTCATTATTTAGACAGCAATACATGTAGTTTAAACATGATGATTAAGATACGACTTGAGAAAATACTCTCTTTCGCCTCAAGGGTAATCAGATAAAATGATTAAATCCTTTTGTTATGTTGTCTTTTTGTACATCTTTCTTGTTCGTCGACAGACATATGTGGTCTGTGATTTGTCATTTCGCTACACGCCCTTTCTTTTTTACCCTCTCTCTCTCTCTCTCTCTCTCTCTCTCTCTCTCTCTCTCTCTCTCTGTGGCTCTCTCTTTTCCCGTCTGTCTCTTTCCATGGTTTTCTCTCTGGCTCTTCCTGACTCTTTCTAGGACTTCCTGACTCTCTCTCTCTCTCTCTCTCTCTCTCTCTCTCTTTCTCTGACTCATTGGTCCCTCTCTCAGACTCAAGGGTCTCTCTCTCTCCCCTCCTGGCTCTCTCTCTTCCTCTCTCTCTCTCTCTTTCTCTCTCCCCTCCTGGCTCTCTCTCTCTCTCTCTCTCTCTCTTCTCTCTCTCTCTCTCTCTCCTGTCGATTTCTAACGTTTACTAAGTCAAACAAAAGACAAATATCATTGGGTTTTCCCCATTTCATACAAACATAATTCCTTACAACGTGAGTCTAACACATGCATACATTGAACCACTTTGAGCAAAAAATACAAATAAAGATTATTTGAGAAAGAAGAAAATTTAGTGTCGAGGAACTTTGTACCAGAATACCCCCCCCCCAAAAAAAAAAAAGCGGGCAGAGTAGGTCAAGATCAAAGTGCACGCCCTGTGCAGTCTGATCTTGATCTACAGTGTCCGCAAAGCCTTTCACATCCGTTCAAGAAATGGTTAATGATGTTAAAGGTTTAAACATACTTGTGGTTGAATACTCCTCATAATATTTACACATTCCGTGTGAAACACTCAACACCGTTTTTACGAATGATAGTTTTTCGCATATATATAACAAGTACATTAACTGTCTGTACTTACAACATAGATACATAGATAAGGCATGTGAGAAGCAACATAAAGCTGTGTTGTGTTATAGGATTTATGTTGACGAGGGAAACCTAGTGATCTAGTTCTACATTGATTGAACAGCGTTTCGCGCCGCTTTCATTATTATTTCAGTCATATCACAGCAACAGCTCAGATATTCATATATGTCCTGGGTTTCACCAGTGCTAGGTCTAGCCTACATTGTGGAAGATTTAGACAAGTTAAATACGTGTTTCTGCCAAACTTAAATATTGCAATTTCAACACAGTTTACAGCCATCACAAAAAAAACACCATATCGGACAGTGTACATTCATACAGTCTTATTTTCGATCTTCGATGTCAGAATAAAAACAATGAATCACAAGGTTTTCAACTAGATTTTTATACCAATTAATATCACATATTTAACATCTAACCTGCTAAATAACTAAAATGGAACTTTCAAGTCGATAGTAAGAACCTAAATATTGCTATTGCAAATTATTTTTTCTATGGGGGGGGGGGGGGAATACCTCCTTATCGGACAGTGTAGATCCAAGATCAGACTGCACATTCTGTGCAGTCTGATCTTGATCTACGCTGTCCGCAAAAGGTCCGCAAGTCGCGCTTAGCAGCCTAAGGGTTAAGAGAGAAAGCAGCCAGTGGCTTAGATAGAGAACATAGAGCTAGTACAGAAACTCTAGAAATGCAGAGTGGTATTCTGGCCGTGATATATCAAAATACTACTGAAAACTATTTTGAACAAATCTGTCATCTTGTCTAACTAAATAATCAATGGTCAATTCTTTTTATACGACGGAAAGACTATACAGGTGTCTGTCTGTCTCTCTCTCTCTCTCTCTCTCTCTCTCTCTCTCTCTCTCTCTCTCTCTCTCTCTGTAACCCCTCCCCCCTCTCGCTCTCGCTCTCTCTCTCTCTCTCTCTCTCTCTCTCTCTCTCTCTCTCTCTCTCTCTCATACACACACATGTTCATAAAGGAAGATATGTATAAAGTCACAACGCTACATTTGATAAGCTTCAAAAGGCCATATATCTTTTCCCACAAGTATTTTCACAAAAATTGTTCGTTTATCAGTTAACCGCTGTTTAAATACAAAACCTGGTCTTTCAGAAATTTTGTTTAGGTTGGATCCGTTTACACTACACCTCGTTTACACGACACCCTTTACAATTTGAATGCTTGTTTGTTCGGTGTTAAACACCGTTTTCAACATTATTTCAGTTATATCGAGGCGGCAAGTACACCTATCCTTGCTTTCCTTGACTCTTTTTTTAACCTGTGCTAAGTACAATATTCTTTCAAAGCCACTGGCTGCTTTCCCACATGACCATCATGCACCCCGGACAAGCAATAATTAACACCACTGAGGTATTAGACTGTTTGAAAAACAGTATCATAGAATGAGAAACTGCTAAAAAAAAAAACAATATTGAAACAAAGTCATCGCGTTGGTCCGAACTTCATTGTCTTATTTGTCACGATTTCACTATGTGAAGATTCGGATCAGACTGCACAAAAAATCAAGTCTAATCTTGACCTTCCCTTTACGTGCTATATTGTTCTAATTCAGAGAAAACTTCAAAAGAGGGGATCTGGGGCTGAAAATAGGCCGCAATACAAATTGATTTCAAAAATTGTTACAAAACCTCACATTAAAGGACAGTGTAGATCCAAGTACAGACTGCACATTCTATGCAATCTGATCTTGATCTACACTGTCCGCAAAAGCAGATGATATAAATCTAGCGATCAGGCCTTCAACGTTTAAATAACAAGGATAAAATATGCCTCACAAAAACGAACAATGACGATCTAAGATCAGACTGCACCTAATGTGCTCCACTTTATATGCAGTCTGATCTCAGTCTATACACCATCCCGCAGAAGCCTTTAACAAAAATGTCATGATCAGGCCTTTAAAGATCAAACTGTCGAGAGAATGCTGCATGAAAAGGTCATAACTTAGTAAATATTTAACAAACATTTTGCCTATGTTTCACAGCACGCCATAGGAATTTGGCAGGCCGACAAAACAGTGTTCTCAGTTAACCTAAGGCTGCTAAGCGCGACTCACTGACCTTTTGCGGCCAGTGTAGATCAAGATCAGACTGCACAGAACGTGCAGTCTGATCTTGGATCTACACAGTCCGATAAGGAGATATTTTTCTCTAAAAGATAAGTTTGAAATAATATTATTCGGGTATTTACTATCGGCTTGAAAGTTTTATTCAACTTATTAAGTGGGATAAGGGTTAATCCTTAACAGTGCAATAAAAGGCATGGTTTCACACTGTTGCATTTTAAGGTGGCCAAGACCGAAGACCAGACTGCACAGAACATGTAGCCCTGATCTTGATCGACAATACACCGTCCACTTTTTTACAGTTTAAATGATGGAATAGAACTAGGCTTCATTTACAGTGAAGTTGTGTTTTCGAAACTGTATTAGATCGTGTTTGTTTGTTTGTTTGTTTGTAGCCGTTTTTACCATGATTGCAGTTATATCGAGGCAACCAGTACAACTATCCTTGCTTTCACTGAGTTTCTTTTACCATTACTCAGCACAATATTCTTCCCAAGCCAATGGCCGCTTTCCCACAACCATCATCGAAACAACGATCAGCGGTTAGAGAAGAACGACTCGTGTCGCAATGACTACCATCAATCCTCGGAAAGGAATTCACAACGATGGCCAGATTTCAAGCCCTGTACACTGCCGACTGCGCTACCGGGCTCGTCGCTGAAAGAGTAGGTGGCTAATACAGATAACTGCCGCCCGAAAGCGATGTTACTTTTTGACTGCTCGCCTCCGGTGCACAGTAAATGTCCAAATATGAAAAGAAGCACCGTAACCGGCTCATTATTGAGACTAGTAAGTGGCCAACTGTGTTGCGCTTTACAAAACTATAATAATGTAGAAAAACAATTTAAATAATTACCTTTGAAATCGTCCGAAAAGTTCCTCTAAAATCCTTTCTATACGAAAATCGAATCCAAAAACACTTCAGTTAAAACTCAAAGTCCTAACAACAGTTTAAACCCATATCTATCTGCGGAATGTGAAGGATTCTGTTTATCACCCACTACCACACAATATTATACTATTTATACATGTGCATGAAGTAGGTTATGCAATTTTATAACGATATTTCACAACATTTATATGTTGTTTTCCATTACAGGACATTGCACACTGACAACTGTTACAGTAACTAAAATATACATCCCTATATAGCTTTACGGAGTTATTGTGTCATTTGGCAAAGTTTGCCGGATGACAAAATTTTAAACTGATCCAAATGAGGACCATTCTTCAGTTATTTCCCTTGATTCTTCTCCAGTACTACATTGGTCCTGATAAGGGGATTACTTGGTTTTTATCCATGATTTTCTTGCACTGAACAGCTATGTTATTGAGATAATATTTCAAGTAAAACTAGTAAAATTGTTTTACAAATCGATATATACATTGTTCCTGATCATTAAGAACAGATTTTGATTTAATTTACATGGTGACCTTACACATATATCATACATCATTATTATAGTTTTCGCAACACCCCAAAGGGAACTAAGGATAAAAACAAAGGAATACAGGTGAAAGGACCAATTTGTTCTTTAGTTACCTTTAGTCTTTATCTGGCAAGGGAGACAATTTAATTTACAAGAGTGGCCCCCATTGAAATTCTTTTTAAATCAAATACATGTATAAGATAAATCATGTTGTTTTTTAAGGACAGAAAACATTTGTGGGAAATGGAGAAAATGCTGGTGACCAGCATTTTCTCCTTTTCCCACTATGTTTTCATAAACCTTCTCTCTCAGGGTCGTTAAAAGTCGGAAAACGTTAATCCACTTGGACTTCAGAAATAGCAGGTCTAAAACGAGTCCGATGCAAATCTTATGATATAAGTACAGTCCAAAATATTCATATAAAAATTAGCCAAGCTCTGACAAAATCAGGTTTAATGCATCTCCGTGATGCATTAAACAAAGCAAGTCATCACATAATTTCCAAAAGCAAAATGTTTCGACTCAGGTCAGCCTACATCGATACTTTCTGTAGATGCATTAAACTCCATTTTCATAGAGTAGAGATCAAATAATTACTTCGGACTGTATAACAACCCATGCAATGATTTCAAATTGGACCTTTGTTAATAAATTATGGAACTGACCAAATATTGCCGTTTAAGTATAACAGTACACCATCCCACTGAACCACGTATCACATCCGCTTTAAAAAAAAAATAAACTCAAGACGACAATGAAACGAAATGTAGTAACCATTTACCGGCCCATCGCTTTGGAACTTTACTTTGTCGTACGTGACTTTGGATTTACTGTTTGTGGTGAGTGTAGATCAAGATCAGACTTAACATACATTGAGTCTGATCTTGATCCATACTATCCGATTCTCTTTTATTGCCTATCCTGCTTAATCTAGATGAGCCATGCTCTGTCAAACGGTGGTTTAATACATTTGCAAAATAGGCAGAAACTTTTTGCCATTGGTCAATTTTCTGCATGTCAAAGGACTTCCAGATCCAGTCGATTGTTAAAAAAACGGATTTTATGGATCCAAAATTACGTGATAATTTGCTCGGTATAATGCATCACAGAGATGCATTAAGCCCCCTTTTGCCAGAACATGGCTCAAGTATATTTCAGTCAAAAGAAAACTTCAATTACAGCCACTTCAGCGCCACTTTAGGTTACATACGTAGAGCTATACTTTTAAATCCTACAAAAATCAAATGAAACTTTCCAACCAAGAGTCGGAATAGCAAAAATCTATTTACTGGGATCTCATAGATCCGGTTTTCTTTTCCGTTGCAAAAAGAAATCATACAAAAAAGTTACAGACAGTGTTAATCCAAGATCAGACTTCACAGAACATGCGTCGATTGGTGCTTTTAACATCAAGAGCAATGGTTCGGGAAAAAACTGACCTTACCAGATCAGTGAGGATCCAGGATCAGACTGCACGTTCTGTGCAGTCTGATTTTCTATCCACACAGTCTACAAAAGTACCTTGGTTCCTGCTAAGCTGCCTAAAGGTTTAAAATAAATAGATTGGTTGGTGTTTAACTTTTTTTTTCAGTTGTATCGCGGCGGCCAGTGCACCTATCTATGCTTTCCTGGAATTACTTGTACCAGTACATCGCGCAATATTCTTCCCAAGCCATTGACTGCTTTCCCATATAGCTATCGTAGAAACAATGGTCAGCGGTGAGAGAGGAATGAATCCCCTCGCATTGACTTACATCAGTCCTCGGAATGACATTGGCAGAGCTGGGGATTCAAACCAGAGACCCCAAGTTCTCGAGTCCTGTACACCACCGACTGAGCTACCAGAGCTCGGCATAAAGGGTTTAAAATAACCAATAAAGAGGCTGTTTACTATCTGTGTAGTCTGATGCGGAAAATAATTTAGTTTTAAACGTCTTAAAGATAGAGACAGAAAACCCTTTTCCTTCATAAGTCTCTATGACATAGACATAGACCAAAGAAAGAAGGGGCGGCAAAAGGTCCCCTCCCCACATGATAATTTTGTCTGGGAATTGTTTTACCCCTCAACAAAGTTTGTGCCCCCCCCCCCCCTCCCCCTCAATAACCCCCCCCCCCCACACACACACACAGACAATACCTAAACTTTTTTTTTTTAAATTCATTCATCTGTGTAAATTTCATGTAAAAAGTCTCTTTTTCCCATCTGAAATTTTTCAAAAAAACACCCCTCGGATATTGTTACCTTCCTTCACAGGCAACAATTGTCGCATCACAACTAAATCCCTTTTGTTAACATGCTTCATCTATTATTTTCACACAAATGTAACAATGAATGCTAATTTCTTCCTGCAACTTTACCCATAAAAGAAAAGATGCAAATGAAGAAATTGGTTAAGTGTTAACCCTTAACCACACGGCAAAATTTAAGACCTATCAAAATTGAAAGCATTTGCAGACGACAATTTCATAGTGGCTCAAATAACGCAACTTTTCTTTGATAGGGTAGAAAACTTTGTGGGAAAAGGAGAAAATGCTGGTTACCAGCATTTTCTCCTTTTCCCACAATGTTTTCAAAAGGCCTCTTCTTCAGGGGCGTTAAAAGGCGTCATTGTGTGGTAAAGGGTTAATTTAAACACGTCTTTAGATTTGCCCCACTGTATTCACTTGTCCTCTTTTAAATGAAAATCACTGAAGCAGATCGTACTTTCAAACTGAAACATGACGCTGAGGTATCCCAGCGTTACTAAAAATAACGAAGAGTCTACACAATCATAATATTTCTATTTCAGACTTTTAGGTAGCCTGGTATTCAGACCCCGCATTTGAGTCATACTAATAAAAAAAAATGTATACAACTATCGTAAAACTACAGAAATATTTCTCGTTATTTGCCCTTTATCTAAAATACAGGCGTTAAATCAGACATTGAGAACATTACATTAGTGTATTTGTTTTACAGTTTTATTTTAATATTCGTTTTTATTATGAAAATACTGTATTTAACAGATTGATACCAGTCTTCTAGGTGGAATTTCGATTTTACAAACACTGATGATTGGGAAAGATTTTGATTATACGAGCACTCAATAGCTCGAATACATAGGAATTTTAACTCTTCGCCAAACGAAAAAAATTTTGACATGTACGAAATTGAAAACATTTGCAAATGACAAAATTTATTTTTTCATCCTTTGGGTCGTTAAAACTTGAGTTTGTGACGTAAAGAGCTAACTCTAAACTGTATTACTTGTTCAAATTCAAAGCATTTGCAGACGACAGTTTGAATTTGCCTCAAATAATGGAATTTGTCTTTGATAGGGTAGAAAACATTGTGGGAAAAGGAGAAAATGCTGGTTACCAGCATTTTCTCCTTTTCCCACAATGTTTTCAAAAGGCTTCTACCTCGGGTTCGTTAAAACTCGGGATTGTATGGCACAGGGTTAAAGAAGCCAAAGACAAGTTATTGAAACAGATCGAAAACTAAGACATGAAACTTGTGTATCAGACCGTCACTCAAAACAACGAAGAGCCCAAACAATAGCATTGTTTTGGACCATGAAGAAATCTCAATATCTCGAACGCCCAATAGCTCGAACATTTGAAAATTTTGAAGCAGCTGCTCTGATGGTTCATATGATCAAGCACAATTCGAAGTTGCTAGGGTAAATCGCATTCTGAAACTTGAACAAGTTTAAAATTGAGCCATGCTCTGTGAAAAAGGATCTTAATGTATCTGCATTAAGTATCGACCAATGTCAGCCTGCACAGTCTGCGCAGGCTGACCTGAAACGACACTTTTTGCTATTGGTCGATTTTCTGCTTGTCAAAGGACCATTCTACATCATAATGCAGTCGGTTGTTAGACAAAGTAGATTTTATGGATTTCTAATTATGTGATGTCTTGCTTTGCTATAATGCATTACGGATATGCATTAAGCCCCCTTTTGTCAGGACATGGCTCAGATATATACGTCCATCTTTACCACACAATCCAAAGTTTTAACGACTCTGAGGAATAAAGCTTTAGAAAACAATGTGGGAAAAGGAGAAAATGCTGGTAACCAGCATTTTCTCCTTTTCTCACGATGTTTTCTTACCTATAAAAAAAACAAACAACATCATTTGAGCCACACGTAATTTGTCGTCTGCAAATTCTTTCAATTTGGTCGAGTCCAAAATTTCATCGTTTGGTAAAGAGTTGAAAATAATAAAAAGCCTATGCACTGTCCACAATACTTACAAAGGTAACTCCTTCGGTATAAAATGGGTTAAGATTTTTTTTCTACCATTATTAAAGTTTTGCTGAATGCTTTTTGGAGAAAGATTTCAGTTTTTTTATGTAAATTTTCATTCGTTGATGTGAATATAATCATTTCAAAAGTAACCACATTTTAAACTTGAAAGCAGATATAGCGGAAAGTCGATTCAAAGAGTTTAACCTTCTAATACACAATCACGAGTTTTAACATCCCCAAGGAAATTGACTTTTGAAAACATTGTGGGAAAAGGACAAAATACTGGCTATCAGTTTTCTCTACCATTTCATAGATAAGTTTCATTATTTCTGCAATAACTGATTTGTCGTCTGCAAATGCTTTGAATTTGAAAAGGTTTGAAATTTTGTCGTCTGTCAAAGAGTGTATTCACTGAACCATATTCGCTTTGTACAAGGTAAACACAATGTATAAAATGAAATCCCTTTGATTTACGTTTTTGCTCATATTTGAGTATCTACGAGTATAAGCATTGACATGCATTGAACCACTCGACTTTCTCTGACATTGCAGATCAAGATCAGGCCGCACAAAAGGTACAGTCCGATCTCATTATTTTCCGTCCTGATTTCCTGTGAGATATTTTCAAGAATACAAAAAAAAAATTAAAATTAAATTTGCAACATCCAATGTGTCTATTTTTCCTGAATTCTTTACCGCGTAATTCCGAGTTTTAGCACCCTTGGGAAAAGAGCTTTTGAAAACATAGTGGGAAAAGAAGAAAATGCTAGGAACAACAAGCATTTTCTCCTTTTACCACGATTTTTCTATCAATATCAAAGACAAGTTGCTGTATTCTAAGAGTCTGAAATTTTGTCGTTATGTCAAAAACTGAAAGCATTTGCGGACGTTAAATTAAGATGGGACTAAGATAATGCGGTTTGACTTTGATAGGATAGAAAATATTAGGGGAAAAAGAAGAAAAAATTCTGGCTACCAGTATTTTCTCTTTTTCTCGCATTGAATGGTTTCAAAGTCTTTCCTTTGGGACATAAATTAGGGGACTGTTTGTTGAAGGGATGATGATACATCCCTTCCGATTTATTTGAGCCAATCTCTAGCAAAAGGGGGCTTAATGCATCTCCATAATGCATGACACCAAGCAAGTCGTCAGATTATTACATGGCCCTAAAATCCGCGTTGTTTAACAACCGACTGAATCCTTAGGTAAACTGTTCCTTCGACATGCAGAAAATTGACTAATAGCACAAAGTTTCGGCTCAGGTCGTGTGCCTAATTTTCTTACCCTTTCTTATACAAATTCCATCATTTGTGTTTCATTTTATTTGTCGTCTGCAAATGCTTTCAATTTGGGACCAGTCTAAATTCTGCCGTTTAGTAAAAAGAGTTAAGTTATATTTAGTTATGACATGACAATGCTCTCAATTTAGACAAATCTTGAACTATGTTATCTGATAGAGAATAAAAAAAAAATCTGATGGAAACGATTTCGTTTTTTAGGTCCTTTCCCGAGACTGAAAAAGTTGATTTTAGTATACATGTATTTACTGATCTAGACGATCTGATACAAAACGATGCAATACGTAATGTTGCAAAAATAAAGAACCATACCTCAATTATTTATAAATTCATGAAAGTCTCAGTTATAAGACGCTACTTTTCTATGAAAGAGAAATATGGCAAGTTTTTACCTAGTTTTAAAATTCATTTTACTGCCAGCGACAAACACTTGTGCCGACCATACAAGAACAGATAGTCATTTTTACAATAATTTCTATACCTTTTGAATGGTATGAATCAAATTCAAATGCATTTTAACACCTTTATTGCTTACTTTTTGCCACTACTGGGCCTTTAATTTTAGTTTATTGAGAGTTCTAGACGGTCTCATACAAAATTTTGCAATATCAAAACTTGAAAAAAAAAACATACCTCAGTTACTTATCACTCTATGAAAGTCTCAGTTATAAGTCGCAACTTTTACGTTTTGCTATGACACTATGACAGAAACACAACTATCGCCTGGAAACACTATTTTTATCAATCATTCTGCAGATATAAATCCATCAATTCATCGAAATCTATGAGTTTTCAAAAACCCTCTTAACTCTGTCACTACCAAATAAATTCGCGGAGCCCCGGTATTGCAGTCGATATCGTGAGTAGTAAAGGACGGGAGAATACGGACACACCTGGGCCTGGGTGTGTCCGTATTCTCCCGTCCCTGAGTGCCCTACATCACCGTCCCTGACAAAAATGTGTCCCTAGTTTGCCCTCCCGAAAGATTTTTTTTTTTATTTTTTTTATTTTGTCCCTAGGCTCCCGTCCCTGAGCGGGATTTAGCATTCAAAATGGCGGCCTTGCGGAGGATACTCTGGGGATGTGTCCCTATTTGCTGTCCCCGAAAGATTTTTTTTATTTTGTCCCTAGGCTCTCTTCCCTGAGAGGGATTTAGCATTCAAAGTGCAGGCCTTATGACTGACAGACTGGGTAAAAAATGGTCAGATCACTGAGTTGGACTTAGTTTTTTTCACCCTATGAATGATTTTTTTCTCTAAAAGGAATTTGTCCCTATATCAGTGAGTTGGACTTAGACTTTTTCTTATCTATGATTGATTTCTTCTCTCTAAATGTCTGAGCACTGAGTTGAACTTAGACTTTTTTTTACCCTATGTATGATTTTTCTCTCTAAAAGGAATTTGTCCCTATATCAGTGAGTTGGACTTAGTCTTTTTCACCTATGAATGAATTCTCTTTTCTAATTGCCTAATCATTGAGTTGGACTTAGACTTTTTTCTTCCCCTATGTATGATTTCTAAATGTCTGACCATTGAGTTGGACTTAGCTTTTTTTATTCTATGAATGATTTTTTCTTTTCTAAATGTCTGGACATTGAGTTGGACTTAGTCTTTTTCTGCATCTATGAATGATTTTTTTTACTCTTTGCAGTATAACTCTCTGGAGTATAACTCTTTTGGAACGCGTCTCTTCTAAAAGAAAGATAGAACTTTCGTGGTAGATGGTTAGTCCTGAAAAGGACTGTTGGGTTAGCTCTGAAAAGAGCTGTGACAATTTGAAGAAATGACAATTTGAAGAAAGATAGAACTTTCGTGGTAGATGGTTAGTCCTGAAAAGGACTGTTGGGTTAGCTCTGAAAAGAGCTGTGACAATTTGAAAAGAGCTGTGACAATTTGAAGAAATGACAACTTGAAGATAGAACTTTCGTCTGACAGCTTGAAGGTAGAACTTTCGTCTGACATCTTGAAGATAGAACTTTCGTGGTAGATGGGTAGCCGTGAAATGGACTGTTTGTTTTTGGAGGCTATGTTTTTTTCCCACTTCTAATGACAACATCCGAAATTCACTTGGTAAATGACTAAGATGATGTCAGACGTTGTCTTTAAAAATAGTTGAAGTAATCTTTCCACCGAGATCTTTGTATGGTTGTGTTATACATCGCAGTTGGTTTTGTTCCTCCACTCCTACGAGATGAGTGGTTAGTTGCAATAACTGCTGTCCGGCATTTAGATACTCTTGGAGAGCCTCACGTAGTTGATGATTTACCTCTTCCATATTGATATTGCTTCCGAATATTAACACTGCTTTCGAAGTGATCGTCAGCTGAGAATCAAGAAATGGTGAATGTATGAAAATAACGCAGGGCTTTTATACGTTTAAGGAGGATTGAAATTTTTTAAAGAGCTCGGCCAGGGTAGAAAACACATACATTTTTCCATGCTACGTTTCATGCTAATATAGCAAAAAAGTTATGAGACGCTGTATGGGAAAAATGTAGACAGAACAAGTCTTGGGAAAAACAGAATGAAGAAGTCTATTGTTTTTTGAACTTTTATTTATTGAACAGAACTGAACAATGAACATATTTACAATGAACATATTTTACAATGACCTGTAAAAAAAGACAAAAATGAAATATTTACAATGAATTGATAGCAAAAAAAGAAGATCATTTTTCACTGTTTGTAGGTTTGAGTCTCTGAAATTTTCTTGTATAGAATTCCGTAGTGTTGATTAAACCACAATGATACATCTCGATCGTTTCGATGGTGTTTCGTTGAGAGGAATTTCTGTTGAAGATATTTCTGTATATTGTATCCTCTAGCAGCAGCATCCAATACAAAGATACAGTAAAGTCCGCAAACTTTACCCTGTAGACTCTGAAGAGTTTGTCGATTGTATCTCCACGTTGAAGAATGATTGTCTAAAAAGTTAATGATTTCTGGTTCAAGTGGTGGTAGTCCATACGAATCAAAGTATAGCACATTGTCATTATTGTTGAATATCACTGCCACCCAGTGTTCTCCTGGTTTATTTGATCTCTCTGTATTCACAATGTAAGCTTTCACATGATTTGGTTTCTGTCGAGGCAACTGATCTTTTGCACAGACTTTCGCCTGTAGATTTTTTATCCAGGTTCCGTGATCTAATATGTATTGAATTTCATAAGTATACATCACGTTTTTTCTTAGTCACTTTCTTCCCAGGATTGTTTTACTTTGTTACACCAGTTATGTAACCAAGACGAATCCACAAATTCAGATAAAATGTTTTGTTTTATATCCTTCCACAATCTGTAGGTTTCCACATAGTCACTGTCCTCGAGTTTCATTTCCATTAATTCAGGATACCATTTTTCCATGATTTTGTATGGATTTAATTCCATCATAGCTTTTTCTATGAACATATCCGTATGTTCTTGTCTGTTCTTAAATAAACACAGGTCGTGCTGTATTTGACTGGGGTGGTCCACTTGACATCCGTAACACTGGTTGCGAACTTCACTGGCAATAAGATTTTGTAATTCTTCAATCATATGTTTTTCGAAGCTATTGTGAATGTCATTTTTCCGAGTAGAAATGCACTTTGAAGTAGAATATTTCACTTTTTCTGCTTCTTCTCTCAGTGATATAGCAAATCTGAGTCCAAGCATCGTTTTTCTATATATGCTCTTTAGTCCTGAAAAGGACTGTTTTTTCTGATGTGATTTTTTCCGAAGTTAGTAATCTGTGATGATTTCTCTCAAACTGTTGATCTCGATCTGATTGTCAAATTCAGCAAAAACAATAACGTTGACCACTGCTGCCAAGGCTTGGGCGAATTGAAGCTCAATTCGAAGACTTCCAGTTTTTATAGGGTGAAGTTGACCTTCTTCACTGCCTTGATCGGCTGTCAAATCGTAACCCCACAAACAGTATCCACCAGCATAATCTTCTTTGGCAATATCAAATGATTTATTGAGTCCGAAGGCTGAGACAGCCTGATACATTGACAAATATGATTTCAAATACAAACCATTTTCAAAGTCAGGCTCAAAGGGTCTGTTATGAATACTGTGACCATTACATGATACATCTATTTTTGACAGATTGAAATGTTGGAAGAAAAATGGATTGGTATCATAACCTCCATTATAACTAGCATTTGTTACCATTGCAATGAAAATACGTTTCGGAAGCTGTCCTTGAAACAAATGATCTTCAACTTTAGACTGAAGTCCCATGCCAATGGTAAAAGTCTTTACTTCTACTCTGCGGATAGGAATTTTCATGTTTTGCTGAGAAATAATTTGATTTAGATCATTCGCAACAACAGGCAACAATTCAACATTTCGCATATGCAGACTGACTGTTTCCAGTACAATTTTTGTAGCTGGTGCACCAGTACCTCCCGTAAGACAAAAGTTTGATGAAGCTCTGTTTAATCTAAGTCTGATTTCAATACCGTTAGGTAAATATTTTTCTTGCTGAAATAGATCAAGATGCAATCGTCCGAAAAGCTCTGCAGTTCTGCTTAGTGCGATTACAGCGATTCTTCCTCGTAATCCTTCATTATTCCCATCATGGTTGAGTGCTTCGAATTGTCCACTGGTGTCTTCGGTCCAAAGTACACCACCTTTTAAAAACGTAGTCTTGCAGTCGGCATTATATGACAGAAGATTTTCGATATATGCTCTGTATGGATAGGTGTCTGAATTACTATTGATTAGTTTATTATTTAGATACAAATCGATACTGCTAAACATACTGTGCATGAAATTGTTTACAGGGGCTACATTTGAGCCGGCATCTAAGTTGCTGCCATCTGCTTTAACGATTTTGAATTTGATATACAAATACGATTGTGATAAATCTGTCCAATGTTCGGTTTGAGGTGGTATGATGAATTCTATCGGTGAATTGTTTGTCAAAGATGATATTGGAAAATGTTCAACCCATTGGCTTTCTTGCATCGTTGTCAATGTGGGTGGTACAGAAAGAACATCGAGTTCTGATTTACTGCATTCGCAAGATCCACTTTGCATCATTTTTAAAAAAGATTTTTTCTCTCAATCAAATATATCAAGAGGTCTCGGTCTAGTGTAATGATTTCTTTGTCTTTTATTAATAATCTTACCCCTGTGAGATCGAGAAGATAAATGACTTGTCTTTTGTGATTTTCGTTTATTTATCCCAGGTATTAACTGTTGCGCTAAATTATTAACATATTGTTTTCCCCGCGAGACTGCAACTTTTTTAGGGTTTTTACCACGGAAGAGGATATCTTCTGCTGCACGTATTCCTTGTTTGATTCCTTCTTTTTTTATAGCATTAAAACCAGATTTGACCAAGGGTTTAAGCAATGGTGTCACTGTTTTAAGCGCTGATCTAAATAGGGAGCCTAATCCATACCCATACTGATGTTTTATGCCACGATAAACTGGTAGCATTTTTTTGTCAATGTATCAGTTTAATTATTTCAAAATATCAATTATTTCTTATTTTTCTGTCTGAAATGTAACTTGACGATTGTCTTACCAGTAATGAAATGAAACGATATGCCAGAATCCCCTGTTATTTGAATGTGAATAGTATCAAAATCAGATTTCGAAACGGGGATATAATGCGGTAATGTAATATCATGGTTGATATGTTGGGTTTCATAATTATTTTCAACTGATTCGGTTGGTTTGAACGGTAAAACACGAAGTATGGGAGCAAATGTATCACCCACTATAGTGTGTTCGGCAATATCTGAATAAACAAACAGATGGTTGTAGCCAGCATCGATGTTAGGACTGTATTTAAATGCATTTAAAAATCTTCTACCCGGATAAATCGCCTCGTTTTGAAATTCTGGCGATCCTCCCAGTTTTAAAAACAGCGATGAGTGGAATTTGATTCCGGTTTTTGTAATATTTCTGATTGCAAGTTTCGGACGTTTGGATGAGGTTGAATAGCTAATAGACAGTAGCATTGAATTCTTTTGAAGGATACCCGATAGGTTATTTTGAACCAAATCATCGATCACCTCTATAATATGCTTTGGTGAAGTGTAACTACCCGGTGGAAAGGTAAATAGAATTGACCATTTTTCTGCTCTAGCTTTATCGTCTCGCCTTAATACAGATATCTCCATATTATCTCTTTTTTTATCTACCGCTGCTACTGCATTGTATAAAGCGTTATCTGCAGTTATAATTTCGAACTTTGCTTCTTGTTCACTTACGTTTAAAAACTGAGAGGGGGTAATAAGCTGAACTAATGCAACTTCCCAATTTTCCCTATCAATATGAACTGTCTTTGGTAAATGAACTTTAAAACAGCACTGTGTGTTGTTCGGATAAAGGTTTATGGAACTATCGCTAGGTAGAGTAACATAAAATGAATTCATTTTTTAATATTTTATTTTTTACTGTCAATGAAATCAAATCCCGGTTGTTTTTGTTCTGTCTTTGTGAATTTTAACCCCGGAGATGGGAGAATATATCCGAGTGAACTACTTAACAGTATCAACCACAATTCACGATCCTGACTTTGAATACTTAAATGTACTATGGAGGTTGCAATAATTGCGTAAATGACTATTATCTGTGAAATATATGTAAACTGATTCTTTGGAACACGATTTCCACAGCAGCTGTAATTTTTAGTACCAACACTATCGACACTTTCTGTCGCGCACTCAATGTTTGACTGTGAATTCATCATAAATGTACTGTCTTTTTATAAGATTTTTTTATTATAAGATTTTTTATCTATAAGATTTTTTTATCTATAAGATTTTTTCCCCTTCAAAGACACCAAATGCGATTCTGGTATCCAACTTTGAAATTTTTTTGGATAACCTTTCCAATTGACTTTTATTTCTTTGATTAATTTTTTACCCTCACGCCTTGTACGTCTATCAAGAACTGAATCAATTTCATAGACTTCGTCATCTTTTATTAATTGAAGTTCGTATTCATAATAACTTCCCAAAATTTGTTCACCCTGTAAATCTTTTATTTTATAGGTGATAGGTGAAAATGTCTTGTTAACATGAGTGATTTCAAATATTTCTTGCGTCCAGTTTGGTAAATATCCCTTATCAAATGTGCGTTTTGTTTTATTGATCCGAACACGATCTCCAATTTCGAATTTTGGCTTTTTCGTCATAGCGATTGTCGATAATCGAGGATACAGATTTTTCGAAACCTCTGCCTCATTTGATTTTGTTACCATTGCAGGAGATGTTTTAATACTTCTGTGAAAAGTATGATTGTAATTCTGAACTAAAGAATTCAATACGTCAATGTAACGTCTTGTTTTCTTGTACGTAAAGTATTTCCACATTCTCGATTTTAAAGTTCTTTGAAATCTTTCAACGAGGCTTGCTTTTGTCTCTGGATTTTCGGTGGTGAAAAAATGAATCTGACTCTTTTTCAAGTATTGTTGAAACAGTTTGTTTTTAAATTCCGAACCTTTATCTGTTTGAAGTGCCAAAGGTTTTCGTTTTGATTTCTGAACAATAGATTGAAATGCTCGAATCAAAGTTTTTCCCATTTTATTTGGAATAGGGACAACCCATGAAAATCTTGAAAACACGTCGATTACACAAAGTAAATATTTCTTGTTATCATTTTGTTTTGCTAAATGTTGCATATTGGCCAAATCAGCTTGCCATTGATAATCTATACCACTTACAATAGTTTTTCGTCTTTTGAAACGTCGACGGATTGGTTTGTGTAAGGTATAGGTGGATTCACCTCGTAACCACTCTTGAACATCTTTGTATCTTATTCCTTTCAAAACAGATTTTGCAGCGTGATACAATTGGTTTATTCCAGTAAATGCGACAGTACTTTTGGGATCATAAAATAACTTTCTTAACACGTAATCAACTTTAGGCTTTACCAGGGCTCCCATGACTGAGACGTTTTACGACTAGGGGTCTTTTTTATAGATTCTGGTGGAGTTAACAACTCTTTAGTATAGAATTGCTTCAGTCTTTCTCTTTCTTCAGGTTTCATGTATGGAGTTTTCATGTATGGAGTTTTCATCGTAGATTTTTTAACACTTTTTGCAGGCGATTTCCTTGCAGTTTTTTGTACACTTTTTGGTGTGTGAAATAAGTAATCAGACTCACCATGGGATTCTTCATCTGCACTCAGCGGCTTATCATAAGCTTTATCATAAGTTTTATGCATCCACCTCCATCTGCTTGGATTGCCAATGACTTCTTGCGGAATATTACTTTCATGTAATGCCTTTGAAAAAGTTTTCCAGCCTTTGGGTTCAACACCTTTTCTTTGACGTATTGCATCATTGATAAGATCGATGATATTGGAACCATGAATGCGTCCGCCTTTATATGACACAACTCCTTGTTCATCCCAAGTTAAATTATTGTTATCTTTTATCATATTTAAAAGTAACTCGGCTTTTCTTTTCATGGTTTTTGGTACACTTTGCAAAATTTGATCATGCAAGGTAACAGATGTTGATTTCTGTACACTATCATCACTTTTTGTCGTTGAAAGTAAATTGTTCAAAGTCGGTCTTGCTTTTTGAAGAGAATTTTGTAACTTAAACAAAGTCTCACCATACTTTTGAGCTTTTTCCGATTCTGATAAAATGGTGTTTTGTAAAATATGTCCCATGTCCTGTTGAAGATGTACTACATCTACAACTTGTGGATTGGGTGGTAAACGAGGTCTTTGAGCTTGTTCGGCTTTCCAACGATTCATATTTTCTAAGGTTTGGTAAGGCACAATAACCATTTTTTTAACAGACATAATTTAAAAATTATAAAATTACAAGGCTTTAAGAGCTCCTCCTATTCCTCCGATAACGGCTTTTCCTAACAATGGTAATAATGCAGGACCAAGCAATTGAAGAAATCCACCTTTTTGATTTAATATTTGTTTTTTATTTTTTACTGAGACTGATTTCGAAGCTAAACGTCTGAGATGCTGCCTACTTGAATACAATTTCTTCTTCTGAGATGATGATAAATGTACATTGCCTTTTAAAACATTATGACAGCATTCCGATATGCATTTTATCACTTCAGGTGATGAATCTTTTACAAGTTTTTTACGTGCTTTTGGTTTAGCCTGTATCATAGCCATAACCATTGAACCATGTTTTTTTATCAGAGGTGTTTTCTTCTTCATGTTGACTTGATCTCGATTTCGGATTAAATGATAATACAAGTTCCACATCACTAACATTTATAGCTAATATAATGTTTTTTGTAGACAAAATTTGTTGTTAAAATTTCTTAAGAAAACTGTGAATAGAGATCGTCGGCTAATGTAGTGGCTGTAGATAAAGATGAATCCACGGGAACAGATCTTCCTTTCCCAAGGTGGAGCACCTCATTTTTGTCGTCAAAATTATATCTCCCCGTATCAACGTTGTGTTTCACCATATCATAAAGCATTCGTTTATATTTTTTTAACCCTTTTTTATGTTTAGCTAATGTCTTTGGAGACCACGTGCTGGAGGGGATTTCTTGAAACGATAATTTTTTACCTGGTAATATGAATCTTGAATACTTTCTTTCGTAATCCTGCAGTTTTTTTCTCATTCTTTCCTCTTCGGATTTCGGATACTGTTGATGTTCTGAAATGTTGCTTCCTACAGAACTTCGTTTTCGGGTAGTAACAAATCTTTCATCAATCGTAATTGGGGCATGCTTCTTTGGTGGTGAATTCTTCTTCTTTGGAGATTTTTTCTTTGGTGGAGCACGCTTTCTTGGAGTAAGCTTTTTTGGAGATTTCTTCTTTGTTGGAGATTTTTTCTTTTTCGGAGACTTCTTCTTTTGCGGAGCACGCTTTCGTGGAACACGTTTTCGATTTTGTCTTTCAGCTCCAAATTTTCTGATGGTTTTTGTTCCATCCCATCTCAGCAAACTTCTGATAATCACACCACCTAGAAATCCACCCCCTCCAGGTTTTAAAATGATTTTACGTTTACTTTCCTCATCTATGGACGGATCTGCTAGCTGTTCAATATCTGCTCTATGTTTTGTCATGTACGTTATGGTTTGTTTTGGTAATTTGATTTTATTTTCGATGATGTTTTGCGCAGCTAATGTAAACCATTTTAAAATTTCTTTTAATCCTGCTTTTAACACAGCTTCTCTTTCATGTTTATCGGTTTGTTGACTTAAATTTCGCAAAGCAACTAAAACCGATCTTGGTGTAGGTGGTAAGTCCATGTTTACTCACGGATGGGTATCATAAAAATGATTTATATTTAAAAATGTAATTCTCTTTTAAAGCAAGAACTTTTGCATAAAAAACTTTTCTTAAAGAAACTTTTTTAAGCAGAAGAATAAATAACAGGTCCTCTTTCATTACCTTGTGTATACCAACGGTAAAATATATCTGTTCGGAGTCTTAATTCTTTGTTTGTTTGTGAATGAAAATCTACGACTAGATATCCATGGTCCGACAATGTAGCATCTTCATAAGCAGGTACCAAATGTGGGGCTTGCATTTGTCGAGCTAATGTTTTAATCTGATTCTTATCTCGTTCATTTCGAAATAAAATCATGTATCTAGAATTAAGGCTAATGGTTCGACTCGATTTCGATTGTTGAAACATATTTTGCGTGATGTAAATCACACTTGCATTACGATGATGACCTTTTCTTGTAAACCAAAGTTTAATTTTTTCCTCATCTTTTTCCCCCAACATGTCATCAAAGACGATTAAATGTGGTATGGATACATCACTGACAATTTCGTTTTCGTCGTCAGGAATCCCCTCCACGAATTTTATCAATTCAAATTGTGAATTAAACTTTTCCTGCATAACACTGTAGGCATGTTGCCATTCTTTGTAACACCAAACAACTCTTTCAGGAACGATGTTGAACAAGTCTTCTCGATACTCAATTAATTTATGAACGAACTCTGTTTTTCCACAACCGCTCGGCCCTGTGATGAAAATATTACAAGGATGTTGAAATAATATGGATTGTACATCCATTTTTTACTTTACTCTTTAAAGGCTAATGATAAAATGATAACATCATTGAAAATGAAAGCATTTTTATTGAACAGAACTAAACAATGAAACATTTTTTGCAATGCAACATAAAAAATTTCCTTGACAATGAAAAAAAATCATAAGGAAACATTTTTTTTACAATACAGCGTAAAATACATTTTCTTGACAATGAAAAAATTCACACTGAAATATTTTTTTACAATGCAAATTCGCAAAATACCATGAGTTTCACATTTGTCTTCATATTCCGTAATGTCTTTGTGCAATTGCTCTTTCTGAGTCTGATTGACACCGATCTGGATAACCACTGCCTTCTTGCTTAATTTTCAAGAAATTGGTCACATAACGTTTAAAGAACTGATCTGACATAGAATTGAAATGCCAAATTTCATACACTTGCAATAATCGATAACCGCAGTCAAGAGCCTTGAATAATTCAAAAGTGACCCAAGTTCCGACCAAAGCCCTCTTTTCTTCACCATGGCTACAAATACTTGAACTTTCTTCTGCACATTTCATACAGAGTGGAAACATCATTTTGTTGTTACAGTGAACTGGGAGAACGGGGTGAAACAAATCAGTTGGAGGCAAAACTTTGCATTTGATTAAGCCCTCATATTGTCGAATATTGTTCATGTCAATATTCTCAGCAGACAAAATTTCTGGCTGACCTACAGGATAGGATTTGTGTTTACAAACATAAGGGTCCAGAGAACAGATATCAATGTACTTGATTTCCTTCTTGCTTTTTTCATCAACATCAGGAACGCGATAATAGGCCACGGGAGCTTCGCATTTTTCCTGCGATCTCTTGGCAGTCTGGGAACTTAAACAACACCGTGCCAACTCAGTGGAAACGCCGTTTAGTGTGACAAGGGGTTAAATCACAATATGTTAGCGTCTATTGCTATAAATAGACCATTGGGTAGAGGTACACTACGTCAGCGTCTAGTAGTGAAGCGTATTTTTTATAAATAGCTCTATACGCTGTACTATCAGCTACAGAGTTTTAGATCAAGCGACGCTCGACAAACGATATCGGATGAATGGTGAGAGAACAAATATTTGTTTTACGTGCAACGAAGCAGGACATTGGTCCAGAAATTGTCCAAAAAAGAAAATCAGACAGGAACATTTGTTTTTTTGTCTACGTGAACCCACACAGTCATGACATCGAAATTTCACCATCGTTTTACAACGTTGTCGATCTCCAACATACGAAATTCGTCGGGACACTACATTCATTCTACAACGAAAATACATGGAAAACAAGTATACTACAGACTACAATATCACCGGTTGAAAATCAGACCGCAGACATGCAGTCCGACACAACGGATATCACCGATTCAAAAAATCTGCAAAATAACAGAACAGGCAGAGAAAAAAATATCTACAAGCGATAATCTAAGAAAACAACAAACTTTGGATCTAAAAGAGGAGAAAAAAGCAAAACAACGAAAAGAAGAAAAAACGAGTAACAAAGAACTGTTTCTTTTGCAAATCAACAAAACATTTCCCATACTCTATCAGACATCTGCTTGCGCAGTGGGGGTAGACAAGAATTCGAACCATACTGGAACAAATATGATTTTATGTAAAAATATCGCTGGGTTTTATAGCTTTACAGGAGGATTGAACTGATTGACTCATGACGTCATTTTTCCTATGTTTTTCCCGCATCGCCGTTTCATGCTGTTTTTACCACTCCTAACTCAGTGTCACACAGTACAATCCTGGTGTTTCCCGTCAGGTCCGCGCTCTTTAAAAATTTCAATCCTCCTTAAACGTATAAAAACCCAGGGTTATTTCCATACATTCATCATTTTTGACTCTCAGCTAACGAACACTTCGAAAGCGGTATCAATATTCGGAAGCAGTATCAATATTCGGAAGCAGTATCAATATGGAGGAGATAAATTATCAACTACGTGAGGCTCTCCAAGACTATTTGAATGCAGGTCAACAGTTATTACAACTAAACACTCATTTCGTAGGAGAGGAGGAACAAAACCAACTACAACGTATAACACAGCCATACAAAGATCTCGGTGAAAGATTAGTTCAACTATTTTTAAAGGCAACACCGGATGTCATTTTGGTTGATATCGAATTTTGGAGGAAGATTACTTTCGATAATGGAGCAATGGTAATCAGAAAAAGAGTTGAAGCATGCCCCATTTGTCAAGCGAATTTCGGATGCTGTCATTAGAAGTGGAAAAAACAACGTGAGACGAAAAAAACACAGCCTCCAAAACAAAACAGCCCTTTTAAGGGCTAACCCAACAGTTCTTTTCAGAGCTAACCCAACAGTCCTTTTCAGGGCTAACCATTTACCACGAAAGTTCTATCTTCAAGATGCCAGACGAAAGTTCTACCTTCAAGCTGTCAGACGAAAGTTCTATCTTCAAGTTGTCATTTCTTCAAATTGTCACAGCTCTTTTCAAATTGTCACAGCTCTTTTCAGAGCTAACCCAACAGTCCTTTTCAGGACTAACCATCTACCACGAAAGTTCTATCTTCAAGATGTCAGACGAAAGTTCTACCCTCAAGCTGACAGACGAAAGTTCTATCTTCAAGTTGTCATTTCTTCAAATTGTCACAGCTCTTTTTAGAGCTAACCCAACAGTCCTTTTCAGGACTAACCATCTTCCACGAAAGTTCTATCTTCAAGATGTCAGACGAAAGTTCTACCTTCAAGCTGTTAGACGAAAGTTCTATCTTCAAGTTGTCATTTCTTCAAATTGTCACAGCTCTTTTCAGAGCTAACCCAACAGTCCTTTTCAGGACTAACCATCTACCACAAAAGTTCTATCTTTCTTTTAGAAGAGACGCGTTCCAAAAGAGTTATACTCCAGAGAGTTATACTGCAAAGAGTAAAAAAAATCATTCATAGATGCAGAAAAAGACTAAGTCCAACTCAATGTCCAGACATTTAGAAAAGAGAAAATCATTCATAGGGGAAAAAAGCTAAGACCAACTCAATGTCCAGACATTTAGAAAAGAAAAAATCATTCATAGAATAAAAAAAGCTAAGTCCAACTCAATGGTCAGACATTTAGAAATCATACATAGGGGAAGAAAAAAGTCTAAGTCCAACTCAATGATTAGGCAATTAGAAAAGAGAATTCATTCATAGGTGAAAAAGACTAAGTCCAACTCACTGATATAGGGACAAATTCCTTTTAGAGAGAAAAATCATACATAGGGTAAAAAAAAGTCTAAGTTCAACTCAGTGCTCAGACATTTAGAGAGAAGAAATCAATCATAGATAAGAAAAAGTCTAAGTCCAACTCACTGATATAGGGACAAATTCCTTTTAGAGAAAAAAATCATTCATAGGGTGAAAAAAACTAAGTCCAACTCAGTGATCTGACCATTTTTTACCCAGTCTGTCAGTCATAAGGCCTGCACTTTGAATGCTAAATCCCTCTCAGGGAAGAGAGCCTAGGGACAAAATAAAAAAAATCTTTCGGGGACAGTAAATAGGGACACATCCCCAGAGTATCCTCCGCAAGGCCGCCATTTTGAATGCTAAATCCCGCTCAGGGACGGGAGCCTAGGGACAAAATAAAAAAAATAAAAAAAAAAATCTTTCGGGAGGGCAAACTAGGGACACATTTTTGTCAGGGACGGTGATGTAGGGCACTCAGGGACGGGAGAATACGGACACACCCAGGCCCAGGTGTGTCCGTATTCTCCCGTCCTTTACTACTATCGTGCAGGACTAGAGAACAGGGGGTAGCTGGTTCGAATCCCCGGCCCGGAGAATTTCCTTCCAAGGATTGATGATAGTCATTACGACAGGATCCATTCCTCTCTCACCGCTGATCATTGTTTCGACGACGGTTAGTCAGGACAGCAGCCGATGGCTAGAGAAGATTATTGTGCGAACTGCTGGTTACAGATACTCCAGGAAAGTATGGATATGTACACTGGACGCCACAACATAACTTAAATAATGCTGAAATCGGCGTTAAATACAACACAATCAATACCATTAAAAAAAAAGAACTATACCTCGGTTACTGATCAATCCATGGAAGTCTCAGTTTTAAGTCGCACCTTTCTGTTCTTATAACGATGTAGCATAAACACAAATATCCGCCGAAAATACTATCTTTTGTCACAGTAACTCTTCAAACACCAAAGTTTCTCTTCAATGTATCTAAATATCTGAACAAGATTTACAACTTCTTCGAAAACCACTTTTTCTTTTTCACTAAATAAATTAGTTAAACTTTTTAAACGGCTACAAATACAGTTCTGTTACACGATGGAAAGTCATTTGAGTCATGATTTTGAATAAGACAGTGGACAGTGTAGATCAAGATCAGACTGCACATTCTATGCAGTCTGATCTTGATCTAAACAGTCCACAAAAGCTTCTATCGTCAATGGTAAGGAAAGGATAAAATTAAAAGACATACTTGTATTCACCAGAAATACTGGCTTTTAGTTCGAATACTGTTTTGGCGCAGCGACCACAAAGGTTAATTTATGCACGTAAAAATATAGGTTCCATACATCATTTCAAATATTCTTTGAAAATTATTAAAGTGTATGTCATGAGTTATTTTTTCTTTTTTTTCTGCAATTTTTTTCAAAAATATCCTGCTGCAAGTCGCAAAATGTTTTGTGTTCCCGTTTTTTTAATCAGTTAAATTCTAGAGACAAATCATCTGAAATGCTTCGAAAACACTTTTTAAAAAAAAAAGCACGTTTTAATCAGGAATGATCTTCATGACATTCGTTCTAGAAAATAGGAACTTTCCGAAAATTTCCCGAAAACTTTTCTTTGTATCTATTGTTACCATATCAACGCACGAAGAATCGTGTCGCACGCCCCCTGCAGGCAAAAATAAGAATTTCTCCTCTCTGTTCCCAATAACTTGTCTCCAATAAATAACACGAACACGCGAGTTCCCACGTTAAAGATAGGATCCTCAGCATTTATCTGTTTCTAATAGGTCGGCACCACTTACCTTAAAATCTCGTCGTCAGTGTAATTAAATTTTTGTTCAATTCAGCCATTTAAAACAGAAATTGCTTTAATTCGTTACCAAACAATCCTGTGTTTTAATAACTTTAAAGTAAGCAGCTTTTGGCTCTTTACTAAACGGCCCGCCAGGAAAAAGGACCCGCAAGAAAAAAAAGAAAAACTTTTGAAAACATTGTGGGAAAAGAAGAAAATGCTGGTGACCAGCATTTTCTTCTTTTCCCACAATGTTTTCTACCCTTCCAAAAAAGAGATTTCAATTTGAAAATCACATTTATTTTGTTGTCTGCAAATGCTCTCAACTTTGAGAAAATGTCAAAAAATTTATTTTTTTTTTAAGGGTAGAAAACGTCATGGAAAAAGAAAAAAATGCGGACTGCGCAAGCTGACATTAGTCGAAACTTTTTACTATTGGTCACTTTTCCGCATGTTAAAGGACTAGTGCACCTAATGATTCAGTCGGTTGTTATACAAAATGGATTTAATAGCTCAATAATTATGTAATGACCTGCTTGGTATCATGTATCACAGAGATGGATTGATCCCCTTTTTGCCAGAGCATAGCTCATATCTGTCCGCGACATGAATTGAGATGCAGCAGTGGTAATGGGAAGCTAGTGTATCCATAATCGCACACATATCAGTCATGCTCTGTGAAAAGGGGGCTTGATGCATCTGCGACAAGTATCGACCCAGGTCAGCCTGCGCAGTCCGCGCAGGCTGACCTGGGCCGAAACTTTTCGCTATCAGTCAATTTTCTGTATGTCATAGGACCAGTCTACCTTATGATACAATTGGTTGTTAGACATAATGAATTTTATGGATCCCTAATTATGTGATGTCATGCGTGGTATGATGCATCACGGAGATGTATTAAGCCCACTTTTGCCAGAGCAGGGCTCAATTATGTATTTGCGTATCTGACTTTACAAAAACATTATTATTCCGAACGAGCTTGGCTACTAGTATTTGGATGGTTTTTTTTTAATTCCCAGTTTTGATTTCAATAGTTTTGAGGACGACATTGGTCAAGATCGGACTGCAACGAACGTACAGTCTGATCTTGGATCCACGTCGTCTGCGTTTCGATGCTAAGTTCTTATCAAAGCTTAATTCAGTCGTAGTGAAATTCTGCTTATCTACCATGAAAAAAAAAAGTTAATAGCATTTCAAGACAGCGTAAGGAGAAGCGAGCAATAGTATAAGGGAAATAACTACAACAAGTAAGCATATTATTTTGCAGTTGTTTCCCTTGGTTGAGTTCGATCATTGCCGTTCACACTGAAGTTCAATGGGTAGGCCTGAAAAACGCATCGGAAATTTTTCGACGAAATGGACAAAAAAGAAATCGTCACGGTCTGAAATTGGCTATTAAATAAATATTTCTATCACGAAATGTTATATGTTGATATTGTTGAACAATTTTGGAATGAAAATTACCTTGCTTAGTTAACATTGCGTCATATCGTACCAATTTTTGTTCTTATCCTCTTGAATTGAATTGAATTGAATTGAAGTCAGCAGGCGAAATGGAAATAATCAATGGTATGAAATTTTTAGGAAATTGAATAAGGAGACAATACAATTAATCAACAGTACCATTTTAATACTTTTGAAAATTTGCATTGCAATTTATGTAATACTCTATATTAGATTACTCTATATTAGATCTACAATTACCGTTTACCTGTGCGAAATGGAAACTGGAAATGGGAGGACAAAATGGAAACTGTTGCAGGATGAAATTTTAAGTATGAAACTCACATAAATTGCATGAGAAATGGGACTTCAAAGATGAAATAGAAATCATTATGTATCATGTTGTATAACTGTAAATCAATTTCCATTTCGTCCGGAAAAGAAGGTAACAAAAATGGCTTGCAACACGCAAAAGGGGGCATTTGGACATTTGCGTAAAGTATCGTCTCGGATCAGCCTGCGCACTCCGCGTAGGCTAATCCGAGACGGCACTTTACGACTACATTAGATTTTGTGTCATAGTAAACTTGCGCAAAACAGAAAATTACATAAAAATGGAAAGTGTCGTTTCGGATTAGCCTGCGCGGACTGCGCAGGCTGATCCGAGACGACACTTTACGCAAATGTCCGAAAGCCCCTTTTCGCATGTTGCAGGCCATATTGTGTGTATTGCTGATATTTATACTGCTGTGATCTATCCCTCAAAAGCACAGTATTTCTTTCTAAATTGCAGGAAATTCCCTTCAAAATGATGAAAAAACTATTATTTATTGTTTCTACTGGCAAATTTTTACTTTTCAATCATTTTGAATACCTGCTTTTTCCATTTCGTCTTGAACGATTTCTATTCTGTCCATTTCGTCAAAAAAATCTAATGCATACTTCAGTTCTACTGGATAATTGTTATTTTAGGAAGTTAATCATCGTGCATTCCATGAAAAGCGTATGAGGGAATGCCTTAACTGTATGTATGCCAGACGACAAAATATCAAATCTATAAAAATGAAAGCAATGCAGACGACAAATCAAATGTAAGCGAAAATAACTAGATTAGATGTGGAAAGATTCGAGTACATTTTGGGCAAAGGAGAAAATGCTGACGACCAGCATTTTTTCTTTTTCCCACAATGTTTTCAAAAGCTTTCTTCTTCAGGGTCATTAAAACTCGAGATCATTTGGACATGTAGATACATGTACTGAACCAGTCTCGTAATTATTTCACAAATATTTTCAGGGAACTACCGTATTGGTATAATCCAATAGAATTTGCCAATTTTCCGTCCTTCAGCGGCCAGTGGCGAGGTAATTACAGTATTTAACGATTGACCACGGCTAGTTGACATAATGACTGCTTTGTGGTTAGACAAATTGACTTTCCGGGTCCGTATTCACTAACCATTCTTAACAACATTCTTAGTCTTATGTCTTATTCTCCAAGATTTTCCAAATTTGTGAGTAACACAACTTCTGATTGGCTAAACCAAATGGTTTATTATACTGCAAAGAAATTTCTCGTGATCTGATTGGATAATATGTCCCGAACCCACGTAAAAGCAGTTTCCCTTTCGGGAGCCCCGTAGACATGACTACACTTTCAACACAACATCCAAATTGGAGGCGTCGATCAAGATTAACATCAGGATTATGCGCCAAGCTGCACGTTTTAGCACGTATATCCAAGGTTTCAGTGACGTCAGTTCCGAGTGACGTCAGTTTTCATTAAATTGGGGCACTAAGAAGGGTAATTTTACCTCGTCAGCGTACTCAATTTTTTAAACCAAAACACCAGGTAAATTTCGCTTAACACACGTTGGAATGGTAAAACTTTGCAGTATAATAAATTCGTTGTACGGTCAGGTGGCAGGGGACTTGGAAACTTGTTCACGGCTGTGGAGAATAATGTCGCCCCGAGCCGAAGGCGAGGTGGCGACATTATTCTCCACAGCCGTGAACAGGCTCGGGGCGACATTATTCTCCACAGCCGTGAACAAGTTTCCAAGTCCCCTGCCACCTGACCGTACAACTAATATTAGACCATGGTTAAACCAATGGCAAAAGAGGCTGTAATGGATCTCCACGGTGCACTAAACCAAGCAAGTCATCATATTATGAATCCATAATATCCATTTTATTCAAGAACCGACTCGATCATGAGGTAGAATGTGTCCTTTGACAAGCAGAAAAATGACCGATAAGAAAATGTATCGACCCAGGTAAGTCTGTGCTGACTGTGCAGGCTGACCTGGGTTGATATCTTTGCAGATCAATGTTTGCCCTTTTCACAGATTATAGCTCACATTTAATTACCAAACTCTAACTCTCTCTCTCTAACTCTCTCTCTCTCTCTCTCTCTCTCTCTCTCTCTCTCTCTCTCTCTCGCTCGCTCGCTCGCTCGCTCTCTCTCTCTCTCTCTCTCTTGTTTCCGTCACACTGCAAGCTTTTCGTCCTTTAGTCTACCTAGTTACATATATGAGCCATGCTCTGGCAAAAGAGGGCTTAATGCATCTTCGAAAAGTATCGAACCAGGTCAGAATGCGCGGACTGCTCAGGCTGAACTGGGCCGAAACCTTTCTCTATCGATCAATTTTCTGTATGTCCAAGGACCAGTCTGCATTATGATTAAGTTGGTTGTTACAAAGAGTGGCCATTATGGATCCATAGTTATGTGATGACTTACTTAATATCATGGATGACAGTAATGCATTAAGCCCCCTTTTGCCAGAGCATAGCTCATATCTGTTTGCTGCAATCCCTTGTCTCTGTCGTTATCTTTCTCTCTCTGCTGTTCTGTCACATGTACATATCCACGTCCTGAGTTGCAAAGAGTATAGATCAAGATCAGACGGCACGTATTTACGGGCCGATCTTGATCTCCACTCCCCGTAAAATCCCTTATATGGTCGATCACGTATGGAGAAGGCTTAACCCTTATCCTGATAAATAACTAACTTGAAATTTTCAAGTTTCAATAGTAAAAACTCAAATTTTGCTTTTTCAGAGGTAAAATTTGGGAGAAAGAGATCTACTAATCGGACAGTGTAGATTCAAGATCAGACTGCACGTTCTGTGCAGTCTGATCTTGATCTACACTGTCCGCAAAAGGTCAGTAAGTCGCGCTCAGCAGCCTAGTGGTTAATAGCTATTTCAAAAGCATTCCATCATGTGACGATGTCTTTATAAACAAAACCTGATCTTACCTTCATCTTAAGACGGTAAAAGTCGTTGAATGTGGCAAATGAAGTCCTCTAGGCAAGACACATTCGATTAGTCCACAGTTCATTAAACGAGCATACATGTATTCGTTAAAACAATAGAGCTCTTTCTGTTAGCTTTAATGAAGATGAACAGTTTGTAAACAAATGCACTATTTCACACTCCTTAGCATTAATGTTGTCCCACACTCCGTGTCTAGAAACCTCTCCCAAGTGAAAAACCCTTAAAAACAGAGTAGATTTTTTGTCGACAGAGACTTGTGATTAAGATTGACTAAAGTTTGTTCCCACAACTTTTGTGTCGCTTTCAACGGAACTTAAGTTAAACATGTACATATCTAGACTGTAAGCCCAGTACTTCCTTATTTTCCTGATGTTCATCAGCAAATTTGCTGGGACTATAGGATAACATGCCCAAAGTTACCGCAAGACGACCAGAACCTTCACTTGGTAGCGAACCCTGATTATGAGGCAATCAAGAGAACATTATTCCATACCCTAGAATAAAGTCCTTCCGGTTTCGTCCATGAACAAACACGACAAACCAAACACAGTAATATTGACTGTGAAATATTTTTCTATAGCCTGATTATGGTGGCATATTTCTGCCACGAGATACGAGACAGCTATCATGATAATTTTGGTAAATTATCGCGATAAATTAAAAGTTTCCTGGAAATCTTATCAAGATCGTGAAAAGTTTCATGATAAAAATATCACGATAAACTTAATATTTTATCGCAAAATTTCTCCACCGTGCTCGGAGCTGACATGCGAGATAAAATTATTGTGATAGTTTTATCCGTTTCTCGATATCTATAAATAGAAAATTCATCATTTGGATGAACTCGGCAGTTTTGACTTAAAGGGCAACTACAGCCAAAATCTCTTTTTTGTATATATGAATCCTTAAATGAAAACCATCTTAAAATAGAAAAAGCGCATTTCAATGTCTATCGTAGAAAGAGAGTTTTAAGCGAAGATGTGGTTTGCACACCTGTGCGAGTTTGTGAAATGTTCGATAAACCGGATGTGATGCCACTCTTATTTCGGCTTCTGTGTACTTTTTTTTTTTTTCTCAGCCTTATCCTCCCTCATGTCAGGAGACGACTTTTTTCGTCACAAAAATCCCTATCGTATGCCGGGTGCCGAGTTTAAGCCCTATTTCGAGCCAGGAGATGACTGTTTATTTGTCAGTCTGCTGTCTGTCTGTCTGTCTGAACTAAATGACATGGCTTAATATCAGATCTACCATTAATCCTCAAAAGGTTAAATAAACCTTCATGCCGATTGCAAAATTTTGAATAGTGCTAGTTTTTGGAGAAACAAAAATAGATGTTTCCGCATTGGACACTGTACATAAGATCAGTCTGATCTTAATATACACTGTTCGCAAAAGGTCATTGAGTCGCGCTCAGCAGCCTTGGGGCCCCACAGAAATTTAAATGAGGCAAGCAATAAATGGTAAATTCACTGTTGATTATCCATCTCTTTCATGAGAAAGAGAGGGAGAGAGAGAGAGAGAGAGAGAGAGAGTAGTTAGAAAAGAAATTCGACAAGCAGATTATGCGTTGTTTTTTTTTAATTTAAGATCGTATGAAGGAGGAAAATATTAAAGTTATGACGTTCGACTTACCCATTTAACCTGTGTAAAATTCCAAATTCCATTTACATTATTTACGAAAAAGGGTTCAATATGGTCGTGAAAACAAAAGAGTAACTTTGTACATGACATGTTTATGACAAGTGCTTGTTAACCTCAAGCTGCAAGCCGGGTAAAAAAAAATATGTCAGACCACAACGGTGCGATATCATCACAAAAGAGGCACCAAATTAACCCTTTGTCCTTGTACATGGATGGAACACACAATTCTTTTCTCAAAATAAAAGGCTGGCGCACTAAAATTTTGTGTAAAGTTTGTACGCAGTCATAAATTTTTAATTTACGCTGCATTTTCATGGTCAGCATCTCTTATCTCGTATATGATTACAGGGAGAAACACGGGAGAAGACAGTTAAACAATTTTTGTCCACGTTGGTATTTCCTTTTAAATTGTACGCCTTACATGTCTCAGTATTTAGGAAATGGACTGACCCTGTATTTTGCAGACCTTCAAAAATGTTTACTGCATGATATGGAGGACAGGAAGGCAGGAGGCAATTCAGACAATCTTTTAACGTTGTTGTTGATGAAAGAAACAAATTTGAGATTAAGAAAAAAAAGCACGTAGGAAAATAAATGAAGATCGAGTGAAAAAAATTTTTTTTTTAACTTTAACAGCAAATTCAGGATGTGTGCTGGATTTAATGTTGTTCGTGAATGTTAAAGAGAGGATAAGATTTCTAAGACAGATCAAGGCTTTTAATTCTTTCCAAGCTGAAGGAGACATGCTGACACTGATGGTGTAGATTCAGATCAGACTGCGCAGGATTTGTAGACCGTTAAATGATCGACGGTGTCCTATATTTGGTAGAAACAGCCTTAGAAATTAACTCGAATGATTTCCTTTTCACATTGCAACGTTCCTTCTTCCTTCTACGACCTAGTAGAAGAGAATTTTGGCATGATTCAATTATCTTGATTTATTATTTCTTTTTTTATATTTATCTATTACAACTCGTTGATTAGGTAGTGGTACAATTGAAATAACATCAAGAAATAAATTTCAAAATATTTATGTTCGTTACCAGAAGAATAACTATTCACTTTTTTATAAGTACTTTCTCCACTAAGCTAATTCATTCAAAATTTCTTTCCTATGATTGTAGATGTAAGAGCGATATACCTCCCTCACGCCAAACTCGTTCTCACTCTCTTCCGAATTTTTTTGCTGATCGGACTGAAATTGTCTTCAGACGAAGTGGGCGTATTAGTATCCTTTTACGAAGGGTGCTCCAGAACTTTGAGCCTGCTCAAAATTTTTTGCCATCCATCCCGTCCTGTGATTAGACGGAGTAACAACGTACTTAAAGCGAGATGGACGTACTACGAACGGAACTGCTGTACTTCGATCCTATTAGAGACGCAGTGCGGTCGGGTAATAACCTGCAGTGCGTTTGCATTTTACCGACCGAAATTACATGTCCTATCCCAGCCAGTTTTTCGATTTTGTTGACCGGGTTAAGACTTTCTGGGAATAGGTTTGGTGAGATAGGGGCTTCAGCCGTTATCAGGCCAAAATTATACGTTCATCCCCGACCGTAACCCGTTTTCCGATTATGTCAGGACGGGTTAAGACGTTGTAAGACCTAGTTTGGTGTGACGGGTCTATAGAGATTGAAACTCTGCAGTACACAAGTGATTGAAACGTGAAATAGCGATTTATATCTTTATAAATATCATGCAGTTTTCTCAATTTTCTGTGTTAGTTCATATATAGCGACTATAATTATCTTCTCACGCTTCTGAGATCACGGCAAACTACCGGAAGTCACGGTTTTTTCAATTAGCTACTTTCACACAGGTGAAAATCCGAAAGTTTAAACCTCAATATCTCGTGGAGTAAACATCACAGAACGCTAACAAGATTTTTGTTAACATACTGTAGTGTCGTTTTATCCGATTTTGAAATGAAAATTTTGGTGTGGAGTTACCCTTTAATAAGATTGCAATCAGTAAAATTTCGATTCATTAATTAATAATTGTAGCTTAACTGGTAAATTTTGACAATGCCCGAATGACAGAGGTCTGTAAAATCACAAAGACGACTCGAAATGCCTCCTACGAACAACTTTGAAACCGTACAGGGGAAAGGAGAATTCATAAGGTTGTATACGAAGGTATTCCGAAACCGTATCTAATTATAGATATCATGAATGTCAGTTGTGGGCACGAAAGCAAAAAAAATCATGATAAGAGTTAGTATTATTGCGATATTTTTATCGTGAATTTTTTTGTTTTATCACGATAATTCTCTCAAATTATCATGATAGCTATCTCGTATCTCGCGGCAGAAATATGCCACCATACCTGATAAACGATGCAGTTATCCGTCGAGTTACGAAACAGCTGCAGCAATAAAATTTCCGATATGGATTTCTGTGCAGTCGTGTCTTGGAAACCTGCCCGCAATAACCATAACAATACAAGCGAATTATACTTCTGAAATCAAAGGTCTGAAGGGCCTGAAAGTGCTGATACATATAGATGAATCGGTATTCTTTAGAGTTTCTGTGAATATTCAATGCCTTTCTCAACATTATTTAAATAATGTCGCAGTGGCCCGAGCACTATCGATGACTTTTTCAACATTAAGTTCGGAATGCTACCAAAAAAGGAAGATCGTCTTTTTTTAACCCTTAAACTGCTAAATAAGTTACTTGAAAAAATCCAGCCTACAGTTAAAAAAAACAACAACAAGAACAACAAAAATGCAATTTCAAAGTCATCTCTATGGGAGAAATATTTCCTTATCGGACAGAGTATATTCAAGATCAGACTGCACGTTCTGTGCAGTCTGATCTTAACCTACACTTTCCGCAAAGGGTCATTGAGTCGCACTTAGCAGCTCTAGGTTTAAATTAACATCTAGAAAATAACAATTCAGATTTGTGTGTTCCTAATCTTGACCAGAGACGGGTTTTGTCCAATATGGAGCAAAAAAGTGTTTTAAAATGTTTTATAAAATTGAGATTTGAGATGAAACTATGATACTTTCGGGGACAACGTGAATGAATATCGGACTGCACATGATATGCAATCTGATCTTTGGATCTAAATTGTTCTAATACTTGTTTACATTGTTAAATACTATGTAAACTTATATAATATGGCCAAAGCGGCTTTGAGATGAGGTTTATTATTTACTGAAAGTATACTTTGAAAAATTGAAATACACACGTGTACATGATGCAATAAAATATAAATGAGCTGCGGATTAAGAAGGAAAAACGGGAGATTAATTCATCTTTGTGTTGCATTATGGGAAGCAAGTTTTCGCAAGTCTAAAAACCTGCTGAATTGTAGGCGCAGAATGGTCCTTTGGCATGAAAAAAAAAACGTGAGATGTGCGATCTGCGCAGGCTAACATGGGTCGATACTTTTTCCAGATGTATTTTAGACCCCCCTTCCACAAGTATGACTAATATACGTTTAACCATTTACCTCACGACAAAAAATTTAGACATGTCCAGAATGACAGCATTTGCAGACGACTAAGTCAATGTAATTTTTCTCTTTGAAATGATAAAGAACATTAAGAAAAGAAATGAAGAGATGCAGGTTAACAGCAATTGGTCGTTATTCCAAAATTCTTTCGACTGTCTCATTCCTCAGGGTCGGTAATGCACGTAGATCAATTTGTTTAGTTATCTCCCCCTCCCCCCGTCCCATGTGCTGTTGGTGGTGTGCATTACCAATGTTATCTATAGGCCTACAACAGACAAGAGTCGAACTCGACGTCTTCAAGCATGATCGATCAAGCGCTTTATTATCTCACCGCAAGCAGTTGATTACTCATGATCATTCGCTCGATGTAAACAAAAATGGCAGGTGACGGATCGAGTTCAAAAATGATGCAGAATTTAACTTCAATACCAGCTTGTCCCCTGTTTCCAGACCATCCAAATGATTGCGTATGTACTCATTACTCACTTTTGAACGCAAAAAATTGAAAAACTTTTATCAAATTTGATTCTAGTAAGCATAATTTAGCTCTTGAGTTTTAATATTGTGATTTCGCAATGCACTTCCCGGTCGATCATCGTTTATCATGTCGAAACAATAGATCTCTGTTTTGGCTGTAATGACTTTCATTTTTTTACATGCGTGATAATTTATGCCAGAGTAAACACTAAGAGCATCACGCGATCCTAAGGTCAATTCTTTTTGCTGTTTTCGTAAAATATGTGTGTGTGGGGGGGGGGGGGGAGGCAGTGTGTGCTGTGCTCTTTCAAGCTGGAGGTTTTTGCACGTAATGGTGACAAAAGTTGGGGGTACACTAACAAATATGGGGGTTCAAATCTAAACCATATTATCACTCTTTGATATCGATGTTAATGACAGCTGCTGAAATGTTTTCAAACAATATATACAGACACAAGTGTTAAAAATGAAGGGTTTTGAGCTTTTGGAAACACTTCCGGAAAAGAAAATGTGCTTGGAATAATAAATTTATCTTTTTTTTACAATCTGGGATTCCATGGAAGGTTCCATGTTTTTTGCAAAAATGAAATGCATAAGATAACAATTGATCATGCACCGTTACTTAAAATAGCACTTCGGCTATCCGCAACATATTGGATATGATGCAGTTTAACCTTTACCAAACAATCCCTGGTTTTCACGACCCTGAGATAGAAGCCTTTTGAAAACATTGTGGGAAAAGGAGAAAATGCTGGTAACTAGCATTTTCTCCTTTTCCCACAATGTTTTCTACCCTGCTGGAAACAACTTTCAATTTTGAACTACGTTTATTTATCTGCAAGTGCTTTCAATTTGGACCAGTCTTAAATTTTGTCGTTTGGGAAAGAGTTAGGGGAAATGATTCAGAAATGGTCCTGTCCAGCAAACTGGTACCTATTACATGTCATGTTACCATCAGATACATGTAGTTATTATTTATATATGACAGTGGATAGCAGGCATTCTATTTTTAGATTTGGAAAACCCGTCCAAGAGAAGTAATTGTAGGCATTTCGCTGCAGGAAATTTCTGAAATTTGACTTTTTAAACTTTCAATTGCACAAGTTTCTTGTACATTCCAGTACGTATTAGAGGAATTTACTGTACATGATATTATTATTTTAAACATGAATCATATACATTTATATGTGATCGATCGCACACACTGGTATGGGGGTAACCCTTGACCCTAAAGAAAACGCCTGTTGAAAACATTGTAGGAAATGGAGAAAGCATTTTTTCCTTTTCCCACAATGTCTTCCACTCTTCCAAAATCAAATTAATTTGAGTAATAATAATTTTGTCATCTGGAAATGCTTTCAAGTTGAACTAGTTTAAAATTTTGTTGTCCGGTAGAGCGTTAATAGGTTTCTCTTGAACCACCCTTTGAAAAAAGTCATCATCTAATTTAACTCTGTACCAAACAACAAAAATGTAGACTTGTAAAAATCGAAGCATTTGCATATGACAACATAAATGTGATTTAAAAAATTAAATTTGGTTTGGGAGGGGGGAAAAAGCATTGTGGGAAAAGGAGAAAATGCTGGCTTTCTTTTCCCACAATGTTTTCTAAAGCTCTCTTTCTAAGGGTCATTTAAAGTTGGGATTTTGTGGTAAAGGGTTAAAGCACCAAATTAATGACTTCTTATATATCAGTTAGCAGACCAGTCTTCCAGTTTAAGGGTATTCTTACCAAAATAGTTCACTAAATAGCTGACAGTATAGATTCAGGATCAGACTGCTCATACTGAGGAAATAGGCTTCTAAAACCATTGTGGGAATTTGAGAGAAGGCTGGTAACTATTCCTATTTATAAGCCCAAACATCCATTTTTATTTTTTTCATTTTGACATTCATCGTGTCTACCAGGTCTTATCGGTCTCCTCATGGCTTCTGTTTGCAAAGACCAAATCAAATTTCATTTGCACAAGAAATTTTAATACTTTAACAGAATTTGTTCAATGAAATGTACATCAGAAGTAGAATTAACACCTAATTTTTCAATTTAGATTATAAAATAGCATGTAGGTCTTACGAACGAAGTCCGTAACAAAGAAACAAATGAACAAATGCATGGCAGAAATACAAACCGCATCTGGCGGGATTCGAACCCATGGCGGACAAGAACCTCATTTTTCGAGGTTTAAAAGACTAATACCATAACCACTGAGCTAAACAGATATCTCTCTAACGCAGCTGTTAGGTATTGTATTTAAATCGGGACGAAGCCATGCATGAAGGAGTGGTCTCCCGTAACAGTAGGAAACTTGCTGATTATGAGCTTAATCCATCCCAGTACTAAACCATTCTGTTTTGTTATGGAGTAGAACTGTAGATGCAAAAGTTACAAATGAAATATGAAATACAAGCTGTAGAATTGTATTATTTTTTAATAAAATTTTGTTTGGCATAGTCTAGTTTGATTGTTGAAAAAGAGTTCTTTAAATAAATGCGTCGTTGATTCAGGTTTCTTATGCAACATCTGCATGATTGAATAATACAGCGGCAGCACCATCTGCATTTCACCATGATAGTGTTTTGATTGAATTCTGTATGAATCTGGCCATTATTCAGCAACACGGATGCCGAATATTCTCAAACAAAACTGGTTGTAAAGGTAACCAAAGTTCTTTTATGTAATTGTACCTGTTTTGAGGTATATATCAGGTTTGGTACATAGAACAAAATAGGGCTGTTTAGACATTCTGTGCAAAAGAAAAAAAATGAATGAAAAATGTTGGACAGATAAATGTTTAAGGATGAATAGTCATGTCTACATCTAAATATTTGGACTAGCTTATCCAAACATTTTCTCCACACCCTATGTTTTCATTGTTTTCAAAGACAAACGGCATCATTTTTAGTCACATGCAAATCTTTTCAATATGGACAAGGATAATGTTTTGTGATCTAGTAAAGGGTAAGCACTGTGACCCTCTTATGGAGAATGGTTTTATACCTCAGTATGACTGCATTGAATGCCAGTACATCAAATTTAGTAGTGACTATGAGTATACTTGTTTTGACTTTCAGACTGTCATCATCAATGTAAGAAGAGTGTTTGCTTCATTATCATTGGTTGGTTGGTGAGTGCTCTTAGCAATTTGTATTCTGAATTTACTTCATTTCACAAAACTACTGTGGACTTCGATTCACATAAGTATGCTAAGCATACATTTTAGTAAAGAACGTTATATTCTAAGCCTTTATCACAGTCATGAGTTTTAATGACCCTTGTAAGGAATGCTTTTGAAAACATAGCAGAAAAAGGAGAAAATGCTGGTTACCAGCATATTCTCCTTTTTCTGCAATGTTTACTACTCTTCCAAAGACAAATTTCATCATTTATGTCACATATTCTTTGTCATCTGCTAATGCTTTCAATTCGGACACATCAGAAATTTTGTTATTTGGTAAAGGTTAAGAAATTGATGGACCCCCCCCCCCCTTAATATCTAGGCCTTTGATTCATAGGGTATCATTTTCGGTCAGTAAGTTTAACCGAAATGCCAAAGGATTCTCTTCTTTAACGACTCTGAAAAATAAGTATCATTTTGTTTGTTTGTATGGTATGTATAAAGCTGTTCGAACATTATTTCAGTTATATCTCAGTGGCTAGTTTACCTATCCATGGTTTCCTGGAATTTCTTTCCCCAGTATTATGCACAGTATTCTCTCCAAGCCACTTGCTGATTTCCAACATAATCATCATTGAAAGAATAATTGATGGTGAGTGAGGAACAAATCCTGTCACATTGACCATCATTAATGCTTGGAAAGAAATTGGCTGAGCTGCGAATTCAAACTAGCAATCCCATGGTTTCGAGCCCTGTGCGCTACAAACTGCGCTACCAGGTTTGGCTGTAATCATCATTAGAAAAGGGAAAATGCATATAATCAGCATGTTTTCTGCCATTTTGAAGACAAATCCTGTCATATGATAAATATAAGGTACAGTACATAGCCAGGCAAGGTCTGGAATCCAGAGCCCAGGTTCACAAGAATGCTTCTTATTACTATAGACACATTTCACCAACATTTCCAGACTATAGTAACACTCTCTAATCCTGAGTTGACACAATGTTTTATACTTAACTCAGCAAAATAAGCAGACCACACTAAGTTAACAGACTCAGCAAAATAATGAACTTAAGTCTGTTAACTTAGTAAGTTTAAACACATTTTATTCATCAATTAATTACAAGCATTTACAGGCAAATTGATAGAATAACAAAAATAACTGACAAAATAGAGTGGAAAAAAAGCAAATCTTATATGGTTCTGCTCCAGTTTCCAGGTACACAGTTAATGGTTAATTATAATATATTATGAAGAAAAATGATAATGGTAAGAAAAATAATAACGGTTAACCTAGTTAAGTCTGTTAAGTTATGTGAGTTGAGACTGAAATGTCATGTCAACTCAGGATCAGAGAATGTTACTACAGTCTGTAAGTGTTAGTGAAGTATGTCTTGAATAACAAACTCAACTTAAGTCAGAAACTGAATATGTTAGCAGATTTGAGTGAAATAAGAGACTTAAGTTTTTTTCATGAAACCCGCCTTAGGGCTTCATCACCAGTTTTGCAAGTACGTGTATGATTTTTATTTTCTTTTGAGGATAAAAGATCGACCAAATATAGCATGTATTAATATAAACATGTATGATGCATATACTGCTACTACTACTTTTATATTTTCAGCATCTTCATGATTTTTGTGATATGGTTGTTCAAAAAGTATGCTGCCTTCTCTCAGGTTTGTGACTACTCCTTTTTTTCATACATATTTTTGAGACTGGTCCAAATAGAAAGCTTTTGCAGACAACAAATAATTCAAAATTAGTTGTTTTCATGCACATTGGGGAGTTCAGATTGGCTGAAAAAATTTTTTCATAGCTCCATGAAAAAGAAAAAAGTCATGCAGTGCCGGAACTACTTTTGCTGTCAAATTAATGTAAACAAACATGTATACGAGATTTCATAATGTTTCTCTTTCTACTTTTATACCGAGTTTGAAGTTCAAATGCTAGCTAAGTTTATTTTCTCTGAATACCATAAATTGAAAAAAAAATGTCCAACAAATTCATAAAGTTTAGAAGACAAAACTTAAAACTCATAGTAAGTTTACTAGGTACGAATTATCTAACTTTCGACTTACTTCCAGCATATTAAAGTTCTAACAAAAGATCTACCAACTCTGCAATGTTCAATGCTACGATCACGTCAAGAATAACACATTCTTACGTACGTCATGGGCGAGCTGTTGTCCCGCTCTATGAAAATTTTTATAAATGAAATGTGCACTAGAAAGTAGAAATTGCAATGTTGGATTTACAAAAAAATGCAGTTAGTAATGTTATCTTTTATGTGCGTCTTTGTTGCCTGTGATATAGATTTATGAGGAATGAAGAGGATTTTTTTTTGTTCTCATGGAGGTATGAAAAAAAAAAAACCCTAATCACACTGTATGAAACCACAAATTGGTTTCATACAAAAGTGTGATTATGTTTTTTTTTTTCTTACCTCCATGAAAACAAAAAAAATTCTCTTCATTCCTTAAATAAAATGTGGTATGAATGATATTATTTGAATCAGACAGGTTTGAAAGCATTGCAGGAAAAGGAGAAAATACTGGCAACTGAATTTTCTTCTTTTTTCCACAATGTTTTCAAAATGCTTCTTCCTCAGGGATGTTAAAACAGAGGATTACTTGGTCAGGGGTTAAGGTGTAGGATAAGTAATGTAGAGCTCCCAAATGCGATCCTTACTGGAGGCACTTATTTTGCATGGAGGTATCCTTGGGCAAGACAATTTGTAGGCCAAGCATAATTACGGAGAAAACATGAAAACACAACTGTCATTGTTATCTGAATAATGATGAAGGAACATAAAATAATATTCAATTTCAGTCAATCTAGTCATCCACAATACTACATTAGAGTGGCGCTGTGGCAAAAGTGGCACTCTTGCATCTCCATGATGCATTATACCAAGCAAATTATCACATCCATATGGATCCATAAAATTTGTTTGTTAACTCTTTACCAAACGACAAAATTTTAGACTGGTCCAAATTGAAAGCACTTGCAGACAACAAAATAAACGTAACTCATAAATTGAAATTTGTTTCCAGCAAGGTAGAAAACATTGTGGGAAAAGGAGAAAATGCTGTTAGCAGCATTTTCTCCTTTTCCCACAATGTTTTCAAAAGGCTTCTATCTCAGGGTCGTAAAAACCAGGGATTGTTTGGTAAAGGATTAAACAATTGACTGAACCATGGAAGTAGAATGTGCCTTGGACATGCAGAAAATTTACAAATAGCAAAATATTTCCACCCGTGTCAGCCTGTGCGGACTGAGCAGGCTGACATGTATTGATACTTTTTGCAGATGCATTAAACCTACTTTTTGCCAGAGCATGGCTCATTCTTTGTTATTTTTTAGTGGCTTTATTTTTTTTCTACAAAAACACAAATTCTGTAACATCTTTAATTCTGCACTGAAATAAATGTCCATTTTGAATTCATTGATTAAGTTTCTTTCTTACAGAGAATGATTTTGTACCTCAGTGTAGCAGCCTTAAATACAAGTATATCTTATTTAATGGTAAGTAGGAACTTTTGTTTGTTTGTCTGTTGTGATTAAAGGCTACTTTTAACAAAATTCCTGTTATCTCTTTACCACACAATCCCGACTTTTAACGACCCTGAGAAAGAAAGCTATTAAAAACATTGTGGGAAAAGGAGAAAATGCTGGTGACCAGCATTTTCTCCTTTTCCCACAATGTTTTATACCCTTCCAAAATCAAATTTTAATTCTTGATTCTCATTTATTTTGTCGTCTGCAAGTGCTTTCAATTTGGACCAGTCTGAAATTTTGTCGTTTGGTAAAGAGTTATATCACAGCTGGTGCTTCTATAAGTGCAAGGTTAAGGTATTTAATCTTTATCCAAACATTCCCTTGTTTTCACAACCCTCAGGATGAAGGCTTTTGAAAACACTGTGTGAAAAGGAGAACATGATGGTAACCAGCATTTTCTCCTTCTCCCATATTGATTGCTACCCTTTGAACTTTTAATACATCATTCTTTTGAGCCACATATTTTGATTTGTTGTCTGCCAGTGTCACAATTGGAATCCTCTGGGGGTTTTTTTGTTTTTGATACACTATACAGATTAATCATAGAATGTTGGCAATATGCCAAGGCAAATGGCTTTACCTGTTTTTGTGCTTACTGGTAATTTTATGCTTCCATCTTTGCATTAAATTTCAGCAAACTTCAAGATTTAATGATATCATAATGGTGTCAGAAAAATGCATTTTTTTTGCAAACTTCATGTCATGAATTTTTAAGCGTTCAGTATAGAAACTATTAATGTGATTTTTCCCAGATACTTACAGATCCTGGTTCTGGTAGTAGGACTGGTGTGGAATTTAGGATCTGAAAAAATCATTTATGTTGATGGTGAATAATTACATAGGATCTTTTAGAAATTATGTTATGATTATCAGTATGTGTTTTGTGTGTATGTGTTACGTGTTTTGTCTTTCAGTTGAAATATGTTTTTATCACATAACCTCCATTATTTTCAGAGTAATATACCCATCACAAATTTTCTTACCTTATTCACGTTTGATATAGCAATTGTGTGACGTCATTTTTGACATCATTTTGTACATATTTCATAGAATTCATGGGTTTTATGGATATTACTGCGGATGCATCTATAGATAGTTTTGCATTTTCTGATCGATAATTTTTGAAATATTGTTATGTGATAAAAAGAATCTAACATTCGTTTGAGATAAAATTTTATTAAACTGGTCAAGAAAAAAAGTTATTAAGCTCCGCAGAGGCTCGCTTAATAACATTTTCCCTATACTTGATTGATAAAATTTTATTTCAATGGCCAGATCATGTCAGATCCTATATTTCTTTCAAGGGAGAGCTCCATCCAGATGGTCCTGTTTGTGATTTTCAAGCATTTTGGATGACTTTCTTTGGTATGTGATTTGTTTTTTTCTTACATTCATATTAGACTAGTACAATGCTATAAATTAGTTGTATTGAAAATATAGGCCTACGGCCCAATATACAGTATCATAGAAATGTAAAGTTCAAGTATTTTAAGTCTCAAAGTTTGTCATCTTTTAAAAACTTTAAAAATAAATATTTTCTTAGATGAATACACTCTATACATTATCTTAGGTAGATCATGTAGATAATAAAGCATTTGTCAAGCTCTCTCTCTCTCTCTCTCTCTCTCTCTTAAAGACTGGGATTTTTTTTTTCTGAGGACGACATAAAGTTGGTTCTAAACTTAAACATTGCATATTACTTCTCTTTCAGACTGGGCAGTGTTGTTGTGGATCAGCTGTATAACTTTGAATCTCTTTTGTAATGTGATCAGGGGTACAACCACAGAAAGATTTGAATGGTGAATAATTTGTTTTCTACAATTTGTTCTCTTTATTCTTTATCTTAAAGTAATACAAAACCGAATCATTATATTCATCTTATCTTTAGTACATGTACTTGTAAGGATGATTACATGTTATAAGGTTAACTCTTTCACAAACAATCCTGTATTTCAATGACCCTGAAAGAAAGTCTCTGAAAACTTTGTAATAACCAGGTTTTTCTCTTGTCATCTCCGAAAACTCTTTACAACAAAATCCTAGACTTGTCCAAATTGAAAGCATTTGCAGACAACAACTAAAATGTAGCCCAAATATGGAATTTGTCTTTGATAAGGTAGTAAACATTGTTGAAAAAGTAGAAAATGCTGGTTACAAGCATTTTCTCCTTTTCCAATAATGTTTTCAAAAGACTACATCTGCGGGGTTGTTAAAACTTGGGATTGTGTGTTAAAGGGTAAAGTTTATCATTCACAGTAAAAAACACCACAGCAGTAATTTAAGCCACAGGTACGCCACAGGAGAAAATAGTATGCCACAGGAGAAAATGATGTGCCACAGCACGTTTAAAACTATCAATACATGATTTGCATGTTTAATTCTCTTAATTATGATGTTACCTATAAAAAGTTAGTGTATTACTAGGAAATATTGTATATTTTAGTAGAAATTTGCTCTGGGGAAAAGGCAGCCACTTTCTTTGTCCTCCATGAGTCACAATCAGAGTGACAGAATGGGTCTATAAACCATTTAATACATGTTCAAGAATGTCATTTTCTTGAAGATGTGTTTGAACTACTTTCAATAAATGAGTCATACTCGGGCAAAAGGGGGCTTAATACATGCTGGTAATGTATGTCACCAAACAAGTTATATAGAGTTTATTTCATCAGCTTGTGGTTAATATGGGGAAATATTTGCCGAAAAAGGGAAAGGTATGCGAAAATAACGAGTGCCGTAAGGCACGAGTTATTTTCACGGACCTTTCCCTTTTGAGGCAAATACTTCCCCATATTAACCACAAGCTGATGAAATAAATTATATATTATATTTCCTCTGATTATTTTGTCAACGAATGCCACTTTTAAAACTTAAAAACTTAAAAAAGTAGTTCCAGATTTTCGGCAGGAGGAAAATATTCACTGTGACGGGGAAATAATTCCCCCCAGCTTAAATTACAACATTTCTTTACCCACAACATTTCTAAAAATAGACACATGAAATATAATATAAAATAATTCTAGAACCATGAAATCCATTTTGTTCAGCAACAGACTGAATCAAAAATTACACCTGTCCTTTGACATGCAGAAAACTGACGGATAGCAAAATTTTTCGGCCAAGGTCAGCCTGCGGTCGATACTTTTTGCAGATACATTACGCTCCCCTTTTACAGTGCATGGCTTGTCATTTTCTTCCATGGCCTACCTGTGTATTATTTTAGTGTGATCCTGAATTTAAACATATTTGTGTGTGTCATGGTCTCATGGAGGGTATCAATCTGTTCTCATCACCTAGTGTGCAAGTGTGATAGTTTTAACTTTTCATTTCTCCACTTAAGGTTGTACCACTTATTCTGTTGGGGTGTTGCTCTGTTCATGTCCTGTTTACCATTTATCGGGAACCACTATGGACCAGCAGGGGCTTGGTGGTAAGTAACAGTTTCTGTTAATTTGGTTTTTTGATGTTTTATGACAAATCCAGCCTTTTCTGTGATTTAAATACTTACCAGATGTAAAGCATGATACAGACTAGAGACTACAGTACTCATAGGGTGTTTCATAATACTGTATGTGTCTGTATTCTATAAGGGTATGTTTTCTACAAAACATATAATTAATACAAGTGAAGCCAGTTGCCCCTTAGCAGACTTACTAAACTGTTATTTGATATATAAAACAATACTTTTGTCATCAAGGATTTAGAGTCATGAATCAATTACAACGTATGAAACAAATATTATGAAACAGCTTGTACAATCAAAAAGACATGTTTTTCTTTTTTCAATACTTTTACCAACTGCCTATATAGAAAAATAAGAAATATTGATTAGAATTTTCCCTCCTGATTAAAGCTACATGTATTTGCAGAAATACTGAAAACACAGTGTTTATCAAATGAACATGATTTTAGACTGGTCCAATTTGAAGTTGTTTACAGACAAAAAAATAAGTGTGGCTCAAATACTGGATTTTTTTGAAATGGTAGAAAACATTGTGGGAAAAGGTGAAAATGCTGGTCACCAGCATTTTCACGTTTTCCCACAATGTTTTCAAGATCCTGTCTCCTCATAGTTGGTAAATGGTTAATGGATAATATTGTAAAATAACTCCCATGGGAATTTTTTTCTCAGTGTGTTTTTATTTCATTTTCTAGTTGGATCAAGGACAATTGGAGGTGGAGACTTGGTGTGTAAGTAGTCTTAATTTACATAACAAATTTATTGCCATTCTTTTTATGCAAAGAAAACTTTTTTTTATATACCAGTAAATTTTACCAGCTCAAATACATGAGTCACACGCAGATAAAGTATCGCATATGACCTGAAGAAAAACCTATTATCTACAAAGCGTCAAATACTGTTCTAAATAATTATGGTATGATGACAATCTCTGCGCCAGGAATACGCTCATGTTGATTGGCAATTTCATTGGTCATAATGTTACACTATTATATTTATCCACCATTCATAAAAACAAAGGAACAACAGAATAACCTACTATTTGTTTTATTCTGTCGACTGTATTAGAATAAGATGTAAATAATAGCAACCTTTTGTTATTGAAAGTTTTTGATCGCTGCCTAAGAAAATATTGACATCTCACTTGACCTTCAGTCAGTGTGATCTCAATTTTTCTCACTCTGCTTGAAATATAAGTGCCAGGAAAGTCACTACTACATTATATTCCGTATATCATCTATTGATGAAATAATTATTATTGGAAAAGGGTCTCAAAATTTTAGACTGGCCCTGAAAACATTAGATGACGATGATTTAATTATTGCTCAAATTATGAAGGTTGTCTTTCAAAATGTAGAAAACACTGGCAAAAGAAGAAAATGCTGGTTACCAGCATTTTCTCCTTGTCCCACAATGTTTTTAAAAGCCTTATCTATAGAGTCATTAAAAGTCTGGATTGTTTGGTGAAGGATTAAGTAAGAAATTTGTTCTGGGAAGGGTGGAAAACATTGTGGGAAAAGGAGAAAATGCTGGCATTTTCTCCTTTTCCCTCAATGTTTTCAAAAACCTGCTTCCTCAGGGTCGTTAAAAGTCGGGATTGTGTGGTAAAGAGTTAAAGAAACTGTAATAGAGCAATAAAGAGCTGATTGTATCAAGAATTATGAAAAGTCCAGAATTTCCTTAATATGAAAGTAACACAACTTCTGATTGGTTAAACCATTTGGTTTAGCCAATCACAAGTTGTGTTACTTTAAAATTTAGAAGACATTGAGGAGTTAGACTAAGAATGTTCTTGAGAATGGTTGCTGAATACGAACGCTGTAGTCAACCGATTTATGTTCTGTCTCTTTCATGCAGATGGTATGGTCCACTGTTTTGTATGTTACTTATACTGATGACTGTGTACATCTATATTTCCTGTGTGTTGAGTAGAAAGGTGGGTTCTACTGATTTAACTCTTTATTACATAAGCCCAAGTTTTCACGACCCTGCCAGGGTAGGCTTTTGAAACATTCTGAAAAAAGGAGAAAATGTTGGCAACCAGCATTTCTCCTTTTCCCATAATGTTTTTTACCCTTTCACTGACAGATTTCATAATTTGAGCTACACCTGATTTGTTGAATGCAAGTGCTTTCAATTTGGACAAAAATAAAATTTTGTTGTGTGGGAAAAGAGTTAAATCTTTTTTTGTTTTGTTTCTTTTCTTTGTTAAAATAATGTCAATTTCACAGAAAAGTCGAGTTTGAATGTAACATTTAAAGGGACCTTAAACCAAATTTCCGTTTGCAAGTTTATCAGAAAATGTTATAAGACAACTAATTTTAATTCACATGCAAAGATGGCTTTAGAATTAAATTTTAGATAGAATTAAAATGTAGGAAACACAGGGAATTCCTGAGTTATTTGTATCTAAATGTAAAATTTTCCATTCTGTAGATAACAGTGTAGTGGGTATTGTGTAATAAGTTATAAATACATGTTTAACACATACATATCATTTGATACCTCTATGGCTCAGTTGGTAGAGCCGTAGGTTATAATTTTGAAGGTCGTGAGTTCAAGTCCCGCCGGAGGCAGTGTTTTTCCAGTAGTCTCTTTTTGTTTTTCCTGACAGTAACATCCTTCTGATATTTTCTTAAAAAACAATAACTTACTGTCTCAAAAATACTTCAGGCCGAAATCTGGTTTAATCCCCCCTTAACCTTTTACCACACAATCTCGAGTTTTAACGACCCTAAGGAAGAAGCCTTTTGAAAACATTGTGGTAACCAGCATTTTCTCCTTTTCTCACAATGTTTTCTATCCTTTCAAAGACAAATTCTGTCATTTTAAAGAAATTTAATTTGTCGTCTGCAGATGCTTTGAATTTGGACAAGTTTAATACTTTGTCATGTGGTAAAGAGTTAAAGGCCATTAAGTTAAACTGAATTTCAATAACCCTGGTTCTAAGAAAAGTATTCTGGAAAGTATTTTAGGCAAAGATGTTAAAGTCTTTTTTTTTTTCAGTACCACACAGGTTAGTAAATTTGTCTCGTACAACCTACTTTTACTAGTATCAATCTTGTATTAACAGTTATCAATTAGACACTACATGGGGAATTTGCCTTGTAGAGGTTGTAAATTTCATAGTAAACTATTCCTGTGAGAATTACAATAGCTAAGTGTAGTATAAGTGATAGAACAAAAATAATTGAACCATGCTGAGAGAAAACGGGGATTAACATATCTACATGATGAATTATACCAAGCAAGTCATCACTTAATTATAGATATATAAAATAAGATTTTTCATTTTGTCCGACAACTAACTGAATTAGGAGATAGAATGGTCCTTGGATATGCAGAAAATATACTAAAAGCAAAAAATATCAACACAGATGAGCCTTCACCAACTGTGCAGGCTGTCCTGGGTTGATACTTTTTGAAAATGCATGGAACCCCCTTTTTGCAGAGCATTGTTGATTTTCTTTTCAACACCTTTCATTACAGGTTAGCACCTGGGCTGGTACCTATGACCCTGACACAGAGAGAAGTAAAGTAAGTTTGTTCTGTATGGTACAATTTAATTGTGTTAATAATTTCACAGCTAAAAAAGGAGAAATGCAGTCAAAGTGGTACTAAGAGAGAATTGTCCCTATACTAAATGATCCCTAGTTTTAACAGTCCTGAAGAGAAATAACATCATGGCAAAGGCAGAAAATACTGGTAACCAGCATTTTCTCATTTTCAAAAAATTTTTCTTGTCATTTCAAAAACATGTTCAATTATTGGAACCACATTTCTTTGGTTATCTTCAGAGGTTTCAATTTAGACAAGTCTAAAATTTTGTCATTTGGAAAAGGCTTAACTTTTTACCACACAAGAAAATTTTACACCGGTCCAGATTGAAAGAATTTGCAGATGAGTAAACAAATGTGACTGAAAAATTGAAATTTGGTTTGAGAAGGGTAGAAAACATTGTGGGAAAAGGAGAAAATGCTGGTTATGAACATTTTCTCCTTTTCCCACAATGTTTCAAAAGGCTTCTTTCTCAGGGTCGTTAAAAGTCGGCATTGTGTCGTAAAGGGTTAAAAGAATAAATGTTGTTTAGCAGATTAGTGATTAAATAGGAATGTGTCGAATTCTGACCTCCTTTTTCCACACAATGCTAAATAAATATGAAGTCATTAGACTTCATCTTGTTGAATTGAAATAATCATAATGAATAATCACATAAAGTGCAGTCTGATCATGGATCCAAACCATCCGCTTGTTTAGTCAAGCCTATAGGATAAAGATCTTTCTAAGTTTCAGTGGATTATTTCTTTCAGATGTCGAAGGAGGTTGTGTTGATATATTTGGCACTAAAAGAGTACATGTATAAACAGGGTTTTTCCTTTATTTTTCAGCAAATGTTAAAGGAAGACATCAAGCCCCTGAGAGCATATCCATTCATATACCTTGCTATCTCTTTGTTTCCACTCATTAACAGGTAGTTTTCTCTTTTTTTGTATATTTAATGGTATATTGTAAAGATTCCTAGTTCAGTGATTTTCATCCATTTGGTAAAGAGTTCCTTACCCACAAATGCTGATTTTTAACAACCATGGGCAGGAAGGCTTTTGAAAACATTTTGGGAAAAGGAGAAAATGCTGATAACCAGCATTTTCTCCTTTTCCCAAAATGTTTTCTACTCTTTCAATGACAAATTCCATCATTTGAGCCACATTTATATAATCATTTGCAAATGCTTTAAATATGGACAAGTCTGACATAGTGTCCTGTGGTTATGAGATAAAGGCCCAGTGACAGTCAAAAGTAAAAAATTGAGGTGTTAAAATGCATTTAGAATTTAAATCATGGTGGGCAAACAGGTTTTAGAGACTCTATGCATAAAAGCCTAGGCATGAAAATTACATGACAAACAAACAAAATTTTATCCATACCATAGCAAAAATCACATATAAACTCTGGATAATTCAAGTGTTGCCATACCATAGCAAAAGTCATGTTTTCTCCATATAACTCTTAGATAAATGAAGATTTAGTAATACCATAGCAAAAGTCATGTTCCTACCATATCCACTGTAAGGTAAACCAACTTTTAGTAGTAAAAATTATGTTCCTTCAATACAAATCTTGTATAAACCAAGTTTCAGCCATACCATAGCAAAAAATATGTTCTTTACATACAAATCTTGGATAAACCAAGTTCTAGGCATGCCATGGTAAAAATATGTTCCATGCAAACCTTAGTTAAACCAACCGTTAGCAATATCGTAGCAAAAATTATATTTATACTATACAAACTTGGATAAACCAAGTTTTAGTTGTACAATAGCAAAAATCAACTTCCTTCCATACAAATCTTGGATAAACCAAGTTTTACCAGTATTGCAGCAAAAGTCATCTTCATACCATATAAACCTTGGATAAACCCATTTCGAGCAAACTGGAGTTGGGGAAAAACATGAAACCTGTGACATACAGAGAAATTCCCTCAATCAGTGAAATTTGTAACGAATTATTATTCAGTGTATATTATGAACGCTTGTCAAATTGAATAAATGTGTGAAAACAGACACCTAGACCAGATTTCAGGTGTTTTTGTATCATGAATTCGGGAAGTGCATGAATGCAAACATTTCAGCCATACTCTGGCAAAAGGAGGCTTATTGCATCTCTGTGATACATTTTACCAAGAAAGTCATTACATATTTATGGATCCATAATCGCCACTTTTTTCAACATCCGATTAAATCATGAGGGTGACTGGTCCTTGGACAAACAGAAAATTGACCAAAAGTGAAAAGTTTCGGCCCTGGTCAGCCTGCGCAGGCTGACCTGGGTCGATACTTTTCGCAGATGCATTAAGCCCCCTTTTCACAGGGCATGGCTCATTTTTAATGTGTTTCATCTATATCATTAAGCCTTTAACACACAATCCCGACTTTTAACGACCCTGAGAAAGAAAGCTTTTGAAACCATAATGAGAAAAGGAGTAAATGCTGGTAACCAGCATGTTCTCCTTTTCCACAATGTTTTCTACTTTACTTTAAGGCAAATTCCAACATTTTAGCAACCTTTGATTTGTCCTCTGCTGCCCCACCCGGGTGGCTCAGTGGTGAGCGTGTCGGACTCATGACCTGGTGGTTGTGAGTTCGATACCCGGTTGAGGCGAACTTTCTTTCTGGCGTATTTTCGCCTCTCACCTCTGCTGAAGCATGTGAGAAAAGTAGTCGGTGGCTTTGGAAAGAAAGTTGTGTTAGTACTGGCGTGAGAAAGCCAGGAAACACATGTGCGTCACCGACCGCCATGATATGACCTTAGCTGTTAAAGTGGCGTTAAACCCCAATACAACCAACCAACCAACCAACCTTTCTTTCCGGTGTATTTTCACCTCTCACCTCTGCTGAAGCATGTGAGAAAAGTAGTCGGTGACTTTGGAAAGAAAGTTGTGTTAGTACTGGTGTGAGAAAGCCAGGAAACACATGTGCGTCACCGACTGCCATGATATGACCTTAGCTGTTAAAGTGGCGTTAAACCCCAGTACAACCAGTTTGTCCTCTGCTAATGCTTTGAATTTGGACAATTCCAAAATTTGTTCATGTGGTAAAGACTTAAACTCTCATCTAACAAGCCTTTGTTTTTGCATTCCTGCGGAAAAAAGTATTTGAATACTTTGTGAAAAGAGAAGAAAATAATGGTAGTCCTTTCCCCACATTGGTTTCAACCCTTTCAAAGACAAACCCTATCATTTGAATGGCAATATCTGTATTGTCTACAAATGTTTGAATTTGGACAAGTCCAAAGTTTTGGTATCTAGCAAAGGACCTTTTAGTAATGTTACTGCAACTCTTATGATTTTAGGGTACAGAATGCTGTGGATGGTGAACATCATGTGTTTGCCCTTGTACTGCTCGCCTCTATCTCCGCACCACTGCATGGTAAATATTAAATTTGTCTGTAATTTTTAGCTTGCCTGTTTTCAAAGAAAATATTGAGTAATTGTTAAAGCCCTGGAGTCTTTGTCATCATCTGCTGCATCACACAGAAAATTTGACAAATGGTAAAATTTCTATTATTACTGAATATATTTACTTCCGACTTGAATTAGTTGCTAACTAGCGAAAGTGGAACCCATATAAAAGGGGCAGTAACTATCAGAATATTTTTACATAGTTATGGCCCTTTTTTGACTCAGAATTTTCACTGAAAAGCAACTGCAGTGAGCATTGGCACCCACTTGCAGTGCACTTGTTTTTTCTAAGGGTTGGCAACTATTGTAAAGACTAGTATTTTCTCCTTTACCCAAAATGTTGTCTACCCTTTTAAGGACAAGGTTTAGTGTTTGAGCCACATTTAATTTGTCGTCTGCAAATTCTCTCAATTTGGACAATTCTAAAGTGTTGTCGTAGGTAGGGAGTTAATGCACATGTATTTCTGCTCTTTCCCAAATATTTTTTTGTGTGTTTTTGGCAACAGATAAACCATTTATTAAAAGTTTATCTTTATTTTATACTCTTTCAACTTTTTATGAAACAAAACAAAATTCTTCTTTTACCCATAAATTGAATGCATTTTATGGCTCAGATTATCTGTAATGTAGAATAAGAATAATCGGACATTGTCTGTAAATTTCCTATAGGTGCCATAAACGCCATTGTATTTGGAATGGACAAAGAGACTTTCAGACGACTGACTCCATCACAGTTAAAGGTAAGATTTTAATGTTGTATTCATGGCTTCCAGTGTTGTTACCCTTTACCACACAATTCTGAGTTTTAACAACCCTTTAAGAACAAGAGAACTTTTGAAAACATTGTGGGAAAAGGAGAAAATGCTGGTGACCAGCATTTTCTCCTTTTCCCATCATGTTTTCTATCCTTTCAGGGACAAATTTCATCAATTTAACAGCATGAGTCATCTGCAACAGTTTTGAATTTGGACAAGTCTATAATTTTGTTGTTGGGTAAAGAGTTAAACATTTCTTTTAATTTTCTATAATTGTATTTAAATTACCATGACAGTGTTTAACTCTGTACCAAATAACAAGATGTAAGACTTTTTCAAATTGAAAGCTTGTGCAAATGATATACTAGACATGACTCAAAAACTGAAATCTATATTTGAAAGGTTAGAAAATATGGGAAAATGCTGTTTTTTTTTCAGTGATGTTTATTGTCTCCGTATATTGATGTGTGAGGGTCGGGGCGCTATCCCTCTCCACATCTTACAATTACTGACATTCTTTTCATGTAAATGTAAGGTAATTAGGAGCAAAAAACATTTTTATGTGCAAAGAAAAGTGAAAAAAAAAAAAGAAAAAAAAATAAGAGAACATAGAATGTTTAAGAAAGATATGATAAGTAAGTAATAATAAAGGTCCGAATCTTCCAACCATTTGAAAACAAAATAGAACAGTAATGAAGTTGTTGATTACAATGTTATTTGTTTAAAAAAGACCCCAAATCTTTCCAGTTTTTTTCGAATTCTGCTAGTTTTTTACCAGCATTTTCTTGTTTTCTCACAATGTTTTCAAAATTCTTCTTCTGGGTACTTAAAAGCCAGAATTGCATGGTATGGAGTTAAGTATAAGGTGATGTAACCCATAATTAGAGTTATTTAGTTGGCCAGAGAAACCTTTGGAATTCTTATTTCAAGACTAGTTTCTCCACTAAAGCCACTGTCAGGAATACTCAGAACTGTATCATAAGACAACTCAAATGAGTACCAATAACCCATGTCCAAAAATCTGTTTGCTATAACCTATGTCTAAAAACCAGTATTTTGTTTCTGTTTGGAATTACAAAGGACTCCATTTTTATGCATTTTTTGTTGTTTTGTAAATATTTACAGTATGTGAATATTTGTTAGATTCCTTTTTATTGTACATTTGCACATGCCCTCCCTGTAGCAAGGTATAGAGTTGATTTCTTAATCGATAAATAGGCATGCACTTAACATTTCACTGAACAAGCACATATTTTTATTACCTTGTGAAAGAGGCCCTTTGAAAGCATCGTAGGAAAAGGAGAAAATGCTGGTAAGCTGCATGATGTTAACTCTTTACTAAACAGGCCAGTGTTTTTACGACCTTGTGGAAAAAGCCTTTTGAAAACATTTTGGGAAAAGGAAAAAAAAGATGGTAAACAGTATTTTCTCCTTTACCCACAATGTTTTCTTCCCTTTCAAAGCAAAAAAATCATCATTTGGGCTTCTTTCAATTTGTTGTCTGCAGATGGTTTCAATTTAGCCAAGTCTAAAATTTTGTTGTTTGGTTAAAGAGTTATTACATGTATTCTGTATGTGGGATCAAAGTCCCCATTTCTTATGTCCCAATTTCAAATATTAACTTTTTACCAAACAAGAAAATTTTAGACTTGTCCAAATTGAATGCATTTGCAGACAACATATTCATTTTTATTCAAATAATGTGATTTATCTTTGGAAGGGTAGAAAACATTGTGAGAAAAGGAGAACTTGCTTGTTACCTGTGTTTTCTCCTTTTTGTACAATATTTTAAAAAGCTTCCTTTCTAAGGGTTGTTAAAACTTGGGGTTATGTGGTAAAGGTTTAAATACATGTAGTTAGCAAAGGTAAGTCTTTGAAATCAAGGCTCTATGGCCTAAACCTAGTACCATTAGTCCTTAAAACTCAAAATTGTCTTGTAAAGGGTCAAGACCAAAGAAACCTACTGTGGTTTAACCAAAGGAATTTTCAAAAGTAGACTAACACATCATTGAGAAAAACTGAGAATCTTACAAAAACGGTCAAATGCTGTAGATCCAAAAATCAGACCACACATTCTTTGCTGTCTGATCTTGATCTTTACTGTGGAAAAGTAGTCCTTTACCTTTACCTTTTCTGAAAGTCAAAGTTTTAGACTTCTCAAAAGTCAAAGCATTTGCATAAGACAAATTCAGTATGGCGTTAGAGATGAATTGAAAATATTATGAGTAAAGGGGAAATTCTGGTTACCAGCATTTTCTCCTTTAACCATGATGTTGTCAAAACCCCTTTTTCATTAGGGCTGTTAAAAATGGATTGTTTTGTAAAGGGAGTTTTATCCATATTTATGTGAGTAATAGATATTCCCTCATAGAAGTAGTTGTGTTTTATTCTTATCCAACTAACAAATTATTAACTGTTTTGAAAAGGGTTTAGTTGCTTGTAAAGAGAAATAGTACCTCCTTTTCAGACATAAATGAACACAATGTACATTTATAGAAATTTTTGTTAATTTCCTATTGATTCTCTTTTCCTCTTATGAATGTCTTCTTTTACTCCATGTTTTAGAACTCTTTTTTATTCTATGTTACAAAACAATTACGGTCAGTTTTTTTTTTTTTTGTCTGTTTATTGGAACTGTTATGAATTTTAGTACTGTAAAAATTTTACTTCTCTGAAAGTTAAAAATTCTTTGGAATTAGAATACAAAATAGGCTTTTGAAACCTTTGTGGGGAAAAAGAAGAAAATGCTGGTAACCAGCATTTTCTCCTTTTCCCACAGTGTTTTCTATTCTTTTAGCCACAAATTTCATCACTTGAACTAAATTTAATTTGTAGTCTACAAGTGCTTTCAATTTGGACCAGTCTGAAATTTTGTCATTTGGTAAAGAGTTGAAGATTGTGTGAAAGTAAGGGAGACAAATATAAAGCATTATGTAAGTTCAGCTCGATAGTAATTAAACCTCTACCACACAATTTCAATTTTTAACAACACAGAAGAAAAAGCGCTTTGAAAACTGTGGGAAAAGGAGAAAATACGGGTAACCAGCCTTTCCCACTTTGTTTTGTACCCTTTCCAACACAAATCATTCACATTTTGCCACATTTTATTTGGCGTCTGCAAATGCTTTCAAGTTGGAGTAGTCTAGAATTTTTTCATGTGATGAAGACTTTACCCTGTACCAAACAGTATTGGGGTTTTAACGACCATGAAGAAAAAGCCTTTTGGAAACATTGTGGGAAAAAAGAGAAAATGCTGGTAATCAGCATTTTCTCCTTTTCGCACATTTTTTTCTTAACTTTCTGAAATGAATTCAATTATTTGAGGCACATTTAATTTGTCATCTGCAAATGCTTTCAATTTGGACCAGTCTAAAATTTTGTTTTGTGGTAAAGAGTTAATGTGAATACCACAGACTAATGCTTACTAATGCTTTACTAACAATAACAAAAAAAACTTTTGATGACCAAACTTTCTTGCGCTAACTTTATCAGCTCACAACAGAAATGGAATTTATGAAAAATGGGGAACAAGAAAACTTCCTGTCATGCAATAATGCGTTAATCCTTTACTAAACGATAAAGACTTGTCCAAATTGAAACAATTTGCAGACCGTAGTTTGAATTAAGTTCAAATGATGGAATTTGTCTTTGACAGGGTAGAAAACATGGTGGAAAAAGTAGAAAATGCTGGTTACCAGCATTTTCTCCTTTTCCCACAATGTTTTCAAAAGGCTTCTTTGTCAGTGTCGTTAAAACTCTGGATTGTTTGGTAAAGAGTTAATACAAATTTTACCAATTGGTCTTCAGATTTTATTATGTTAAAGAAGGAAGCTTTGAAAACATTGCGGGAAAAAAGGCAATGTTGGTATTCAGTATTCTCCCGCTTTTCCATATTGTTGTCTAAATTTTCAAAGGCAAGTTCCATCATCTCAGCTGCAAAGCTGTCGCTTTGAAAAATTGTTTTCTATTTGGTCTGAAACAATAACAGTTGTCTTCTTTTCCATGAAATATGTCTTCCTTGTAATAGTTTTGGTTGTGGTATTTCCGAAAATAATATTCTGTATAATTTTTTAGAAAACAATTCCATGTTTTCTCAGTCCTATGGAAGAAGGCTATAGAAGCATCTTCAGAAAAGAAGAAATCCTGAAAATCAGCATTTCTGCATTTCCCAGTAGCAAAACATCATTTGAGTCCCTCGAAGAACAAACCCATCACTCATATCTAAATTTAAGCCTCTGACTGCAAATGCTTTCAATGTGGATAAACCTAAAATTTTGTCATCTGATCAAAGAGGGTTACAAAACAATATACACATATACTTACGATGTGTGGTACGGTACTAACAGAATTTCACTGTTTGTAGAACGCATGGTCCAGGCACACATATTCAAAAACCATCCATGAATACCCTCTGTCTAGCTCATATACACATAGCAAACTACTCAGGACAGAGCATCTAAGGCACTTAGATGACATGCCACTTCTCAGCCAATCACCGTCCTGATCTTGGTCAACTAAACGCTCTATGTATTAAAGTGGGGTATGTGGTTTTTTGTGTTTCATGTCTTTGTATTTATTTCTGTTAATAAACTAAGAATGTATCTCTGTTATGTGTTTTGTTGCTTTTACTAATATTTATCAGTCTTCTGTCTTCAAACAGGCCTGTTTGGTTTTTTTTTTTTGTGTGTGTTTGTGAATCAGAATAAAATGAAAGCTATGAAATTCCCTTTTTCTGCAAGCAAGGGAAAATTACTACTTTATAATAATGGTTTTTGTCTGCAAGTGCTAAGGAACTTGATGGCTACATACAGTAAACAGGTGCAATCTATTCTGTTCATTTGACATTGAATACAAATTCCACAGTTAAAGAAAGGAGTGCAGTTGACAAGGTACCGGTAAATGTGGCTCAATCGAAAGACTTTTTCTTTGAAGGATAGAAAAGATTATACAAAAAGGAGAAAACACGGCATTTCCTCCTTTTTCCGTAATATTTTCAAAACAGTCATCCACCGGATATAAACATGGGACTGTTGTCAAATGTGGTAACCGGAATTTTCTTTTTTTCCACACTGTGTTTTCTACACTTTCAGAGACAGATCTCATTAAGCTGGGATCTTATATAACATGTAATTTACAATCCCTGCATTAATTGACCAAGATTTATTTTTCTGACCTGCAAATGCTTTCAATATGGACAGGTTTAAAATTTTATCATCTAGTAAAGAGTTAACCCTTTACCACACAATGCCAACTTTTAACGCCCCTGGAAAAGAAGGCTTTTGAAAACATTGTGGGAAAAGGAGAAAATGCTGGTAACCAGCATTTTCTCCTTTTCCCACAATGTTTTCTACCCTGTCAAAGAAACATTGCACCATTTGAGCCACCTTGAAATTGTCGTCTGCAAATGCTTTCAATTTGGACATGGCTAAAATTTTGTCGTCTTGTAAAGGGTTAAGAAATATTTGTACAAGTAATGTTGTATCAGTTTGAAATATCAACAGCATCATTTGTATCTTTCCTAAAGTTCTAAAAGTCTTTGTCTTTCGAAGGATTTATTATTGTCATTGTGTGGGGATTCATTCCTCTCTCTGCTGCTGATCATTTTGATGATGGTTTAATGGCAGCAACTGGCTTGAGAAAAATAGTGTGCAAAGTACTGATAAAAGAAAGTTCAGGAAAGCATGGATGTACCCACTGGCTAATGTGATGCAGCTAAAATTATATTGAAAATAAACAATTTTAATTGTTACTGTTTGTTTTATCAGAAATGTTTGGTTAGCTATTTACTCTTTTTTCTCTTTCTTTCAGTTTTACACAATTTCTTTTGCAAGCTATTTGCCGTGTATTCTTCATTTCAACTTACAAGCTTGTTTCACGTACATGTACTTATATAAACACCTTTCTCTCTTAAATATATATCTGATGGTAACGATGGTGTAGATCAAGATCAAACTACACAGAAAGTGTCTGATTTTTTTTTTTGCCAAATACAGCATTAAAACTTTATTGATATGGATTATTTCTATGCCTGAAATATCTGTGTTATATATGTGGCAGACAAAGGGTGAAATTGAGAGAAGAAGCATTCAGACTGAAAAATACTTACCATTTATCCTGTACTGTTCTTAGATTGACCTAATTGCATGTGCACTGTAAATTTTGAAGAGCATTTTACCCTTTACCATACAATCCTGAGTTTTAACAACCCTGAGGAAGGTGTTTTTTGTAGACATAGTAAAAGGAGAAAATGCTGGTGACCAGCATTTTCTCGTTTTCCCACATCATTTTCTACCCTGCCACAGAGCTGAAGTTCACTTATATCAATTTTCAGTTTGTTATCTGCAGTGACTTTTCATTTGGAAGAGGTCACAATATGTTGTTTGGAAAAGGGTTAAATCTTTAATTCTTAGAGCTCTAAGCACATCTTATGTTGCTTTTGCAGACAATGTAGACCAAGAACAGACCACACAGGATATGCAGTTTAACTCTTTACCACACAATCCAGACTTTTAACGACCCTGAGAAAGAAGGCTTTGGAAAACATTGTGGGAAAAGGAGAAAATGCTGGTAACCTGCATTTTCTCCTTTTCCCACTACGTTTTCTACCCTTCCTAAATCGAATTTCAATTTTTGATACACATTTATTTTGTCGTCAGCATATGCTTTCAATTTGCGCAAGTCTAAAATTTTGTTGTTTGGTAAAGAGTTAAGCTTATCTCTACACTGCTTGCTATTTTATGGGTTGCAACATGCGAAAAGGAGCTTTCGGACATTTGCGTAAAGTGTCATCTCGGATCAGCCTGCGCAGTACACATAGGCTAATCCGAGACAGCACTTTACGACTACATTAGATTTTGTGGTACAGTAGACTTGCACAAAATAGAAAATTACATAAAAATGGAAAGTGTCGTTTCCGATTAGCCTGCGTGGACTGTGCAGGCTGATCCAACACGACACTTTACGGAATTGTCCGAATGCCCCTTTTCACGTGTTGCAGGCCTTATAAGATACTCTTTTGAAAATAGAAAACACCCTAAACCCTTTACCACACAAACCCGAATTCTAATGACCCTAAAAAAGAAAGCTTTTGCAAACATTGTGAAAAAAGCAGAAAATACTGGTAATTGGCACTTTATATTTTTCCTACAATGTTTTCTATCTCTGTTGAAGATTAACCTGCAAGTGCGTTTATTGTAGATAAGCCTAAACGTTTGTTGTGTGGGAAAGGGTTAGATTTGCAGTATTTAGGCAAAGCTAAAAAGGTCCAGTTCATTGACTAGGCACTTTTCAAAATCAAGGTGCTTGTAACTTCCGTAGACAGTCTAGATTATGATCAGAATGCTACAGAAATGCGATCTTTTCTAGTCTTTGATGCTTAGTTGGAGATATTCTGATGAGAACAGCCTAATGATGACAATACAAAGATCTTTTTTCTGTGACTAAAAATGCCCGGTTTATCTATTCAGAACAAATAGAGTTTTTGCATGTTGCGTGACTAAGTGCATGTGCTGAGGAGCATTTTGATCCCAAATTACCTCAGAAGTCTGTTTTTGTACAGAATCTTTAAGCACAAAATTCCACTATCATTTACTTCTCTGTGATTTTCTAATAATTTTCACATGGTTCCTTACCCCATGCAAAAGCTACATTTCATCAACTTTACTTTCAGTCATTAACCATATATACATAGATTTCCCATGACTGAAAGGGGTCCTGCATGGCTCAGTGATAGAGTGTAGGATTTGTAACCTGGAGGCTCCAGGCTTGAGCCTCACTGAAAGCACTGGGTCTTTCATGGGAGTGTTCTTGGGCAAGACACTTCAGAGCCCTAGCCTTGTACTGGAGAAACCCATAATATGTATGAATAAGTGAGCTGTCATCAGTGTTGAAAGCGACTTTAAACTCCATTCAATTAATCAATCCGTGACTGAATTAAATTTTTTAACGGCAGTTGCATATGGAGTTGATGGTAGACACTGGTCATACCATCTTGGTTGACCCTTTACCACACAGATACAAGTTTTAAAGGCGTTGAAGAGGAAAGCTTTTGAAAATATAGGGGGAAAAGGAGAACATGCTGGTAACCAGTATTTTCTCCTTTTCCCACAATGTTTTCTATGCTATTAAAGACAAATTCCGTCATTTAAGCCATGTTTGAATTGTCATCTGCAAATGCTTTCAGTGTGGACAAGTCTACTTTTTTGTTGCGTGGTAAAGAAAGGATCGTTACACCAACTTATCACTATTTGATTGGCAGTTTTCTGTTTCTGTGTAAAGTAATTAGCTATCTAAGGATGTCCAGTTTTCGGCTCTCCAACAAAAATGGAATTTTTGGTATTTAGTTTTAAAAGCAAAACATAATAACTTTGGGGTATTTATACACATTTTCTTCTGTAAACACACGATATTTTGCATTGAATCATATAAACAATGAAAACAATTTCTTCATTTTAAAATGACAGCTTATATCCACTTTGTGAACAAACCATGGAAAGGATGAATTCCTCTTTTGTTTGTTACATGTGACCCCTATATTACAAAAAATCATCTATGGCTGAGGTTTTTTCCAGCTTTAACATCAAATTTTTAATCATTTTCATTCTTCAAAGTAATTAAATTTTTTGATATTTCAGATGGCAATTCAGGGACGATTCAGTAAGAAGGCAATCATCCGTGAATATCCAGAGGAGGATGTGATAAATGATGCCACTGGCGTGGAATATTGACAATTACTGACTGGTCAGGATGTATCAGATCTGCCCTGAACTTGTAGTCTTGTGATAAACTGATAAGCAATACTGTCATGAAATACTTAGTTAGTAAAGGTTTTTTAAAAACTGGAAAGATGGATTGATGATGGATGGATGGATTCATCAATGGATGGATGGATTCATCAATGGATGGATGCATGGGGATGCTGTGATTGAAGCAAACATAGATTTGAGCCACTCACTGGCAAAAGGGGACTGTATCTCTGTGATACCAAGCAAGTCATCACATAATTATGAATCCATAATAACCCTTCTTTTTTGCAACCCACTTAATCGTGAGGTAGACTGGTCCTTGGACATACAGAAAATTGACCAACAGAGAAAAGTTTCAGTCCAGGTTAGCCTGCGCATACTGCATAGGCTGACCTGGGTCGATACTTTTCACAGATGCATTAAGCCCCCTTTTACCAGAGCATGGTTCTTTACAGATATAGATCAACGATGTATGGATCAAAAAATCAGTTAGTGGACTGATTGATTGGTTGAACATTTTATGTGCCGAGGGATCAAAATGAAAACAAAAATGGATCACAAGTAAATCAACCAAAAAGTCAACCTTGTGAAAAGTGAAAAGCTCTTTGAATAAACCTATCTCTTTGCAAGAAGGACTTAATATTATTATTTTATTGCATGGATCTTTAACTTATTCTGGGAAAAGAAAGGATTATTTGTAACAAGTAATTACTTGTTTGTAACAGTGTTTTCCTTTTTATTTAGAAAAAAAAATCTTTTTATATTCTTTTAATGATTGTTCATGCACTTGTTCAGGTTTTTGAAAAGTCTAAAAAATAACCTGTCAAGTTGGTGATTAAAACTTTACAATCTGAAAATTGAATGACATAGAAAGAGAAGGATTTTAAAAACATTGTTGGAAAAGGAGAAAATGCTGGTTACCAACATTTTCTCCTTTTTCCGTAATGTTACATATTCATTTAAAAACAGAAGTCATCAATTTAGTTACATTTAATTTGTTGTCTGCAAATGCTTTCAATTTGGTCAGGTTCGAAACTGTTGTTTGGTAAAAACTTAAGGAGCAATTAAGCAATCAAGAAATGAGTTGATAGTGGGATATTTGTACTGTTTGTAGTGTTATTTGTATATTATATATATTTACATTTCTTTCTATGTTAATACTCTTTTTAAATGCTTTGGAAATACTTTATTTTAATCATTTAAATCATTCTGTAGTTAAACTCTTTTGCTTGCAAATATAAACGTCTATACTATTGCTGCAGACAAGTTTTAAAATCATGAAGATAATAGAAAATTCAAATTCAAATAATACGTTGTTAAAAGCTGAAAATGTTCTTAAGCCTTTGCCAAACAATCCCTGGTTTTTATGACCAAGAGGAAGAAGCCTTCTGAAAACATTGTGGGAAAAGGAGAAAATGCTGGTAACCAGCATTTTCTCCTTTTCCCACAATATTTTCTACTCTTCTACATTCAAGTTTCAATTTTTGAGTCACATTGATTTTGTCGTCTGCAAATGCTTTCAATTTGGACAAGTCTAAAATTTGTTCGTTTGGTAAAGAGTTAAAGCATTAACTTGTAAAATACTGCAGTTGCAGTAGAAAGTCCAAGGACCTAACACTAAACTATAATATTCCCTTACTCAAAAAAAGTTGTCTTTTTTTTTCTTTGTTCTATGGGTGGCTGCCAATAACTGCTTTTTTTCCAATCTAATATGGTGATAACTGCTTTTTTGAATCTGATGTGGTGAGGAATTTTGCCTTGCAAATCAGGAAACTAAGACTTATAAGTCAACTATTAATCCTTTACTACACAGTCCCAAATTTTAATGATCCTCAGTTTGAAAAGTTTTGAAAACATTGTAGAAAAAGGAGAAAATGCTTGACCAGCATTATTTTCCAATAGATTTTTCTTACATTTCAAAGAAAAATCATATGATTTTAGCCACATTTAATTTGTGGTCTTCCAATTCATTCAGTTTGGATGATACTAAAATCTTGCCCTTTGTTAAATTCTCCTACATTTTAGTCATGTTCTGTGAAAAGGGTGTTTAATGCATCTGCTAAAAGTATTGATCCACTTCAGCCTGCACATTACCCACAGGCTGACCAGTGTCAAACATTTTTGGTAACCAGCATTTTTTCATTGTCCCACAATGATTTCTACCCTATCAAAGACAGTTTTTGTCATTTGGGTCACCTTTGTCATCTGCAAAATGCTTTCAATTTGGACCAGTCTAGAATTTTGTTGTTTGGTAAAGAGTTAAAACACTGGAGCATTTGATACAAGTATTATTAGGAATATATTTTTCTTATCTCTGTTTGGAGTTTGAAAAAAAAAATATTTATATAGAAATGATTTAAAACACATTTAGTAATATATTTTGTTACCATGGTTTTCTCACTGTTTTGTAATGATTATATAATTTTTGTCTATTTACATTGTTTATGGTTTAATATGTTTATGTCTTTATGTACATTGATTATAATAGATTTATGAGCTGTGCTCCTTGAAGAGGGATTTAATGCATCTGCAAATATTATAGACCCATATCAGCCTGCACAGTCAGCACAGACTGACATAGGTAAAACTTTTTGATGTTAGTAAATTTTCTGCTTGTCAAAGGACCATTTTACCTATAGATTCGATTGTTGACTTTGTTGGTATCTTGCATCCCTGAGATGCATTAAACTCCATGTTGCCAGAGCATGGCTCAAATAGGATTACCGTATTTTGCTTAAGTTTTGGGACACCCAAAGTATTGGGACATCATCAAAAATCGCGAAAATAATTATTTTTCATGACCCAAAGATTTGGGCCATACTAAAAATTGCACAGGAAGATCGACATTTTTTTGTTCCAAAGAATTGGGACAGTGAATATCTATTTTTAAAAAAAATCTTTCAATCCATTTGATACCCTTTGTTTACAAGCATTTATTTCGCGCAGTTTCATTTCTACATACGTATACTGGAATGAGCATGTTCATCTGTCTCTTTGTCTGTCTGTCTGTTTGTTTGTCCGACCATTTGTATACATTCACATGAGGCCTTTTGTGCCACACCCCTATCTCAGTTTTGCTGCCATTGCAATGAAATTTTGTATATTTATCGGCAAGAAATTGTAGATAAGTAAGACTTAAGAGTTATTGCGCTTGAATCATTATTTTCATTATTTTTGTACATAATGCTCATTAGCTTTGAACAAGTGACCTCTCCATCAAAACTCTTCATGATTGGGTATCAAGTCACTTTAAGAGCTGTAAGTTTTACAATGCTGCAAGTCTATTCAAGGCAACAAAGGCAGAGCCCTGGTAGTGTAATCAGTAGCGTAAAGGACTTGAGAACAGGGGTCCCTGGTTGGAATCTCCAGCTCAGCTAATTTCTTTCCAAGGATTGATGATAGTCATTGCAACAGGAATTATTCCCCTCCTATCTCTTATCGTTGTTTTTACAATGGTTATGTGGGAAGGTAGCTAGTAGTTTGGGAAGAATATTAGACAAAGTACTAGTGAAAGGAACTCAAAAAAAGCAATGATAGGTGCATTGGTGGCAGTGATATAACAAATGATATTGGAAACAGCTTTAACACCATACAATCAATCAAGGCAACAAGAGATATTGTCCGTAAAGGTGATTTTTTTTATCCCTGTACTACAATATCCTGAGTTTTAATGATGCTGAAGTAGACAGTTTTTGAAAAGATTTGTGGGAAAAGGAGAAAATGCTGGTAACCAGCATTTTCTACTTTTCCCAAAATGTTTTACCCTTTCAAAGATTAATCCCATCAGTTGAGCCACATTGTCTCATTATCTTTAAATGTTTTTGATGTGGCCAGGTCTTGAATTGTGTTGAGTAGTAAAGGGTTAACCCATAGAAAGCAATCGTAACTTACATGTCTGTTCAAGAGTGAAGATCAAGGTCATAGTGCATGGCTCAGTGGTAAAGTGCAGGACTTGTAATCTGGAGGACATGAGTTCGGCCTTGCGGAAGTTTTTTTGTGGGAGTGTCCTTGGGCAAAACACTTCTGAGTCCTAGCCTATTACTGGTAAAACTCTAGACATACATGAATATGTTGAAAGTGGCGTTAAAAACCTTTCTATCAATCATATCTGTCATTTTTGTCCTCATATCCAGACTGGCTTAGAAGTTGTGATTTTCTTACAGTACTAACTCATAGTTCATCTTGTTTAAGATATGAATAAATAGTGAACCAAAATAAGGTACCTTGTTATGGCCATACATGTGAGCCATGCTCTATTAAAAGGGGTTTAATTAAAATGAATCTACAAAAAGTATCAACCCAGGTCAGTCTGCACAGTTTTCGCAGGCTGACCTGGGTTGCCATTTTTTGTCATTGGTCAATTTTCTGCATATCAAATAACCGATCTAACTCACAAGTCAGTTGATTGTTAGACAAAGTGAATTTTATGGATCCATAATTATGTAATGTCTTGCTTGGTAAAATGCATCATGGAGATGCATTAAACCCTTTTTTGCCAGAGCATGGCTTATGAATGTTGATCTTTTTCCAGCTAACTGAAAATATCATGTGAATCCTTTAACAAACAGTCTTGAGGGAAAGAAGCCTTTTGAAAACATTGTGGGTAAAAGAGAAAATGCTTATGACAAATGTTAACCCTTTACCAAACAATGCCATGTTTTAAAGGCCCTTTGGAAGATGGGTTTTCAGAACATTGATGGAGAAAGAGGAAATAATGGTTACCAGTCTTTTCTCCTTCTCTGGCAACGTTTTCTGTAACCAGTGTTGTCTCCTTTTTCTGCAATATTTTTGTACCCAAACAAATTCCACAATTTATAGCACCTTTTATTTGTCATCTCCAAAAGCTGTCAAGCTTGATGAGTGAAATTATGTATAGTAAAGAGTGAAAAAAGAATTTTGTATAATGTGGCCCTTGCTTTGTGAAAAGGGGGTTATTGTATCTGCAAAAAGTTTGGACCCCTTTAGGCTGACGTGAGTCCATAGTTTTCGCTATTGGGCAATAAATGTCAAAAGATCATTCCTTATAATTCAGTTGGTTATTAGATAAAACGGATTTTATGGATCCATAATTATGCAATGGCTTGTTGGGTATAATGCATCACAGAGATGCACTGAATCCCCTTTTGCCAGAGCATTGCTAATACCTTGAAGGATTGTGTGGGGTTAAAACACAAATAGGGAACAAAGAGACAAGTGATTAATCTGTAATTTAATTAGATGAGATCTCTCTCTCCCTCCCTCTCTCTCTCTCTCTCTCTCTCTCTCTCTCTCTCTCTCTCTCTCTCTCTCTCTCTCTCTCTCTCTGTCTCTTTCTCTCTCTCTCTTCTCTGCTATCCTTTTATGTGGTTGATTTTTAAAGAGATTTTATGTAGATCTATTTATATCTATGTTCTGTGTTCAAAACTTGTTGTAAAAGAAACTGATTCATTTGAAATAAAATGTTGTTGAATTATGATACTTAGTCTTTTATTCGTTTCATTCAATTTCTAAAAATGTACACGACATAGGGAAAGAACACAATCGCAATTCAAGGGAAAATGGACGGGTAGGGGTTGAGTAAATTCCAAGGTTTTGGTTTGGATTTTCCAGTATTTCTGAATATAGTTCAATTGTTTGATTTTGTTAAGTTTGCTTGCCTTTAGATTTGGTCTCTACTTTGTCATACATGGTTACTCTGGTAACCATCAGCATTTTCTCCTTTTTCCCAAATGTTTTCAAAAGCTTCTCTCTCAGGTTTCTTAAAGAATTGGATTATTTTTGGTAAATGCTGAGCTTTTAATCAGGGAACAAATTATTATTATTGTTCAAAGTGAAAAAAGAAAAACATCAAACGACAAATAAATAGTTGCTCTGCTAATGAGACTTTTCTAGACTTGTCTTTGAAAAGGTAGAAAACATGACTGAAAAAAAGCTGATTTTTTTTTCTCTTTTTATTCCGCAGAGTTTCACATAAAAGCATTGTGGCAAATTTGTTCGGTTAGAGGATGTACTTTTGTTGTACGCCATGGATGACTTACATTTCTTTTGAATTTATATTAGTCTATTATTTATTTTTCTGGTCTGTAAGGTAATTTCTAATATGTTTAACCTGTACAGCACTTAACTTTAAACCCAACAACAAATTTCAGACCTGACGGAACTGAGAGGATTTGCGTCAACAGAATATTAGAAGCAGCTCCATAGATTTATCTTATCTTAGAATGGGTACAAAACATAGTGGGAAAAGGAGAAAATGCTGGTTACCAGCATTTTCTCCTTTTCACACTATGTTTTCAGTAGGCTTCTTCTTTCTCAGGGTAGCAAAAATTCTGGATTATGTGGTGAAGGATCAGTAAACCCAACAGATGTTTTTGGGTTTAAAACTAGGTTCAAAATACAGTTTTGCACATGTAGTTGCAATGTCGAGGTCGTTATTGTCAAGAATGACTCGACGAAGATGAGAGTGCAGATCAAAGATCAGGCTGCAAGTTTTGTGTTGGTTGATCTTGACCTACATTGGCTGCAAAAGCAACTGTAGTTGTGAAAGGCTCTTTATCCGTTTACCAAACGACAAAAATTTAGAGTTGTCCAGATTGACAGCATTTGAAGGCGGCAGTTAAAATGTGGCTGAAATGGTGAGATTTGGATGTGAAAAAGAAAGAAAAAAATATCCTGGCAAAAGGAGAAAATGCTGGGTGTTAGCATCTTCTCTTTCTTCCGCAATGTTTACAAAAACTTTCTTTCTAAGGTCCATAAAACTAAGAATTGTGTGGTAAAGGGGTGAACTCTTGACCAAAAGACTTTTTTTTTTCGTCTGTATTGAAAGCATTAGGAGTCAAGGTAAATGTGGTTCAATAAATGAGAGTATTTGAGCCCTTTACTTTACAACACTTTCTTCTTTTCTAACGATGTTTTCTATCCTTTTCTACCGCAAATTTTAATTTGTTATTTGTAAATGGTATCAACATGGTCAAGTCTAAAATGTTTGCTTTAGGCAAAGGGTCAAAATATAAACACACACACACACACACATCGTACAAAAAGGACAGGATACTAATTTCCCAAATTTCCAGCACTTTCTCTTTCTCTGACAATGTTTTCAAAAGCCGTCTTAAAACCGGTTTGTTTGGTGAAGGGATAAGTACTAAACTCCGACATATAAGTCTTTACCAGACGACAAAAATGTAGACTTGTCCAAATTGAGAGCATTTTCGGCCGACAATTGAAATGTGGCTCAAGTGATGGAATTTGTCTTTGAAGGGTAGAAAATGACGATATTTTCAAAAGCCGTCTGCATCGGGATTTTTTGGTAAAGGGGTAAGGACTAAACCCCGAGACTTAATTTGACGAAATAATTACTGTTGGATCAATGTTATGCTTCATAAATGAATTTTATGTCATTGACTGGTCGCTATGTTGAACTTTGGTCGGGCGGTCGTTATTTCAGCTTTTTTTTTTTGTTTGCCGAGCCCCTATAGCTTAGTTGGTAGCGAAGGACTGGAGACTTGGGGGTCGCTGGTTCGAATCCCCAACTCGGACAATGCCTTTTCAAGGAATAATGATATTCATTGCGATAGGATTCATTCCTTTCTCGCCGCTGATCAATGTTTTATTTATGGTTATGGGGCAAAGCAGCCAGCGGCTTGGAAAGAATATTTTGCGAAGTACTGGTAAAAGAACATCACGGCGGCAGCAATATGCCTGAAATAATGTTGAAAGTGGCGTTAGACCCCATGCATTCAATAAATCAGTTTCAAGTTTTTTGTTGCTATAGATATTAAACCTTTAACACACAATCCAGAATTTAACGACCCTAGGGAAACAGCTTTTTAAAACACTGTAGGAAAAGGAAAAAATGCTGGAAACCAGCGTTAGCATTTTCTCCTTTTACCACAATGTTTTCTACCCTTTTCAAAGACAGAAATCGTCAATTTGGTTACATTTATGTTGTTGTCTGCAAATGCTTTCAATATGGCTGTCTTAATCCTTTACCAAACAATCCCGAGTTTTTACGACCCTGAGAAAGAAGCCTTCTGAAAACATTGTGGGAAAAGAAGAAAATGCTGGTAACCAGCATTTTCTCCTTTTCCCACAATGTTTTCTACCCTTCCCAAAACAAATTTCAATTTTTGAGTCACATTAATTTTGTCGTCTGCAAATGCTTCCAATTTGGACTAGTCTAAAATTATGTCGTTTGGTAGAGTTAAACTTTGTCGTTTGGTAAGGAGTTAAGGAAGGTAATATTGTGTGGAAGCTTACCAACATAGAATTTATTTCTTCAGCTTGTGGTTAATATGGGGAAATATTTGCCGAAAAAGGGAAAGGTATGCGAAAATAACGAGTGCCGTAAGGCACGAGTTATTTTCGCGGACCTTTCCCTTCTGAGGCAAATATTTCCCCATATTAACCACAAGCTGATGAAATGAATTATATATTATATATCCTCTGATTATTTTGTCAATGAATGCCACTTTTAAAACTTAAAAACTTAAAAAAAGTAGTTCCAGATTTTCGGCAGGAGGAAAATATTCACTGTGACGGGGAAATAATTCCCCCCAGCTTAAATTACGACATTTCTTTACCCATAATATTTCTAAAAATAGACACATGAAATATAATATATTTTCTTATTTCCCCATGCCAAACTGCTAGCTTGGGCTGTAATGTACAGGGCTTGAAACAGAGGGAGTTGCTGGTTCGAATTTCAGATCGACCAATTTCTTTCCCTTAATTGATGAAAGTCAGTGCGACAGAACTCATTCCTCTCTGATAGGTTATCATTGTTTCGACAATGGTTAAGTGGGAAAGCAGCCAGTGGCTTGGGAGGAGTATTGTGTAAAGTACTGGTAACAGAAATTTCAGAGACATCAAGTGGAGCACTGGCCGCCTCGGTATAACTGGAATAATGTTGAAAACGGCGTCAGACACCATAAAATCAATTAATCCGCTCTTAAAGGTGAACATTGTTTCGACTACGTCTATGTGGCAGAGCAGTCGTTAGTTTGGAAAGAATACGCGCTGTACTGACAAAAGAAACTCTACAAAGCATGAATAGATGCACTGGCAGCCACGGTATTCTCGTATAACTTCTTTTACGAGTCAAGCATTTGACACAAGTCATGCACTGACTGCTTTCCCACAAAAAGTCGTCGAGACAATGATCAACGGTGAGATAGGAATAAATTCTGTCGCAATGCTATCAACAATTCTCAGAAAACTTTTGATCATGCAGGAAATCGAACCTGCGACCCCCTCGGTTAAAAGCCTTGTATGTTATCAACTGAGCTACCAATCCCGGCAAAACGGTTAGGTTTTTACCATAGGACGTGGAAGCTCCTTTGTTCTATCACAGAACACCAAAATTTTCATTGCTCGATCATCAGACACTGTTACCAAAAGAGCAAATGAGCTATATTTAGTAACGGTGTCAGATGATCGAGCAATGAAAATTTCGATGTTTCGTGACTGACTAACGGAGCTTCAAAGGCCTGTGATATTCACCAGCCTACATTATTTGACATAAGTGTATATCGGAAGAATATACGTAGGACAGTAAATTTTGCTCATGTTAGGGGATTTGGCTTTGCAAGAGTAGAAAACAGTCTTGGTAAAGAGGCGTGAAAAACTGGTTACCAGCGATTTCTTCCGTCTAGATAACGATGTTTATTCAAAGCCTTTTTCCCTGGTGCTGTTAAAAAGCGGGATTGTTTTATAACTGGTTAGGTATTACTCTCAGATGATAATTTTAGCCTTTGTTGACATACACAACATAACAAAACAAACACATAAAAGGTAAGACAGATCTGTAAAACAGACTGCATCATTACAAAAACAGTCCAACGGACATTTACAAGAAAAGAATACCGATTTGCCCTATCATTATGAAGTCGGCCGACCGTAAAAAGACATTGTTATCGTCTGAGAGTAATAGATTTCTCTATGTACAGCTATTTTCTCTCGAATCGCTGTCCGGTTAAATACAATATGTATTTTTCCCCAATATTACAATATCTTCTTGTGTAAATATTTATTGTTTAGATAATTTACATGAAATAAAAGGAGTGACTGTTCAAAGGGAGGGTGAGGAAAGCTACATGTATTTTGATGTTGATCTACACTGTTCACCGAAAAGATGCCCTTGGAGGGCGCTTTGTCGGTTAACTCGCCATGCATTTCGGTCTACAAAACTGAGCACACAGAACGATCCGGCAAAATCCGGTACAAAGCTTGAATAATGCAAAATCCTTAACTGAAAGTTTCCGGGTTTCTACGGCCCTGTGAAAGAGAACTTAAAGCATGGTGAATTGGGGAAAAGGAGAAAATGCTGGTAACCAGCATTTTCTCCTTTTCCCACCATGTCCTCTACCCTATCAAATAAAATATTTAAGCCACGTTCAATTTGTCATCGACAATTGCTTTCAATATGGATAAATGAAAAAGATTGTCTTCTGGTCAAGGGTCAAAATTAAATATTTCCATCCCATGTTAAACCCTTTACCTGATGAACCTAATTTTAACGACCCTGAGGAAAAAGGCATTTGAAAATATTGTGGGAAAAGGAGAAAATGCTGGTAACAAGCATTTTCTCCTTTTCCCACAATGTTTTCTAATCTTTCAAAAATAAATTTCAGTATTTGTGTCGTTTTCGTTTTGCCGTCTGCAAAAGCTTTGAATTTTGACGCGTCTAAAATATTTTCATTAGGTTCATTGTTAAAACCTAAATTTTGGAACTCCAAGTTTTTTTTCGTTGGAAAAAAAATCTATGAAAAAACAAAATTCCTTACAGTATCGGACAATGTAGATCCAAGATCAGACTGCACGTTCTGTGCAGTCTGATCTTGATCTACGCTGTCCGCAAAAGCGTCTTGCGTCGTGCCAAACTGCCCGGGGCTTAAGAAAATAAATGTCCATATATAAAGAGCAAGGACACGTTCCACAGCCCACAAAGCTTTGGGGAGATTCGTCGAGGCCCCAACTTGTCTTTCTCAGCTCAACCTCGTTATCTCGAAATTTCGACAGGGAAGACCCATCTTCAAAAACAATGAGGTTGACTGCAACGTCCCTGTTTCTGATTTTGGTCGTTTGCTGCGCTGTTTCAAATGTTGAGGGACGACGTAGGCGTGCCGGTAAGTCAAAGTCCAATACATTTTTTCTCTTTTTTATTTTTTTGGTTCAATTTATGCGAGACATGCTCTCATAAAAGGACGTTTGGTGTATTATACTAAGTCTGTCATCATAAAATTATGGATCCATAAAATCCATTTTGTCAAACAACCAACTGAATCTTGAGGTAGATTGGTAATTGGATATACAGAAACTGTACAAAAAGAAAAAAAGTTTCGACCCACGTCATCCTTCGCAGACTGCGCAAGCTGATCCGGGTGAATATTTTTTGCAGATATATTAAGCCTTTGTCACACAGCAATATTTCAGACTCAACCATATTGAAATAATTTACAACGACAATTCAAAGGTTTTTGGAATGAAAGAATTTGTCCTTAAATACAATTATATAGAAAACATCGTTTGAAAAGGAGAAAATGCTGCTTACAATCATTTTCTCCTTTTACCACAATGTTTCACAAGCCTTCCTCTACAGGGTCACTAAAATTCGGGATTGTGTGGTAAAGCATAAAACCCCTCTTTTACAGAGCATGGTTCATAATTGGCTTGCAACACGCGAAAAAGGGGCATTCGGACATCTGCGTAAAGTGTCGTCTCGGATCAGCCTGCGCAGTCCACGCAGGCTAATCCGAGACGGCACTTTACGACTACATTAGATTTTGTGCTACAGTAGACTTGCGCAAAACAGAAAATTACATAAAAACAGAAAGTGTCGTTTCGGATTAGCCTGCGTGGACTGCGCAGGCTGATCCGAGACGACACTTTACGCAAATGTCCGAATGTCCCTTTTCGCGTGTTGCAGGCCATTATTATATAAGGACTGTCAGTCAAATTTCATTTAACCATTATCCTGCTAAATAACTAAAAGAAAATTTTCAAGTCGATAATAAAAACCCAAATTTTGCTGTTTCCAAGTTATGTTTTGGGGAATAATATTCCTTATCGGACAGTGTGGATCCAAGATCAGACTGCACGTTCTGTGCAGTCTGATCTTGATCTACACTGTTCGCAAATGGTCACTGAGTCGCGCTTAGCACCCTAAGGGTTAACCCGGGTAGTTCGGTCGACAACGTATTCTCGTGGTAGAAAGCTTAAATCTTACGGTTCGGCTAAATATTTTTTCAAGGATTGGCGATAGCCATGGTAAGAAGATTTATTCCTCTCTCATCGCTGAAACATTCTTTCGATAATGTTATTGTGAGCGAGCAGCCAGTGGCTTGCTAAGACTGCGAAGTTCTTGAAAATGGACCTCCGGGAAGGTGTGGATGTTGACTGGCTACTGTGATATGACTGGAGGAAAAAAAACTGAAAACTGCAATAAACATAAAGGAAGTGAAAGAAAGAAACAAACAAACAGTTGTACCATAGGCCACTGAAGTTTCATTAGTCTATCGCGAAACCCCGAAATTTTCATTGGTCAATCATTTAACACTGTTACTAATCATATCACGTTGCCTCATCGCTTCTGTCTGATAAGTTTAAGTTTAAACACATTTATTTTACATCGATTGAGAAACAAGTTCTGGCAACTTATACTAATCTTTCTTGATTCTGCTTCATGGACACTACACCAGTACTCGTGCCAAGTGTGTGGGCCAATGAAATATCCCGAGGTTGACACCCGCTCCCAGGAATCGAACTACCTTAAAATGGTTACGAGGCCGACGCTCAACCTCACAGTCATGGACACCACATACATACATGCATACATACATACATACAGTATACATACATACATACATGCATACATACATACAAACAACATGTCTGTGTCGTATGTACAAGTTTAATTGGTCGATCATCGAATACTGTAACTAAAAATGGCACATTGCCGCATCGCCTCTATAACGTTAAATGTTTTCAAAAGTCTTCCTCTTCAGTGTCGTTAGAACTCGGGATTGTTTGGTAAAGGGTTAAAAAGGGATCTTTCTTGTTTCTAATTCAGGTAAGAGCAGGCGAGTTGACTTCCGAGAAGAGCAGTCCGAGGTAAAAGAAAGTTGGGATGGAACGTTCAAATTTCCAAGGGAACTAAAGTATTCCATGAAACTAGAGGGGGAGGGCAGACGTGAGCTTGATCTGGTTCTAAATCCATACGTCCAACTACCTGACAAAAATGCCGAGAGAAGAAAGCAGTATGCTTTTTACACGGAGGCTACCACAGGCGAGTCCTTTGCTTGCAAGGTCAGGCGCAGAAACGGAAGAGTTCAGTGTGACATAGCGGGTATTCTAGAGAGGGAAGGGGAGACGTGTTACATTTCACCCAGTTCGAACGTAGCAGATTGTGAAGGTTCCGAAGGTTTTACCGATGGCGTTCTGTTAGGAGTGGATGACGACGATCAAGTTGTATACAAAACAAGTTTTGAGCCATCATCATCGTCATCGTCGTCATCTTCTGATACTGATACAGAGCGGTATAGAAGATCGATTTTCCCGGCACCTGGTTTTAGAATAATCGAGGTAGTATTTGTTGGCGACGAGTCCTTTATGGATTTTTTCTACGCCAGAAACCCCAATGATGATGTTGCCGCCGAGGAAGAAGCTGAACTCTATGTCACACTTCTTGCCAACGAAATGAGTATCTACTACAGCAGTATCGCCGAGGTAACGTCGGGAGATTACGATTTCGTGGTATCACCAACTGGGTTTAGGCATCCTGGAAAAGGAAATAATTTTGATTGGTCAGAAAATAACAAAATAAACCCCACTACTTTGTCCACTGATACAGGGTTGCCAGCATTGAACAGTTTTCGAAATTCCGATCTGACAGATGTTTCATATGACCACGTGATGGGACTAACAGGTCTTGATCTTTCAAGCTCAAGGTCTGGCACTGGTGTACTTGGGATAGCCTACTTAAATACGGTCTGCCGGGTTGGCTCGAATGCAGTTTCTTTGCAAGAGAACACGGGCTATAATTTGGGCTGGGTCGCTGCCCACGAGTTAGGACATGCACTCGGATCAGGCCATGATTCTGGGAGCTGTCCAACACGTTTAAACGTAATGTCGTCAGTACTCTTCAACCCTTCTGTTTCTACACAGAATACATTCTACAAGTTTTCCAGCTGTTCCGCCAACCAATTCATATCTCACATCAACTCTCAGCCGAACTGTACCGGCAATGATGGCCCCACGTCGGCACAATTTCGTGACAGTTTCTGTCAAGGATTTCTTGGTGCCACTGAAATGTCCCTAGACCGTCAGTGCCAGGTAATTCTAGGATCAAGCACTGCATCTGCATGCACAAGCGTTGCTCCCGAGGACGCGTGTTTCCTTCGCAATCAGGTTTCATGTAGATCGGCTCCTTCTGGAACTTGTTCGACATCTTTACGGTATGTATGGAACGGTACGCCGTGCGGTACTAATCCCGGATATATTTGTTACAAGGCCAGCTGTGTTCCCGAATTCGACATTTGTCCAGTCTCTTCGTCCCCTCCAGGCCCAACCAGCTCGCCCCAAACTCCTCCAACATCGCCGACGTCAGCACCGACATCATCTCCTACCACAACTTCCGGAAGTCCCACCTCCACTGGAAGTCCAACCTCCACCGGAAGTCCAACTTCCACCGGAAGTCCCGCCTCAACCGGATGTTCTCCAACGACCACATCTCCCACCATCACTACGACAAGGGTACGAACTTGTTCCTGTTGTAGAGCAAGAGGAAGGAGACAGAGAAGACGATGTTGTCGTCGCAGGCTTCGCCGAGGACTGACTTGCTTGTGCTGTGGACCACGGCGTGGATAAAGAGCCATGGCTTGTAATCACCGACAATTGACCGTGTAATCTTTTTTTTTTTTATTATTTCTGAATTCAAAAGACCGGTCGTCAGATTGGTCTAGAACATCTGGCCAGATGTCTTATAAACAAATACACGTGTAATCAAGCATTATATTTTGTTTCCTGTTTTTCACAGAGAAAAATTATAATTATGTTCTGTCTAAAGCAGAATTATATTTATATGCTGCTCAATGTTTGCTAAGCACCAAAAAGTTGGAGGATTAGATTTTATATTATAGTAGCGATATCGTCATATGAAATCGATTCTAACAGATTATCTTGTAGGCTTGACTAAACAAGAGGACAGCGAATATCCAAGATCAGACTGCACAGAACATGCATTCTGGGTCCCTGTCCACCAACCATTCTCATTTTTTTCCATTCCATGTCTAATTCTAGACTTGGACAATACATGTACTTAACTCTACTTCTGGCGAAACTAAACTGTTTAGTTAATCAGAAGTTGTGTTACTTTCAAATTTAGAGGAAAAAAAAGGAACAAGACTTAGAATCTTCGTAAGAAAGGTTGGTGAAACTGAACACTGATTTTAATCTATGCTGTCAGCAAAAGCTTTCGTTTGTGGGACTGAGAAGGTTAGCCAGGGTCGGTATTCACCAACCATTATTAGGAGCTTTCTTTGTCTTATATTCCTCAATATTTTCAAAATTTGATTGACTGATTGATTGATTAATTGTATGGTGTTTAACGCCGTTTTCAACATTATTTCAGTTATATCGCAGCGACCAGTGCACCTATCCATGCTTTCCTTGAGTCTCTTTTACCAGTACTCCGCACAATTTTCTTTCAAAGCCACTGGCTACTTTCCCACACAACCATTGTCGAAACCATGGTCAGCGGTGGGAGACGAATGGATCCTGTCGCAATGACTATCGTCAATCCTTGGAAAGAAATTGGCCGAGCCATGGGATCGAATCCACGACCCCTGTTCTCAAGTTCCGACTGAATTATTGGGGCTCGGCCCAAAATTTGAAAGTAACACAGTTCTGATTGGCTAAACCAAATGGTTTAGCCAATCAGAGGTTGCGTTACTTTCAAATTTAGAAATTTGACGTACCCAGCTTAACCAGTCGAGAAGGGGGCAGACAGACTGCACACACATGTTGTCTGTGCTCAGTTTTCTCTCCTCACAAAGGACATTAAGGGCAGTGTTCACCAACCAATTCAAATTTCATTTTAAGTCTTATTCTAGATCTAGAAAATAACCTAATTTCTGAGTGGCTATATGTTTTGGTTTAGCCTATCAGAGGTTGCGTTACTTTCAATTTTGGAAAATTCTGGTTGATTGATTGTATTGGAGTTTAACAGCTAAGGTCATATCACGACGGTCAGTGCACCTACGCATGTGTTTACTGGCTTTCTCACACCAGGACTAACACAACTTTCTTTCCGGGTCAACGACTATTTTTCTCACATGCATCAGAGGTGAGAAGCGAAAATCGCCAGAAAGAAAGTTCGTCTCTGCTGGGTATCTAACCTACAACCACCAGGACTCGAGTCGGATACGCTAATCACTCAGCTACCCGACCGGGTGGAAAATTCTGGAGTATTGGACAAACAGTGTTCTGAAGAATGGTTGGAGAAAGCGGACTCAGGTCCCGTCTAAACACCATGTATTGGTAATTTATACCATATACACCATATATACTCCTCACAAAAAGTTAAGCAACAATATATTACCACTGCACCAGAAATTTCATATTACACATATAGACAATTTCATCGTATAAATGTAATGAGAATTAAGTTACAAACCAGTTTAAGCAATTCCGTACTTCTATCAGATAATGTTTCTCACTTACAGGCTTTTGAAGTAAGGCACTGTCTAAATCCACGTGCAAAAGGTGGTATACTACCCAGATGTTTTAAAATCTCTAAAATTCGTTCAATCTGCAAAAGTCAGTACACGGAATGGCCACCATTAGCACGAATACAAGCTTGAACTCTTCAGGGCAATTTGAGTGGCCAGCAAGATCTCAATCTGATTGAGCATGAGTGGGACATTCTCGGTAGGCGTGCCAATGATGGAAATGTGAGGCCTCAGAACCTCTAACACCTTGAGCAACTTTTGAGTCAGGAATGGCAGGATATTCCACAACAACAGCTGGACGGCTTGATCTGGTCAATGCCCTAAAGAGTTCAAGCTTGTATTCGTGCTAATGGTGGCCATACCGTGTACTGACTGTGTCCCGGTTGCAGATTGACCTAATTTTTGAGATTTTAAAACATCTGGGTAGTATACCACTTTTTTGCAAGTGGATTTAGACAGTGCCTTACTTCAAAAGCCTGTAAGTGAGAAACATTATCTGATAGAAGTACATAATTGCTTAGACTGGTTTTTGACTCAGTAATCATTACATTTATACAATGAAATTGTCTATATGTGTAATAATAAAATTCTGGTGCAGCGGTAATTCACTGTTGCTTAACTTTTTGTGAGGAGTATATTGGTAGCTGTACACAAAACAAAAGAGTAGCATTAAAGGCTTTCAAAAACAATGCGGGGAAAGAAGAAAATTTTGGTAGGCAGCATTTTCTCCCTTTCCCACAATGTTTTCTATCAAATCTAAAACAATTTTCAGTTTTTGAGTCACGTTTCTTTAGTCGTCTGCAAGTGCTATGAATTTGGTAAGGTCTAAAATTTTGTCGTTTGGTAAAGCGTTAAATCACGAAATCACGCCATTTAAAAGTATGGAAATTGTTGTGAAGATGATAATCTGCCATTGTACGGTGGGTCCAATTGTTAGTCGCTGGAAGGAGAATGGATTTTAAAACCAGGTATCCTCCCCGCCCGCCCCCTCCCCCGCCCCCCAAAAAGCCCCACCTTTGAAAAAACAGATTTTGGGTTTTTACTATCCGTTTAAATGTTTCATTTCACTTATAATGTAGCAGGTTGCATGGGTTAAAACTAGGTAAAAAGTTACTATGCCGAATCCATCTTTTATTTACTTTTTACCTGGCTTTGAAATTCATTTTTCTGCCAGTGATTAACTCTTATCCTGCTTAAATAACTAAAATGAAATTTTCAGTTCCGTATAGTAAAAACCCTAATATTGCTATTTCAAAAATATGATTTGGGGAATAAGATCTCTTTCTCGGAAAGTGTAGATCCAAGATCAGACTGCACGTTCTGTGCAGTCTGATCTTGATCTACACTGTCCGCAAAGGGTCAGTGAGTCGGGCTTGGCAGCTTAAGAGTTAACGTTTAGGCCTACCGTACAATAACAGATGGACATCTTCACAGTATTTTTCATACCTTGTAAATGGTATGATTTAAATTACAATGAGCCATGCTTGGCAGAATGGGGTTTAATGCATCTCCGAAATGCGTTATACCAACCAGTTCATCACATGCTTATGAACCCATAAAAGGCATTTAGTCCAACGGCTGGATCTGGAGGTAGAATGGCCCTTTGACATGTAGAAAATTTAAATATAGCAAAAAGTTTCGATCCAGGTCAGCCTGCGCGGACTGCGCAGGCTGAAATGGGTCGATACTTTTTCGCAGATGCATTAAACCCTCTTTTCACAGAGCATGGCTTAAATCCATTTTTTACACCGGCATTGTTTACATTTGGCCGCTGCTGGGCCTTTAATGTAACCCTTCACCAAACAATCTTTTTCCTCCACCTCATGAAGAAGAGACCTTTTGAACAGAAGCAGGAAAAAGGAGAAAATATTAATAACCAGCCTTTTCTCATTTTCCACAATCTTTTCTACCCTTTAAAAGACAACTCCAAGCATTTATTAATCCATATTTCACTTGCGTCCCAATTTTCTTGGTTTTCGTAGTTGGATGGATTCTTTTATTTGTTTTTTTCACAAGCAAAGTGTTTAATTTTATTCCAGCTGTTGTCAGACTAATCAATGTATTGATTTTAAGTCTAATTATTGTAAAATTCACACAAAATAACCTCAAGATACAAGTGCTTTATTTTCTTAACGTCGACTTCGATTTCGGTAGGTTTATCTGAGCTATGCCCTGTTAAAGTGGGATTAATACATCTGCAAAAAGTATTGACCCGTGTCAGCCTGCGCACTTCGCGCAGGCTGACACGGGTCGAAACCTTTTGCTATTGATCAATTCTCTGCATGTCAAAGGACTGGTGTACCACATGATTCAATTGATTGATAGACAAAATGGATAATATGGTTCCATCATTATGTGATGACTTCCTTGGTATAATGCATCACTGAGATGCATTATTTTAACCCCCTTTTGCCAGAGTATGGCTAATTTATTTATGCTTTGGATATTTTTTTATTTTCTTAGCTGCGAGTGTATTTTTATGTGAACAACTGATAAATAATGGTCTACAAAGTATACTTTTTTTTCTGCAAACTTATAGACACTGACAGTTACATGTATGCGGTCATCAGGTGTAAATTTAGCGATCAAATAACGGGTCGATCGCTTAAAAGGTTTTGTCTAGTTACACACCATAAATGCATACACACCATCCAATGCTAATCAACAAAATGCCACGCCTAATCTCCATTCAATGGTGTGCACACAGAATTTTCACATAATATCTACTGCAAACCAATCAGGAATCACGTACGAGATTTAGTCGCCGCATTGATTCTGCGTTGAATATGGTCTGCACCCTGCTTCTAATCTATAACTAGCATTATATGGCGTGTATTTAGTGACGACCCTTTGCAATCGGTAACTTCGTTTGTTTTCATGAGGTTTATAATGATGCTATCGTACTTATTTGACTACGATCCCACAAAATCGACGTATTAGTGATCACGTGACTTTTCCACAAACCCTTGCGAATTTGGGGAACGAAATCTAGAAATACTCTAGGATGCTACGGAGCACATTCAAGAAATACCGCAGAAGAATATATTTTCTTAAATTTTGATCTACACTGTTTGGAAAAGAAATCAAATCCAGTTAAGCTGAAATGAACATTCACACTCAGTAGAAGACGTCTGGGTCCATATTCACTGACCATTCTTTAGAACTTTCTTAGTCTTATTCTCCAGAGTTTTCGAAATTTGAAAGAAACACAACTTCTGATTGGCTAAACCATTTGGTTTAGCCAATCGGAAGTTGTGTTACTTTAAAATTATACATGTATATGCCAGGTCAAGGTCGTTTAAGCTAGACTCTCAGATCTTGGCAGTGTATTATCCTTTTCCAACAGAGCCATTTTTACAATCGAGCGATATATTTCCGGAATTAAGGCTATAGGCTAACACATAATCTTCCACCAGGTGGCATTTTTCAAATAACGTTACAAATCTGTCTGATTCTGAACATTCTAGGTCTACAGAACCGAACCACTTTTCAAGATGGCAATCGATGAAATGAATTTCAAAATAAAATATACGTTTACTCAAAACAGTGCTATCTGGTACGATTCGTTCAGCCATGATTAGCATGATTAGCTAGCATATAACAGGTCCTATGTACAAGTCATTTAAAAACACATCCCCTAAAGGCCTAGGAAATAGCCCCGGTGTAAGCCCAACAAGGTGGGGATATTTTTTGTTGTCGTTACAGTCTGTAAAAAAAACAAGAGGGCCATGATGGCCCTGTATCGCTCCACTGGCTATTAAGTAAAAACACTACAAGCCAAACATTACAATATTCAGCAAATTGATTTCAAACACGAGGACATGCAAACATTTTTCTATCTAATCCTACGAGAAAGTTGTGATCCATGGGCAAAGCCAATTTTGATCGCAAAGCTATAATTATTTGAATCCTGGTGGAGGTCTACAATATAAAGCTCCATACCAAATAATTCAGTTCTTGAATGTTATAAACAAGAAGATTTTCAAATCTTTCTCAATGAAAAGCCCTGTAAAACATGAAACCCATGAAACAGGGCTAAATCTAATAGCCTTAGTCTTTATAATGGTTAGTAACATGATGACTTAAGATAGTTTTCATTACAAAAGCCCATGTAAAACTGGTGACCTTGTGTTCCGTGGTGTGGGGACAAACTTGGGTCAAGGACTATAATTTGGGCCCTCCTTGTAGAGGCCCACTAGATAAAGCTACATGCAAAATTTGGTAGACCCCATGGCTATTATTTGAAGGAACTTGGTAGAGGCCCATTAGATACAGCTACATGCCAAATTTGGTAGCCCTAGGCCTTACAGTTTCAGAGAAGATTTTTGAAAATTTTCTATATTTTTCAGTTTTGTTGCCATGGCAACCAGAGTTTTTGAAGGAATAAAATTCTGTCATGGGATTCTGCAGAAGACCATGGCAGGATCATTTCTTTGAAGTTTCATCAAAATTGGATAAGTAGTTTCAGAGATGTTTGAAATAAAAGTTAATGCACGCACGGACAGATGGATGGACGGACCTTCAGTGCCAGTAAAAAACAAGTATATACATCAATCTCAGTTTGAAATATATCTTTTTAACCTATTACCAGACAATCCCTACTTTTGATGACCTGAGAAAGAAGGCTTTAGAAAAGCATTTTCTCCTTTTCTTACAATGTTTTCTACTGTTCACAAAACAAATTTCAAATTTTCAATCACTTTTATTTTGTCGTCTGCAAGTGCTTTCGATTTAGACAAGCCTAAAATATTATCGTTTGGTAATGAGTTACATGTGTGCTAACAATTGTCATAATAAATCACTAAGATTTTTTTTCAAACTATAAGCCTGCTGGCCTTCGGCCAGTGGAGCTAAAAAACTTGTCTAGCACCAATCATGTATCACTGCAGCTTGATAATCAAGGGAGGTAAATAGTAACGAACTTTATCTTTCATAAAAAGAGTTATTTCCCTTGATTAATGTTTAAATTGAAGTGACAATATTTTGAAGCCCATGTTAAACTTGCGATCCCTGGAATGAAGGCAATTTTGACCCCAGACCTACAATATGAAACTAGAATGTGTGGTTATAAACAAAAAGATTTTTTAATCTTGCCCAATAAAAAGTCATGTAAAACAAGTTTGCTGAATAAAAGGCCCTGTAAAATATGTGATCCATGACACAGGTTTATCAAGTTTTCACTATAAAAGCCAATGTAAAACTTGTGACCCCTGGTGTGGAGTCAAACTTGACCCCCAAAGTTAAAATTTGGGCCCTCTTGGTAGAGGCCCATTATATAAAGTTACATGCAAAATTTGGTAGCCCTAGGCCTAAATATGGCTATGTACAAGTAGATTATTAAAGTTTCCTTATATAAGACCATGTAGAACTTGTGACCCCCTGGGGTGGGGCTACATTTGACCCCCTGGGCTATAATTCCGGCACCCTTGATAGAGACCCCCTAGATAAAGCTAAATGCAAAATTTGATAGCCCTAGCCCTTATAGCTAGATGCGAAAGATTTTCCTATATAAGCCCGCCCATGTAAAACATGTTACCCCCCGGAGCGAAGTCAAATTTGACCCTCGGCTATAATTTGGACACCCTTGGTACAGGTCCACTAGATAAAGCTACATGCCAAATTTGGTCGCCCTAGGCCCCATGGCTAGGTCAAAGAAGAATTTTAAAGTTCTCCCTATATAAGCCCATGTAAAACTTGTTATATAAGCCCATGTAAAACTTGTTACCCCTGGGCAGGGCCTAATTTGACCCCAGGGCTATAATTTGAACAATCTTGGCAGAGGTCCACTAGATAAAGCTACATGCCAAATTTGGTAGCTCTAGGCCCTATGGCTAGGTAGAAGAGGAATTTTAAAGTTCTCCCTAAATAAGCCCATGTATAACTTGTAACCCCCGGGGCGGGGCCAATTTTGACCCCAGGGCTATAAATTGAAGAAACTTGGTAGAGGTCCACTAGATAAAGCTACATGCCAAATTTGGTAGCCCTTGGCCTTACGGTTTCAGACAAGAAGATTTTCAAAGATTTTCAAAATTTTTCAGTTTTGTTGCCATGGCAACCAGAGTTTTTGAAGGAATTAAATTCTTTCAAGAATTCTGAAGAGGACCATGGCAGGATCATTTCTGTGAAGTTTCATCAAAATTGGATGGGTAGTTTCAGAGAAGAAGACGTTTTAAAAAAAAGTTAACACACGGACGGACGGACGGACGGACGCACGACGGACAACAGGCCATGACATAAGCCCGTTGGCCTTCGGCCAGTGGAGCTTAAAAAAACCTGAGTAAATCCAGGTTTTCATTGAATCTGTATTTTGAAACTGTATACAAAGATTTGCTGTATATAAACAATATTTTTTTAAGAAATTAGGAGCGAAACACAGGTTTGATTTTTGCACAGACGTATTATTTACAGCCATTTTTGCTCGCGCTAATACCCACCGCGTATTTTATCCTGGACAGGATGGTAATGTGTAATAGCAGACAGGTCAATCTTCGAAGAATATGACATGCGCAGACAACGGAAGCTGACGATGTAGACAAAACTCTAAATAAAGGACAGTACCAACAAGAAACATCTTCCAAAAGAAAACTGAAGACGTAATGCTTTGAATTTTATAAATTTGCCCGTAAACACCACGAGGCTTGCCCGGCGGAGGGGGGAGGGTTGGGTTTCTAAAGGGGCGCACAATAAACAATTCCATACTCGCAAATTACTATTTCTCCATTCTTGTTTATGAATACAAAGAAGTAGGTCAAAAGCTAGCGCAGTCTGCTACGTCGAAAATTCCAAGTTTTAACGACCCAGCGGAAGAAGCTATTGAAAATAATGTGAGGAATAGAGAAAATGCTGACAACCAGCACTTTCTCCTATATCAACGATGCTATCTACTAGCACTTCCTATTTTCCCCTACAATATTTCTATCCTTTCGTTTGAGCCATATTTAATTTGTCGTAAGCAATTAACTCTTTACAACACAATCCCGACTTTTAACGACCCTGAGAAAGAAAGCTTTTGAAAACATTGTGGGAAAAGGAGAAAATGCTGGTAACCAGCATTTTCTCCTTTTCCCACAATGTTTTCTACCCTTTCCAAATCGAATTTCAATTTTTGATTCTCATTTATTTTGTCGTCTGCAAATGCTTTCAATTTGGACAAGTCCAAAATTTTGTCGTCTGGTAAAGAGTTAAGTGTTGCTCTGTTAAAATAATGGATTTAATGCATCTGTAAAAAAGTATCGACACATGTCAGCCTACGCAGGGACCGTATATACCTATATACAATCCCTGGCCTACGCGGACATGGATCTGAACTTTTTGCCACTGGCCAATTTTCCCCATGTCAGAGAACGCAATCTTATGATTCAGTCGGTTGTTTGACAAAATTGATTTTAGAGATCCATGTAATGACTTGCTTGATATATTGCATCACTGAGATGCATTGTTTGAACACCTTTTTTCCAGAGCACGACTCGAATAGTTTAGATACGAACATATCTGAACTTTTAGTGTCCTTTGGTAAGGAGTTAACCTTTAGACTTCTAAGCGCGACTCACTGACCATTTGCGGACATTGTAGATCAAGATCAGACTGCACAGAACGTGCAGTCTGATCTTGAATCTACACCGTCCGATAAGGAGATATTATTCTCCAAAACATAACTTTGAAATAGCAATTATTTTGGGGGGTTTTTTTTACAATCGAATTGAAAATTTGATTTTAGTTACTTAGCGGGATAAGGGTTAATGTAACCTTTGTTTACTTTCTTTTCTCAGTAAAACCCACTTTCGATGGCTCTGCGAAGGATTGTCCGAATATTGCAATGTCGGCAATACCGATACTTGCTTGTTTTCATCTTATTTCTTGTCCTTGGTGCATCTTTCCATAAAAGCACAGAACTACTAAAAACGTCCAAAGATGGAGACAATATCGAGAGTTTAGAAAACATCAAAGTCTGGAATGCGGGTCAAGATAAAGGTACAGTACAACTCGAAAAGATCCAAGATGGAGACAAATTGAAGGGTTTAGAAAATATCCCAGTCTGGAATGCGGCCCCAGATAGGGATGAGAAATACAGTTCACCAAAACAAATGAAACGCCTCCCACAATGCATCATAATAGGTACGATGAAAAGTGGGACGAAAGCGTTACTTGAATACATGAGTTTACACCCGAAAGTCCAGACGGCCGCGAAAGAACAATTTTTCTTTGATTTAGATGAGAACTACGGAAAGGGGTTCGAGTTTTTCAGAAATCAGATGCCTGTGTCAGACGAAGGCGACATTACCATGGAAAAAACACCGTCATACATCGAGTCCAAAAAGGCACTGGAACGAATTTACGAGTTCAACAGTTCCATAAAACTGCTTGTTGTCTTCAAACATCCGGTCACGCGGGCCATATCCGACTACCGTCACTTCAAAGCTAGACATTCGTATGTCGTCGAAAACTTCGAGGATTATGTCACAGACAAAACAACAGGTGAATTTAACCTCACCTCTCGACCACTTAACCTAAGTGTATATGTTCATCATCTCCAAAAGTGGTATTCAGTATTTCCAAGGAGTCAGATTCATGCGGTCGATGGGGAAGTGCTCATAAGTAACCCTTTAAAAGAAATCTTTCTTGTTGAGAAATTTCTGGGTCTAGAGCACGCCATTACCGGAGATCACGTGGCCTATAATGAAAACAAAGGATTCTATTGTATGCGAAAAGATCGCAATGAACAATTTTTGTGCTTAGCCAAAGACAAAGGTGTGACACCCCCATATGTTGATCCGAACTTTATAGGGAAACTGAATCACTTTTACCATCCATATAATGAGCAGTTGTTTAAATTGATAAACCGCACATTTGATTGGAAATAAGAAAGGAGAAAGTTTTAGTTCTGTCATACCTTATTTGAACAACTCACTGTGACAATATATATATATAGAGGATTTGTGTGTGTGTGTGTGAAAGATCGAAATTTATTTCATCGAGTGGCGCAGCCACGAGTGAAAATATTGCCGATGATGTTCACGAGATTTTACCTAGGTAACTAGTGCGCGGGAACTACTGTTTCCGCCTTCAATTGAAGAGTCAGAAAATAAAATCGTTATTTTTCACTGGTCGTAACTATGAAATATCGAAAAATAGTCCACCGTTATTTCTCGATAAACTACCGGAAAGCATGAAATACGACTAGTTTTTGCGTATGGTAATTTACAAACACCGTGAGCAAGTTTGTTAGCAAGTGACAGTGACCTTTGAGAAGTTTTAAGGTCGAGTCATCCTCACTGGTTTTGAATCAATCAGACAAGAGACTTTGAGGAAATTGCTGACTACATATGGACATTCTTGAGCCTTGTAGCTCTGTCTCCTCAGCTACAAGTTTACTCTTTTACCACACGGAGCATAAAGTATGTACCACACGACAAATTAAAAGTGTTAGTATGGCTCAAAAGATGGATATATCTTTGAAAGAGTGATAAAACATTGTGTGAAAAGAAAAAAATGCTGGTTACCAGCATTTTCCTCTTTTCACACAATGTTTTCAAACACCTTTTTTCTCAGGGTCATTAAAACTCGGGATTGTGTGGTAAAGGATTAATTTCATCCATTGAACATTAACAGTGACAGTCAAGTTTTCATCGTTAGCAGGTTCTAATGTTATCGTATATATTGTTCCTATCTCGGAGAAGCATGGAACTGAGCTCCTGGACCCAGTTTCACCAAAAAACTTCGAGCTCTTTTATCGCTAATAAGCCGGGTCATTTCCCGACTTAAGTTGAGTTCTTTATTTGAGACAAAGTTTACTAACAAACTTAAGTAAGGTTTCAAATCTCGAGTTGGTTCAAAGTTCCAGTCTCAACTCAGCAAAATGATAGACTTATGTCAGTACTGATTTTTAAAAGTCTGTTTATTTTGTTGAGTTGAGTCTGATACGTTGTTTCAACCCAGGATTCTAGAATATTATCTAAGTCTGTTAATATTAGTGACATGCATCACAAACAACGAACTCAATTCTAGTCAGCAGATTATTAGTCCGTTAAAGGATCTGAGCAAAATATGAGACTTAAGTTTTTCTGTGAAACTGGGCCCTGAACACCTTCTTGGTTGGAACCGCCAGGTTGAAACTCACATTTGCAACTCATGTCCAATAACCTGAGTAGCACGGTTAGTTTGAGATTTCAGGGCCCCTATTTTCAAACCATAAACTTTTTATTTCCCTCAAAGGAAATCAAATGAAAGGCGCGTTTCGACTAACTACTGGGACAACGCGTTAACAAAAACCATTGACATCATACATATATATGAAATACAATGAAAACGCAGCCATCTGTACAAACGGAGGCACATTTCATTGCGATAAGTATATTAAAGTTTTCGTTTCTCAATTTCTTTTCCTCTTATTGCTAAGATAGCCATTTGGCTACAGGCACCGTGTAGGTTCCGATAATTTAGCGCTGTCTCGCGAGACTTGAAAGTTCATTTTCTTACCAAATATGCCCAAGAGTGCTTAAAGGGAGATAACTGAAGTGAACTGGCGATAACAGTAAATCGGTACCAAAAACGAATTCTGCTCCAGGAGCAATATTCACGAACCATTCTAAATCGCTTTCTCAGTCTTACTCTTGGTTTGGAAAGTAACGCGATTTCCCATTGGTTTATCTGTTTGATTTAGCCAATCAGAAATTTCTTTACTTTAAAATTTAGGCAATTCTAGTGAATTTGACTGAATGAAGAATGGTTGGTGAATACGTGCACAGGATATCGGATTTGCTTGTCTAAATATGCAATACCCTTTTACACATTCTTTTGCACTCCATGGGCAGTATGTAGATAAATATTATCGTTTATTAGGGCAACCCTTGTCGACTGCTACTCCAGCATAAAATGCCATTTGGATATCTGAAAGTTTATCTCAGGACCACTTGACAAATTGTATGCCCTACCAGGGCCCGTATTCACCGGTCATTCTAACTGTTGCATTAGTAGTCTTGTTCTACAGTTAGAAACTGTAACGCAATAGCTGATTGGTTAACACTTTACAACACAATCCCGAATTTAACGACCCAGAAAAGGAAAGCTTTTGAAACCATTGTGGGAAAAGGAGAAAATCTTGGTTTCCAGCATTTTAGTGTTAGAAAGTAATGCAATTGCTGATAAGTTAACACTCTACTACACAATTCCGAGTTTTAACGAACCTGAAAAAAGGAAAGCTTTTGAAAAAAAATGTGGGAAAAAGGAGAAATGCTGCAAACCAGCGTTTTCTCCTTTTCCAACAATTTTTTCTACATTTCTAAAGACAAATTTCATCGTTTGAGCTACATTTAATTTGTCCTCTGCAAATGCTTGAATTAGTTTGGACAAGGCTAAAATTTAGTTGCTAAAATTTTATTTAGTAAAGAGTTGAAAAAAATTTGGGTTAGCTAATCAAAAAGCGCGTTACTTTGACCGTGGAATATACATATACTTTAGAATTAGGCTAAAAGATGCAATTTAGAATAGTTGGTTAATACGTGCCCAGATGCTCAAGGACAACGCACTTAAATCTCACAGCTTATTCCTCCCTAGGCTATGATAAAGTCACCTCCAAACCGCAAATGTTCAGCAATATTGGCTGCATACTTGTAGAACCTCTCCTATAGCCTTCGATATGCCCTTGCACATGTATATGAGTCATGCTGTGGCAAAAGTGGTTTGTCTAACAAACGACCGAATGCATAGGTAGCTTGATATGCAGAAAATTCACAAATAGCGAAAAGTTTCGACCCGTGTTAGCCTGCGCAGGCTGACACGGATCGATTTTTTTTTTGCAGATCTATGCAATAGGCCCCCTTTTCACAGAGCAAAGCTCATATCTTTGTAGTCTAGATGGTACTTGGATTGATCTTGAACAACCCCTTTGGTGCCAAGTATATGAGCCATGCTCTGTGAAAAGGGGTTTAATGCATCTGCAAAAAGTATTGACCCATATCAGCCTGCGCAGTCCTCGCAGGGTGACATGGGTCGAAAGGTTTTGCTAGTTATAAATTTTCTGCATATCAAAGGACCATGCTACTTCCAGATCCAGTCAATTGTTAGACTATACGGATTTTATGGATTCATAATCATGTGATGTCTTGCTTGATATAATGCATCACAGAGATGCATTAACCCTTTACCAAACAATCCCTGGTTTTCACGACCCTGAGGAAAAAGCCTTTTTAAAACATCGTGGGAAAAGGAGAAAATGCTGGTAACCAGCATTTTCTCCTTTTCCCACAATGTTTTCTACCCTACCCAAAACAAACTTCAATATTTGAGTCACATTAATTTTGTTGTCTGCAGATGCTTTCAATTTATACGAGTCTAAAATCTTGTCGTTTGGTAAAGGGTTAAGCCCCCTTTTTCCAAAGCATGGCTCATATAAACTATAAATAATTCCATGGCTGAAAATACAGATCACTGAAATTCAGAAAGAATTTTTTCGTACCCCTTATCCTGCTAAATAACTAAAATGAAATTTTCATTCCGATAGTAAAACCCCCAAAATACTGCTATTATCCCCTCCCGAAAAGGCGGCGGGGGATATGATAATAGTAGCCTTCCGTCTGTCCGTCCTTCCATCCTTCCGTCCTTCCGTCTGTCCGTCCTTCCATCCCACTTTCTTGTCCGGAGCATAACTCAAAAGCTGTTGGAGGTGTAAACGTGAAAGTTCACTGGTGGATAGATCTCATCAAGAAGAAGTGCATGGCACAAGAACCATAACACTTGATTGCATAATTTAGGAGTTATTGCCCTTTGTTATTTTTCTTACTTAAATTTTGTCCAGAGCATAACTTGAAAAGTACATGAGATATAAACACGAAACTTTACAGGTTGATAGATCTTATCAAGAAGAAGTGCAGTGTACAAGAACCATAACTCTTGATTGCATAATTTAGGAGTTATTGTCCTTTGTTATTTTTCTTACTTAAGTATTATCCAGAGCATAACTTGAAAACTACATGAGATATAAACACGAAACTTCTTCACAGGTTGATAGATCTTATCAAGGAAAAGTGCAGTGTACAAAAACCATAACTCTTGATTGCATAATTTAGGAGTTATTGCCCTTTGTTATTTTTCTTACTTAAATTTTGTCCAGAGCATAACTTGAAAACTACATGAGATATAAACACGAAACTTCTTCACAGGTTGATAGATCTTATCAAGGAAAAGTGCAGTGTACAAAAACCATAACTCTTGATTGCATGATTTAGGAGTTATTGCCCTTTCTTATTTTTCGTTCTTAAATTTTGTCCAGAACATATCTTGAAAGCTGCAATAGATATAAACATGAAACTTCACAGACTGATAGATGATTTTGAGGAGAAGAGCAGTGTACAAGAACCATAGCTTTCATTGCCATACTTTAGGAGTTATTGCCCTTTGTTATTTTTCATACTTAAATTTTGTCCAGATTGTAAATTATTAGAGGTGTAAATATGATACTTCACAGGTGCATAGAATGAATTTAAGAGAAGTGTAGTGTTTTGAACCATAACTCTTCGTTGCATAGTTAAGGAGTAATTGTCCTTTGTTATTTTTTCTTATTTAAATTTTATTTAGTTGGTTGGTTGTATTGGGGTTTAACGCCACTTTAACAGCTAAGGTCATATCATGGCGGTCGGTGACGCACATGAGTTTCCTGGCTTTCTCACACCAGTACTAACACAACTTTCTTTCCAAAGCCACATTGAGGAGAAGTGCAGTGTACAAGGACCATAACTCTTGATTTCATACTTTTGGTGTTATTGCCTTTATTATTTGACATACTTTAAATTTGTCCAGAGCATAACTCGAAAGTTATAAAAGGTATCAATATGAGACTAAGAAAAGTGTACCTTGTTGAAGTTTTTATTGTGCTTTGTATTAAGCATTGCCAGAAAATAATTCTTAAATCCAGCTGTTTTAGCCTTTAAACCAACCTACAAGAGGACACAAATCTTCTAATGAGCAAGCATTCGGCGGGGGATGGCCATTTCAACATGGCTCTTCTTTTAAAGTTATGCTTTTGGGAATAATATCTCCTTTTCGGACGGTGTAAATCCAAGATCACGTTCTGTGCAGTCTGATCTTGATCTACACTGGCTGCAAAGGCATCTATTGTTGTGTAAAGTGCTTTAAGTCGTTTAAACATGGGACAGTGTGGTAAAGGGTACACTTAACAGGGCTCAGTGGTGGAGAGTAGGACTTGGAGGTCCCGGGTTCGAGCCACAATGGAAGTACTGTTGGACTGTTATCCAGCAAGACACTTGAGAGCCCTAGCATTGCACTATTCAAATGCGGGACATGAATATGTGAGCTGTAACAATGACTTGACTGAAAAAAAAAATGCTGAAAGCGGGGTAAAATGCCATACAATCAATCAATCACTATACAGGGGAGGGGGCGGTAAAGATCCGAGCTTAGTTATTATGTTCTGTGGAGTCTAATCTCGATCAATGCTGTCTGCAAAAGTGTAAGGCGAGGAAGTCGGGAAAGGGGTTATTTTCAAGTGCAGTACTCAACGGACACCCTTGATGGAGATGAAAAAGAAAAATAGAGGACCTCTACAAAAGATCACACTCGCACAATTCGGCCGATTCCGAAACTTCATCAACGGGCCATTCGAGGTTTGTCACATTATAGGTCCCGTTTTGAAAACATGGCAAAATCAAACAATTTCTCTTTCTTTTTTCCAATGCATTTGCAGACGAAAGTAAAGTACGGTGCAAATGATAGTCTAGCATCAGTCTTTGAAAGTATAGAAAACATTTACCAGCATTTTCTCCTTTTCCAACATTTTTTTTTTTTTTTTTTTTTCAAAAGTCATCTTCCTTAGGCCTAATGGAAGGATTATAGTCTACAAAATTGTATCAAAAGTCTTCTGCCGATTTTGTTTCAGGGGTGGGGTCTTGAGTTAAAACTCATAGACCTGTAGGATTAATGAATCCATATGGATTTTAAAAGTAAGGTAATAGATCTAATAGAAGTTAAACTTATAGAAACCCAAACGAAACATTGTGGAAAATCACCGCATAAATTATCACATCAAAATCCACACAAGATAAGAATTGTGTAGACTTGTTCAAACTGAAAACATTTGCAGACGACAATTTGAATGTGCCTCCGATAGGATTTTTGTCTTCGATCGGGTGGAAAGTACTGTGCGTAACTCTGTGGAAAAAAGAAAGCAAATAAACATCATTTACTCCTTCTCCAACAATGTTTTTACAATCAATTTTCATCAGGGTCTTTAAATCGCGGAATGTGTCGCGACGGCTTAAACTTTTTTTTTTTAATATTTGATCAATAGTACTTTGATTTAATAAAAGGGAACCATTCCAGATTTTACCTGCCCCGCCCCCTTTCCTTCCTGACTTGAGAACCAGCTGAATAGCAAGGAATGATTTCCGTTGATGCATTGTCTTTAGTTGCAAAAATTCAAGGAAAACAAGATGTGAAAGACGTTAACAAATACCCAAAACGGCTTATTTCCAAAGACAAATTTTCTGTCTATCACTTTTAGGTATGCAGTATCCTGTATACTTATCATTGGCATAATACCGGAAAACGCCCCTCCACTATATCGCGAAAACCCATGAAAATCTAAATCGTGTATCAAAAGAATTTTGATTTCTTATGGAATCATTCCGTATACATCAAATACAATATTGTTCTACGGAGTAAAGCACAGAATTTCATTTATTTATCTTTTACTTCGTAAAACAATACCACATGTATGCATAGGACTGTATAGTGGAGGGGCGTTTGCCGGTATTATGCCCAATTTCTTTTCACCTATAGATTTGTTAACTTCCTCTGTAAACATCCAAAACCCAGCGAAAGCTCTCGGATCTCGATCTCTACAGCAGTCCATAACTACCTATCCACTCGTTGGAGTTCAATTTCTTATGTAGTAAATATGCTCCTCTCATTATCAACTCATCCCTCTTTCCCCTCCCCCTCTCTCTCTGAGTCTCTCTCTCTCTCCCTCTTCACTCTCACTTTCTCAGTCTCTCTTTCCCATCTCTCAGTCTCTCTAAACAAATGGTTCACATACGTAAATCATAATAAGCACATCAGAAAAATTACACTATACTTGTTTCTGGATATACATGAGAGTTAACTTTTCCTTCAATATTTGAGCAGCACGCTGGCAAAAGGTGTACCTTCAGTCTGAAGGGCTGCTTCGAAGTTAATTTGTGATGGTTTCTCCGCACCCCATCATGTCAGCCCCTCTTAGAATGCCCTAATAGACATGGATTGATAGATAAATGATGTAATGTCATTTTGACACCATATTTAATTCAGTTTTCATGGATCTTTTTGTACTTTAGTTTACCTTATTTTGAAATAGACAATCTGGTTTATGTATTAACAAACAGTTTCATTTTCCATACCCAAGCTGATAAAAGAAAAACTGGTAAATTTTTTAAAAAAGAACTTTACTGTACTTGAAATGACTCCGGACCATGCGCAGTGAATGTCAGTCCTAGTTTCGATTTCCATAGAATTAGGTCAATGAATACTTGCATTTAAAAAGAATGGTATTATAAGAGGTAACAGTTACAGTTTTTAATTATTTTGGCGTTTCTGTAAAGGTTAATCATTTATCAAGTGCTTGTACCCATATTATTAGCAGTCAAGAAAAATACTGCAACCTAGGGCCATTTAAAGAGATGCCTATATGATCAAATTCATTCCAGAAGTAGTGGAAGAATGGCTGACATGGGGGCTTGTGGAGACACAATAAAAAATTACGTGGGAGTATGCCTGCTAATCAGGGGTAGCAAAAGGGGTTAAATGCATCTCTGATTCATTGTATCAAGCAAGTCATCATATAATTATGGATCCATATAATCTATTTTGTCTTACAAAAGATTAAATCATGAGAGAGACTGGTCATTTGACATGCAGAAAATTTATCAGTAGCAAAAAGTTTCGACCCAGGGTAGCCTGCGCATACTGCACAGGCTGACCTCTAGGTCAATACTTTCTGAAAATACTTTAATTCACCCTTTAACAGAGCATGGCTCATTTGTGCCTCTTGTGTTCGATTTTGTCAACTAATGTTGCTATTGATTAATTCATATTATTATAATGATAGAAATGCTGGTTGATCTTAGTCTCACTGCTGTAAACTGTGTAAGCATATTGTCATTTTTCTATGGCAAATGGAAAGATGAGCCCGACATTTGTAAGTCAATCAGAGTTAAAACAAGCCAGTGTTAATGACCTTGAGGAAGAAGGTTTTTGAAAACTTTGTTGGAATAGAGGATAATGCTGGTAACTAACATTTTCTCCTTTTCCAACAATATTTCTTAACTTTTGACTCCCACTGTTTGAGCTATATTTGTTGTCTGCAATTGTTTTCAATCTGGACAAATCACTTTTTTTTTTTTTGTCTGGCTAAGAGTTAAAGTACATGTATTTATATAGGTCATAATAGCTGTTCTGAACACTTGCTTCGATCTTTTATTTCAAAACAGCAGGATATTTCTCTTTGTTATTGTTCCTTTTTTCTTCTTTCTCTTGATTTCAGAATTATCCACAGACCAGAGAATACCTTTGAAATTAACAAAGATGGTAAAGATATTTGGGATTGAGTTTGCACCTTTATTTATACCACTAGAACGCAGAATTCAGACATTATGTACTTTACAGTGGGTTATAACATTCCTTTTAGGTGGATTTGGATGTCTCGCTATTGCCATATTTCTTTTATTCACTAAGTATTATTGGATCACATTACTTTACCTTATATGGTATTACTACGACAAAGATACCCCTGAAAGAGGCGGGCGCCCAATGAAATGGGTCAGATCACTGACACTCTGGAAGAAAATGTCACAATATTTTCCAGCAAAGCTACATAAAACTGTTGATCTGGATACAGACAAGAGTTACATATTTGGGGTGCACCCACATGGAATTTTTCAGACAAGCGGCTTTCTAGCTTTTGCAACAGAAGGGACTGGTTTCAGTCAGCTGTTTCCCGGTTTGACGCCACATCTACTTGTTCTGGCTGGCCAGTTCCAATTTCCATTTTACAGGGACTACTTTTTGACAAGTGGTAAGAATTTGTTAAACAGTTAAACCTTTACCACACAATCCCTACGTTAACAACCTGAGGAGGAATGTTTTTGAAAACATTGCAGGAAAAGGGGGAAATACTGGTGACCAGAATTTTCTCTTTTTCCACAATGTTTTCTACCCTTGGCTTCTACAAACAAATTTTTATGTCTTCCCCCGTCAGGGTTGGGAGACATATTGTTTTTCCCTGTGCGTTCGTCTGTCTGTCTGTCTGGCTGTCCATCACAAATCGTGTCTGCTCTATAACTCAAAAACCTTTTAAGATATTTTGTTAAAACTTCACACATTTGTCAAGCACCATGAGACAAAGTGTCATGCACAAGAACCATAACTCTGGCTTGTATATTTTTCGAGTTATTTCCCTTTCATTATTTTCCTTCACAAATCGTGTCTGCTCTATAACTTGAAAACCTTTTAAGATATTTTGATAAAACTTCACACATTTGTACAGCACCATGACACGAAGTGTCATGCACAAGAACTATAACTCTGGCTTGTATATTTTTTGAGTTATTTCTCTTTGATTATTTTCCTTCACAAATAGTGTCAGCTGTATAACTCGAAAACCTTTTAAGCTATTTTGATAAAACTTCACACACTTGTAAAACACCATGAGACGAAGTGTCATGCACAAGAACCATAACTCTGGCTTGTATATTTTTCAAGTTATTTCCCTTCGATTATTTTCCTTACTCATCTTATGTACAATTTCATGTCTGCTGTATAACTTGAAAACCGTTAGAGAAAAATGACCATTATTTCAGTTAGAAATTGCCTTGATGACATATCAATCCTGATGATACCAAAAAGGGGGGAGACATCTATTTTTTTGTAGAAAAACAAGTTCTAGTAATGTTTGAGTCTCATATATTGTGTCATCTGCAAAATGCGTTGAGTTTGGAGAAGTTTTAAAATTTTTTTGTTAGGTAAAGAGTCACCAAAAGAGTAGAAAACATTGTGGGAAAAGGAGAAAATGATGGTGACCAGCATTTTCTCTGTTTCCCATAATGTATTCAAAAGCCTTCTTTGTAAGAGTTGTTGAAACTTGGAATTTTGTGGTAAAGTGTTTAAGGTTTGTTTGACAGTCACTTGATCAGTACCATGTGGGATTTAGTACAAATACCGTAAGTGCAATGATATAATTTTTGATATAATCAAAATAAACATGGGTCCTGGGTGCCTCAGTGGTAAAGTGTAGGACTCGTGACCAGGAGGCCCTGGGTTAGATCACTGGGTTTTCGTGGTGTATCTGTGGGCAATACACTTTAGAGCCCTGGCCTAGTGCTGGTGAAAACCAAGATATACATTAACATGTGAGCTGTTGCCTTGATATGACTGAAATAATGTTGAAAGCAGTATAAAACACCATTTAACTCTTTACCAGATGACAAAATTTTAGACTGTTCAAATTGAAAACATCTGCAGACAACATAATTAAGGTTTCCCAAATGACGAAATTTGTCCTTGACAGAGCAGAAAACATTGTGGAAAAAGGAGAAAATGCTGGTTACCAGCATTTTCTCCTTTTTCCAAAATGTTTTCAAAATCTCTGTTTGTAAGGGTCCTTAAAATTCGGCTTTGTGTGGTAAAGGGTTTATCAATCAGGGAAATAAATATATATACTGTTAGCAAAGCAACCAGGTTGTAAATGTTATCTAACCACAAAGTTTGCACCTATTCATTGAAAGTGACTGTCAAGTTTATATATGCAAAGACGAAAACATATTTTGTAAAGGTTATCAGTGTCTTACAAAGACTGTTTACTTTACAGCAAAAGAAAAACTTAAATAGGCCCCTTTAACCCTTTACAAAACAGCAAAACTTTTTACTGGTCCATATTGAAAGCATTTGTGGAGGATAAGTGAAACATGGCCAAACTGATGAAATTTGCCTTTAATATGGTAGAAAACATTGTGAGTAATGGAGAAAATGCTGGTTACCAGCATTTTCTCCTTTTCCAATAATGTTTTCAAAAGGCTTCTTTCCCAGGGTCGTTGAAAGTGGGCATTGCACAGTAAAGGGTTAAAAAGAAAATCCTAAAAGATTTATCTCCTATTATGCGCAGACACTTTTTTTTTATGCTTTTTGTTTATTAAGTCTCAAAATCAGTCTTCTCTTTCAAGGCACTTGGCAGAGGTATAAGACCTCATTTTGTAGCTATTTGTGTACTTTCTGTTTGCAGGATCTGCCTCTGTGAGTAAGGAAAGTATTTCATGGATTTGTTCCCGTCCTGGTCATTGTGCCTGTGTTGTTGTGGGCGGGGCTATAGAGGCACTGGAAGCCAAACCAGGTCAATTCAATCTTGTGTTGAAGAAAAGAAAAGGATTTATTAGACAAGCTTTGATAAATGGGTGAGGCTGTTAACCCCTTATCTCTTTACTAAACGACAAAATTGTAGGCTATACCAAATTGAAAGCACTTGCAGACGACAAAATAAATGTGGCTGAAAAATTATAACAAGTTGTGAGAAGGATAGAAAACATTGTGGGAAAAGGAGAAAATGCTGGTTACCAGCATTTTCTCCTTTTCCTACAATGTTTTCAAAAGGCTTCATCCTCAGGGTCATTAAAAGTCGTGATTGTGTGGTAAAGAATTAAAGGGCTTGACCTGACTTAGGTTGCTTTTAGGGTCAGTGCAGATCAAAATCAGACTGCTTCCCTTAACTCTTCACCAAACAACAGAATTATGGATCAGACAGAATTGTAAGCATTTGTAGACAACAAATTTAATGTATCTGAAACAGTTAATTCTGTCTTCTATAGATTAAAAAAAAAAAAAACAGTGTTCTCAAAAGCCTTTTCAGTCGGTGTCCTTAAATTTTGGGATTGTGTGGGATAGGTTAAAGAGCTGAACCTGACTTGAATTACGATTGTGAACTGTGCAGATCAAGATCAGATTGCCAGATTTTGGATTTTATTTCTCAGTTGAAAAGATCCACTTTATGTAACCCTTTACCAGACGACAAAATTTTTGACTGGTCCAGATTGAAAGTATTTGCAGGTGACAAGGGTGACCCAAATGACAAAATTTGTCCTTGATACAGTAGAAAACATTTTGAGAAAAGGACAAAATGCTGTTAATAAGCATTCTCTCCTTTTTCCAAAATATTTTCTAAAGCCTTAAAGCCTTCTTCCTTAGGGTCGATAAAACTTTTGGTTTTGTGGTAAAGGGTTAACTTTCAGCGTGAAATATACAAACTTGACCTCCTTCAAAGGCTGAAAATAGAACATTTTAAAACTTGGTTAAATTTTTACTGTACAGGCTTGACTAAACAAACAGACATTATCGATCCAAGATCAGACTGCATGTTCTGTGCAGTCTGGTCTTGATCTATGACATCCACAAAAGCTCAAGATTTTGCCTATAGTTTTGAAAGAGTTAATTATCACTTAAATCCTTTACCAAATAGTTACATGTTTTAACATTTGGTAGAAGATGGTGTTTGAAATCATTGTGGGAAAAGGAGAAAATGCTGGTGACTAGCATTTTTTTTTCTTTTCCAATGATGTTCTACTTTTTCAATGACAGAAATGTTTGTAGCCTCACTGACTTTGTCATCTGCAATAGTGTTGTCCATTTTTGTGAGATACGGTCCTGACCCTGCAAACATAGGGTTCAGAGTTTAATTCCCACAGAATGGTTGTCAACTTTAGGATTTTTCCTTGGCCCACTCATTTGAACCCAGTACTGGTGTAGTTTTCAGGAAGCAGAATAGAGAGAGATTAGTATAAGTTGTACAAACTTTTTTTTTTCAATCATTGTGAATTAAATAGGTTTTAATTGAATGCAAAGTCTTAAATTTAAATGCTACAGTTTTGTTGGACATACAATTAATGCTAGGTGCATCTAGCATGAAGCTAAGACTATTAACTCTCAGAGCACCTTTCACAACAATACATGCCTTTGCAGCCAGTTTAGATCAAGATCAGACTGCACAAAACTTGTCTGCTTTGCTGAGGCATTCTGCACAAGAGCAACCTTTTTAACTCTTTACCTAACTTCAAAATTTTAGCCTCGTCCAAATGGAAAGCATTTGCAGACAACAAAATAGATGTGACTCATATACTGAAATTTGTTTTCGAAAGGGTAGAAAACACTGTGGGAAAAGAAGAAAATGCTGGTTACCAGCATTTTCTCCTTTTCCCACAATGTTTTCAAAAGGCCTCTTTCCCAGGGTTGTTACAAGTCTGGATTGTGTGGTAAAGGGTTAATCTCAATTATTGGGGTCTAATTTGAGACTGAAAGTGTCTGTTGGGTTTATTTGGAACTCTAACGGTTAATGGGAAACAACTCTTTACCACATAATCCCGAGAATAAGCCCTTTGAAAACATTGTGAGAAAAGGAGAAAATGCTGGTAATCAGCATTTTCTATTACCAGCATTTTCTCCTTTTCCCACAATGTTTTCTACCCCATCAAGGACAAGTTCCATCATTTGACCTACATTAGAGTTGTCATCTGCAAATGCTTTCAGTTTGGACAGGTCTATGAATAATGTAGGTGGTAAAGAGTTGAACCTCACAATTTTGTGTCATTTTTTGACAGGGCTTCCTTGGTACCAGTATTTTCCTTTGGAGAAGTAGACATTTATGATCAGGTCTCAAACCCAGAGGGCTCCTTCTTAAAGCAGCTGCAGTCATTCCTGACCCACAGAGTATTTGGGTTCTCGCTACCCATCATAGTTGGGCGTGGGGTATTTAATTATTCTTTCGGAATCATGCCATATAGAAAACCCATCAATACTGTTGGTAAGTAACAAAGATTTCTTCATTAGCTTTTTAGCTCACATGAGCAAGATCATACCTGAGGTTGAAGTGCCCATGGTTAGCTTTTGTGAACTTGCTGTGTCCATCGTCAACTTTTACTTTCTAGAGGCCACATTTTCAGTTAAATAGTCATGAAAGTTTGTTCAAATGTTTATGAAAGTTTGTTCAAATGTTTTTCATGATATCTAGTACAAGATTGGAAGTGGATCATGTTTGGTCAAAAGGCTCAGGTGAGCTACTTCAGGGCCATCATGGCCCTCTTGTTCAACATTAATTAATAGCAGAACAAAACAGAACATATATTTATTTATGACTTGTACACAAAATACATCGTCAATTATACAAATTTGACATTCCAAATATACAGTTTCACATAAGTCAAAGCAAGCAAAGGACTATAATAGCAATAAAAACAAGAATGAAAGAATCTAAGTCTGAAATCTTAAATAACCCATTAGACATTCGTTAGAAATAATGTTTAATAGCTCTGTGATAAAAAGGAGAAATCATTAAAAACTGTGACTCTATAATCTATGAATATATTGGGCAAATCTAATTGGTCAAGGAAACTTAACTTTATTATCGGCCCTTGAAATAACAAAAACTAACAAAAAACTGGTAAAAATAATATTGACCAATCAGATTTGTTCAATACATTCACTTTGCTATTAAAATTTCCATTTCGGGGTGGGCTAAGAAAAATTTGTCTGCCATCATTAGTTTCAACTTTTATAACTCATATAATATTCATGCATTTTTTTTTTTTTCTGTCCTAAGTACTAGATCGTAGAAAAATTACAGCAGAGCATGATAAAAGTAACAACTTTATTGATTCCATTTTAGAAATATGTGAAATAAGTGACATATGACTGGGGTTATTATTAGCTAAACATATCAGCCATGCTCTGTGAAAAGGGGGTTAACAGTATCTGCAAAAAGTATTGACCTAGGTCAGCCTATGGGGTCCACACAGGCTGATCTGTGTTGAAACTGTTTGTTTTTGGCCAATATTCTGCATGTCTAAGGACCATTTTACCTCATGATTCAGCCAGCTGTTAGACGAAATGGACTTTATGGATCCGTAATTATATGATGACTTGTTTGGTATGATGTATTACAGAGATACACTAAACCCCCTTTTGCAAGAGTATGGCCTATATCTATTTTTACATTGATTGTGAAACAAGTTCTTTCAGCTTATATTAATCACCCTCTGTGATTACTTCTGGAAAATGTTAACCAGTAATGGCACCGTATCATTGGTAGTTCCAAAGGTTGACCCCTCTCATCACAGGAGTCAAACCGAGAACCTTTGATGTCAAGTCATCCGAGTTGTGTTGGACATATTATGCAGTTGAACGTCTTCTTTGAAAAGGCATTTAACACCATACAATCAATCAATAATGCAATCAATAAACCAATCAGCCAACCCTTCAATTTGAACAAGTCTAAGATTTTGTTGTTTGTTGGAAAAGCATCCATTTGCTTGGAAAGAATATTGTATAAAGAACTGATAAAAGTAGCCCGAGAAAAACAAATGCCGCCATGATATGACTGAAATGAACAAACAAACAAACCTATATCATTTCATTCCATCAGTTTGAACAACTCTAAGATTCTATTGTGTAGTGAAAAAGCAGCCAGTGGCTCGGAAAGAATGTTGTATAAAGGACTGATGAAAGAAGCCCCAGAAAGGGATGGATAGTTGCACATGCCGTCATGATATGACTGAAATGAACAAACTAACATACTTTTATCCTTTCCAGTTGGAAAACCTATTGACGTGGAAAAGAATGAAAATCCGAGCCAGGAGGATGTTGACAACTTACATCAGAAATACGTGGATGGCCTTGTAGAATTATTTGAAGAGAACAAAGTAAAATATGGTGTCGATGAGTCCAAACATATTAATTTTGTTGGTTAATCCCTTATCAAGTGCCCAAAAAAATACCAGATATATGAGGATAGCTTTGTTGAATTGTTTGAAGAGAATAAATACAGAATATTATGTTGTGGTGCTTGTCTTTACTTCGAGCAGTGCAAGAAAATTTGGTATTGCGCGAGACCGAAGGTCGAGTGAGATACCAAAATTTTCTTGCGCAGCGAGAAGTAAATACAAGCACCAGGAAAGTCACTACAACATAATATTCTTTTTATTATATACCTACACCTTTTCAACAACAAAATATTGCAAATTATTAATATCTTATTTAAAATAGGTAAACAAAATAAAGCAAATAATGGCTGAGTAGTCAGTAACTTCATTTTTATGAATGGCGAATGAACATTACAGCTTAAAATTTTGACCAATGAACTTGCAAATGAATACATACATATACCATGTGTGAGTTACATCATCATCATGTCGTCATACCATGTTTTGAACTGTATTCACAGTGTGTTTTTCTGTCCTGTGTGATATTTTATCCGTGTGTGACGCATGTATTTGAGCCGGAAAATTTTCAGGTATATAATAAAGGAAAATATGGCGTGGATGAGTCTAAACATAATTGTGTTGGTTAATACTTTATAGAATGTCAAAAAAATGAAAATTGGTATGAATGAGGTTAAGCTCTCTGATAAGGCAGAAAACTTTGTGGGAAAAGTAGAAAATGCTGGTAACCAGCATTTTCTACTTTTTCCACAATGTTTTCAAAAGGCCTCTAACTGAGGGTCATTAAAACTCATAATTATTTGGTAAAGAATTAACTCTTTACCACACAATCTCGAGTTTAAATGATCCTGAAAGAGAAGAAATTTGAAAACATCTTTGGAAAAGAGGGAAATTCAGGTAACCAACATTTTCTTTTTCCACAATGTTTTCAATCCTATCAAAGACAGAAATCATCGCTTGAGTCACATTCAATTTGTCGTCTGCATATATTTTCAATTTGGTCCAGTCCAGAATTTTGTTATTTGTAGAAATAAGAGAAAACAAGGGAAGGTCTCAGGACATACTGTTTCATTTTATTTGTTATTTTTATGTCTTTGTTTAATCAGATTTTTATAATTTTTGCTATTAATTTTTGTCTCATATTTTAAAACTTTTCCACACAATGCCAACATCCTGAGGAAAGTACGTTATTTCAAGCACTGTGGGAAAAAGGAGGAATTGCTGGTAACCAGAATTTCCTTTTCCAAAGCATTTTGTGAAAAGGAGGATATGCTGGTTACTAATATTTTTCTGTTTTTCCAAAAATGTTTTCTACCCTTTTTAAGACAAATTTCATCATTTTGGCCACAATATATTTGTCATCTGCAAGTTCTCTCAATTTGAACAAGTGTAATTTTTGTTGTTTGGTAGAGAGTTAATCAGATTTTTTATAATGTTTTTGCTGTTGATTTTTCGTCTTGTATTTTAATTAAGCTTTTTTAACCCTTCACCACACAATCCCAAGTTTTGAAAATCCTGAGAAAGAACATAATTGAAAACATTGTGGGAAAAGGTGAAAATGCTGGAAACCAGCATATTCACCTTTTTCCACAAATTTTTCTCGTTTTTAGTTACACTTTTTTTGTCATCTGCAAATGCTTTCAATTTGGACAAGAGGAAAATTTTGTCATCTGGTAAAGAGTTAATCTTATAAATTTCTGCGGCATCTTTTATGTATATTTTATATATATTATGTATATTTTCATGATCTAGTACTGATGAAAATTTCTGTTTTTATTCCAATATTAAGGCCTTTCCAAAATGAGTTAGCTTTTTCACTCTTACAATGTTAAAACATTTGCAGACAACACATTCAAAATTGGTACAAAGGGCAAAAAACATTGTAGGAAAAGAAAAAAATAGTAATGAGCAGCATTTTCTCCTTTTTACACACTGATTTCTGCCCTTTCATGGACAAATTCTGTCATTCAAGCCACAGTTAATTTGTCGTCTGCAAATGCTTTCAATTTCGACAAGTCTGTCATTTGGTAAAAGTCTAGCTCTGTACTAGATGAGAAAATTTTAGACTGGTCCTATTTGAAAGATTTTGCAGACAACAAACTAAATATTGCTTAATAGATGGGATTTGTCATTAGATATTGCTCAAGAGATTGGATTTGTTGTCAAAAAACATAGTATAGAATATACACAAGATAGAAAAACATTGTTGTAGCAATTAACGTCTCATTTTTCTGCAATGTTTTCAGAAGCTTTTTCCTAGGATCATTAAAAAATGTTATTTTGTTGTAATGAGTTAAGACAAGGCTCATTGTTGGAAGAACACTTACAGGCGAGCAGACAGGTGGTAGCCTGGAAGCCCAGGCTTCAAAATCCATTTTCAAAGTATGCCTTTCGGGAAAAAAAAAATGGGCGTGAATAAATGTTGAAGGCCAGATCACTTTGCCAACTCAAAAGAAATGGGCTTCATCTTTACTACAGTACTGACTACGCCCCTGCTAAAGGGCAATAGAATATTATGATTTACATTTGCAATGACATGTAGATATACTGTATATTAGGTATTCTATTTTTTTTTTAGTTTGTATTACCCCATATTATTTATTCTTTCCTTTCTTTTTCTCCCTGTTATTCCTTGCCACAACAGGTATGTGCCATAATGTGGAAAAGAAGCTGATTTATTGGTGCTATTTTGTATAGTGTAGTTCTAGTCTTTATATAATCCTTTTCCCTCTTATTAATTCAGTTGTTGTTAGTATTTTATGATTTTTTTCTTTTTTTCAGTCATTGTTGTTGCTTTTGTAATTTATTGTTTCTGTTTTTCCAACGCCCAAACTTTTCCTATATCTTTATCAAATGACAATTTTTTTTACTCTACTGATTTTGAAGCATTAGAAGCCAAAAACTTCAATATAATTCAAAAGAGGAGTTCCGGCTCTGGAAACTTTAAATATTGTCGGGAAAGGAGAAAATACTGATTACCAGCATTTTCTTCTTTTTCCACAATGTTTTTGAAAGCCTTCTTTGTCAGTGTGGTTAAAACGGGATTATGTGGTAAGCGGTTAATTACATTGTAAGTAATTTCATGGCACATCAAACTAAACCTAGAGGATGCTTTGTATAAATCACTTACAGAGAGCTATTCAGAATTTCATAAACTCAACAAACTTCATAAGTGATTTATCTCTGAATTAAATAAGGTAACAACAGCTGTCAGTAGTAAACAAAGCGTGTGTTGAAATGCATCTCAATTTAAATCATACTGTTTAAAAAATGGGAATTACTGTGAAGATGACATTCTGTTATTGTATGGTCGGTCCCAGTGTTAGTCGCTGAAAGAGAAATTAATTTCAAAACTAGTTTAAAACTGCCAGGTCACTCTATCTTTTCTTTACTTTTTGCCTGATTTAAAAATCCATTTTTCTGCCTGCAACTAACACTTAGACCATCCACACAATAACAGATTGTCATCTTCACAAAAATATTCCATACCTATGATTTAGATTTATATGAATTTTACCACCTGCTTTGATTTTTTGGCTGCTATTGGGCCTTAAGTTGATCGCTAGCAAAATATCAGAAAGAAAGAAAAATAAATGTAAGAAAAAGGTATTTTTCTGTAGCATTTCCTAATTAGGCTACATAGCCTACAAGTATTTTCAGATTGAATGCCAGAATTTTTGTGCAGGTTTGTAAGAATGTAACATAATCAATAGTAGGAGTCGATTACATGTATAATGTGACCTTGTTCAATTCAGTTAGATGACATGATTTTTGATCTGATTCAGAAAGAAAAACTGGAATAACAGATTGCAAAGTGACCAACCTATTATTTTAATGCCAGATGTACACCTTTTTAGCAAGTATCCATCCAGTTTCTTTAAATTTGCATGAAAAAGTAAATTTTTTAGCATTTATTAGTGTTTAACTTTTTACATTACTGCAAAATTTTAGACTTGTCCAAATTGAAAGTATTTGCAGACAACAAATTAAATGTAGCTCAAATGATGCAAGTTTTGTTTGAAAGGGCAGAAAACCTTGTGGGAAAAGGAGAAATTGCTGGTTACCAGCATTTTCTCTTTTTTCCACAATGTTTTTGAAAGTCATTTTCAAAAGGGTTGTTAAAACTTGGGTAATGGATGAACAAAAGATTATGAATTGCAACAAAAAAATCTTAAAAGACCTATGTAGTGCAAAGTTAAGAGCTACGAAAAACTGATACTGATGACAAAACTAGCCTACAGCCTCTGTGCTTCTTAACCCTTTCTCCTACAATCCTGAGTTTAATGACCCTGAAGATATAACCTTTTTTGAAAACATTGTGGGAACAGTAATTTCCTCCTTATCCCACAATGTTTTCTACCCTATCAAAGACAGAAATTGTCATTTGAGCTGCATTCAATTTGTTGTCTGTAAATGCTTTCATTTTTTTTTTGTTTGTCCAAAATTTTATTGTTTAGTTAAGGGTTAACCTTTAACCTTTTACCAAACAATCCCATGTTTTAACGACTCTGAGAAAGAGACTTTTTGAAAACATTGTGGTGAAAGGAGAAAATGCTGGTACCAGACTTTTCTCTTTTTCCCACAATGTTTTTCTACCCTTTTAAAGTTGAATAATATCAGTTTAGTCATATGTCATTTGTTATCTACAAATGTTTTCAATTTTGACATGTCTAAAATGTTGTCATCTAGTAAATGGTTACAGCACTGAACCAGGCTTTGCTTGCTATTGAGAACAGTGCAGATCAAGATTAGATTAAAGAATGTGCAGTATGATCTTTGACCGTTTTGTAAAGACATTCTAGACATCAGCAGCACTTAAATAGATCTTCTTTTGTCTTTGATACCTATCACTGTTTAGCTACACAACCTAGAGTATATTTTGAAGTTTTTGTGGAATTTATAAACTTTTTAACTTTTACTTTTATCTGTCTCATATTATTGTTCCATTTCCTTACAGCACATAATTGCCCATCCCAAATCTATGATCTCTATCCAATGAAGATTCCCTTTTTAAGAAGGTTTAACAGAAATTGTGTATGATTAGCATTTTCTCCTTTTGCCATAACATTTTCCCCATGTATGCAATCCTTTTTTCACATTGATAAATCATAATGTATGTCAATAATTTTAAAACTGACTGTTTCAAATTTGTTTGAAGAGAATGTGAATCAATTTCATTGGTCGATTTTATTTCAGTGGTGTTTTATTCTACATTCCATTGTTTCTACAAACAAAAGGACAAATCTTATAATTTCATCTTCTGGAAGAAAAAAAAAGAATGACCCTCACTGTAGCAAAAAGGGGTTTTAATGAATCTTTGTAATACAGTATACTAAGCAGGTCATCACACCGTTATGGATCCATAAAATCCATTGTTTAAGAACAAACTCGATTAGAAGGTAGAATGGTCCTGTGACATACAAATAGCAAATAGTGAAAAGCTATTTACAAATACCAAAAATTTACAAATAGCAAAGAGTTTCAACCGATGTGAGCCTGCGCAGACTGTGAAGGCTGACATGGGTTGATACTTTTTTTGCAGATGCATTAAACACCCTTTTCACAGAGCATGGCTCAAATAAGATGTTTTGTTGCTAATTTTGATTGTTTTAGAAAATTGTATTAGTCAATAGTATTGCTAGTCAGTTAAGACCTATAGCTTAGTCTTGTCCATGTATACAGAAGAAAGATAAAAATGAGATATGCTCTGTGAAAAGGGGGCTTAATGCATCTCGGCGATGCATCACACCCAGCAAGTCATCGCAGTATTATAGATCCATAAAACCAATTTGTATAAAAACCTATGGAATCATGAGAAAAACTGGTTTTTTGACATGCAGAATATTCATCAAAAGCAGGAAGTTTTGGCCCAGGTCAGCCTGCGCGGATTGCGCGGGCTGACCTGGGTCGAAACTTTTTGCAAATGCATTTAGCCACCTTTCAACAGAGCATGGCTCAAATATATTTTGTGACATGTTTACAATGATACAGCATTTTATTGATTTTGATGTCTTTTGAATTGACCCATTACTGCACAGTGTTTTCTAAAATAGATATTACAAGTTATATGAAGGACAAACAGTTACAGGAAAGAAGATGGGTTTGTTTGTTTGTTTGTTTTCTAAAAGTTTGGAAAGATGTTATTGGGAAAGGAGTAGGTACTTGGCATGAGCATCTGCACCTTTTCTGACAATGTTTTTCAAAGCTTCCAAGCACAGTACCATTAAACGTTACATTTGAACAGTACTGGGTCAAGTACTCAAATTATATCTGAAAAAATATATTTTCCAGCAAATACCAATATACCTCCTGAGGTAGTATTTTAATTTTTATCAATTTTTCAATAATTTACTTGCCACATTGTTTTATTAACTAATTCAAAGTTTATTCAGCTGTTTTTCAGGTCCTATACTTCAGATTGTTAAGCTGTGGTGACCCATGAAATAAATTTCCTATGCATGTAAAATTGAAAAAAGAAACTTTCAGTTTTGATGGATAAATAAAATGTTGGCATGTTGTTGTTGTTGCCTTGTATTTAACCCTTTACCACACAATCCCAAAATTTAACAATGTTGAGAAAGAAGAAAGAAGGCTTTGAAAACATTGTTACCAGGGGCCATATTCACCGACCACTTTTAATTTCATTCTAAGTCCTATTCTAGATTTAGAAATTAAATACAATTTCTGATTGGCTTAACCAAATGATTTAGCCAATCAGAAGTTGTGTTAAATTCAAATTTAGAAAATTCTTGAGAATGAGGCTAAGAATGCTCATTATGAATGGTCAGTGAATATGAGCCCAGGGAACCACTTACAAAACAGCATTTTTTTTCCTTTTCCCAAAATGTGTTCTACTCCATGAATTACAGAAATCATCATTTCAGCCACATTTCAATACAGTCGAGTGTAGAGTTCTTTCAGTACAGAGTTAACTAGAAACTGTATACCCAACAACATAATGCCCATGAAATACACTGATTAAGCTATCTGACTACAAATAAAAGAAGAATCTTTGTCTGTTTACTTTCAAAGTTCAAATCCTCAAAAGCAAGAAATTTACTAATGCACATGCCACTCTCTCTCTCTCTCTCTCTCTCTCTCTCTCTCTCTCTTTCTCCTCAACTTTGTGAGTATTGTACTCTGATTAAAATACTTAAGTTATCATATTAAAATCTGACAAGAAACTTAGTCATTCGAGATAGCTCTATCTCTCTTTATTCTCAAGGATGTAAGCATGTTGCTATAATTAACCAGCTTTAATATCATTTTGAAAATCTGACTTCACACTCTTCAACAACTCTTCGCTGCTATAAACATCAACTGCTGTCATAGCTATTGCCTTGGCAATGTCTAAAGTATACTTCTGTGCTTCGTCTTTCCCTGCCGCATCTGTGAATTGCCTCGAATGATTAGACGCCGATGTTCCAATATAATATTTTGGATGTATACTGGGAACAACGTGGGAAACGTTACCCATATCTGTAGAACCTCCGAACTTCTGTCTGATCTCTTCGTTCATCTCAAACTGAATTCCTACAGAGGTAGCATTGTTTTCGAAAGTTTTTGCGAGGCTTTTATTGGATATGAGATTAGAGTAAGACTTCTCACCAAATTTCATGTCTACCTGAAAAAAATGTTAAAAATATAAAATGAGTTATCTATGAGAAAAGGTGGTTTAATGAATCTAGTAATGCATTATACCAAGTTAGTTGTTGCATGATATGGTTACATTTTGTTAAACAACCATCTAAATCATGAAGTACAATGGTCCTCTGGTAGAAAGAAACTTTACCAATAGCAAAATAGTTTCGACCCAAGTCAGCCTGCGCAATTTTGCACAGGCTGACTTGGGCTGATACTTTTTTGCAGATGCATTAAACCAACTCTATACAGATATTTTTATGATCAATTTATCATATTTCCTTGATCGTTTTGTCAGGGAATTTCAATGCTTTACGTAACCTTTCAGGGCCTTACACAGGAATGGGCTTTTGCAAAGGCATAGATCAACATCAGAATAATAAGACAGTAACACAATGTCTGATTGGCTAAACCATTATCATTTGCTTTAGCCAATCAGAAACTGTGTTTCTTTGAAATATTGAAAATTACAATAAATATGCCATTTGAAATTCAATTAATACTACCACAGGATGGTTTTTAAAGGCAAATAGCAGCCAAATTTAAACAATTCATACCATTTAAAAGTATGGTTATTATAATGAGTCTGACGTGTTGCTAACTTTAATTCTAGGTTGACAGTTTATTCTGCCACTGATTGGAACTTTGACAGACTATATTGTAACACATTTTCAGACTCGTATATATACTTTCTGAAGATATGAACTAATTTGCATGCACTTTGACTTCCTGATTGTCTACTTTTGGCGGCTGAAGGGCCTTTAACCCTTAACACAATCCTGGGTTTTTAGGACCCCCAAGGAAAGGACTTTTGAAAACATGGTGGGAAAAAGAGAAAATGCTGATAACCAGCATTTTCTCCTTTGCCCACATTGTTTTCTACCCTCTCAAAGACAAATTAAATCCTTTTACCGTAATCACATTTAGTTTGTTGTCTGCCAATAATTCCAGTCTAAAATTTTGTCCTTTGGTACAGAGTTAAATGATGACTACTACATATTTACTCCAGGAGTTTACATGTTCAATCACTACTTACTGTACAGCCAGTTGCTAAAGCTGCTCCCTGCACACACCCACTGACCTTCTCTTTTAAGACAATCATTTCAGAATCGGTTGGTGTTCTTAGATAATATTCTAACTGCGTTTCCTCCGGAATTATGTTTGGCTGCTCACCACCATTCTTTATCACCCCTGTTCATAAATATAAGAAGCAATTTCGTTGAAATGATATCCCCCGCCGAAAAAGACCTTTTCAAAAATTTACGAAACTGCGTAACTCAAAATCACTCCCACTCAGCCATTTTGCATCAAATAAAAAAAAGAAAAAAAGGTATATCGGCGGAATAGATTATTGAATACACATATAAAGTTTAGTGAAGTTCTGTCCTATGGTATTGGAGATATTGTCCCGGACGGACGGACGGACTGACAGACAGACAACGCTAAAACTATATCCCTCTGCCTTGATTGATTCTATGGTGTTTAACGCCGTTTTCAACATTATTTCAGTTATATTGCGGCAGCCAGTGAACCTATCCATGCTTTCCTGGAGTTTCTTATACCAGTACTACTAACAATATTCTTTCAAAGCAACTGGCTGTTTTCAACATAACATTCTTCGAAATAATAGTCTGTTTTTTCAAAAAACGATTTGACATATTTTAATAACCCTGTCGTCTGTGTTGTTGTTGTCATGCAAAAACTTTTACAATTTGACTCTTGTCATTACTGAAGATATTTACTTCAATGTCAGACTACTGGTAGTTGATAACTGTCAAAAGGGGAACAAATACAGCAAATAACTCTTAAAATATTTTTGGCACAGTTATGCCCCTTTTTCAGCGTTGAATTTTCACTGAAAATCAATCTATTTCTTAACCCTTTACCATACAATCCTGAGTTTTAAAGGCCTGAAGAAAGGAGGCTTTGGAAAACATTGTGGGAAAAGGAGAAAATGCTGTTAACCAGCATTTTCCCCTTTTTCCCACAATGTTTTCTTTCCTATCAAAGACAGAACTCATCATTTGAGCTATTAATGATTTGTTGTCTGCAAATGGTTGCAATCTGGACAAGTCCAAATTTTTGTCATGAGGTAAAGGTTTAAAGCAACTGCAGCCAAATACTGCTACCCACATGGGGTGCTCTTGTGTACTATTCCTTAAGCTGCTAAGTGCAATTCACTGACCTTTAGCAGGCAGTGTAGATCAAGATCAGACTGCACAGAACGTGCAGTCTGATCGTAGATCTACACTGTCCGCTAAGAAGATACCCTTCTCCCCAAATAGGTACACTGAAATAGCAAAATTTGGGATTTTACTATCCGCTTTGAAGTTTCATTTAACTTATTTAGTAGGATAAAGACTACTTCAGTACAGCTTGTCTACAGATGCCACCAAAGGGAAGAAAGAAAGGTGGTCTCTTTCAGTAAGAGGCCTTTTATCGCAAGTTTAGCTTGATGTAACTCTTACCAAACAACAAAACTTTAGACTAGTCCAAATTCAAAGCATTTTCGGACGACAAATAAAATGATACTCAAATGAAGGGATTTGTATCAGAAAGGGTGGAAAACACTGTAGGAAAAGGAGAAAATGCTGGATATCCCAAGTGTTAAAGTGTAGGACTCGTGACCTGGAGGCCCCAGGTTCAAGCAAAAAATTGAATTTTGCTTTTGAAAGGGTAGAAAACATTGTGGGAAAAGGTGAAAATGCTGGTCACTAGAAATTGGCCTAAGCCTGGTAATTTGAACCAGCAACAGTGTTTCCACTAGCTTTTTATTTCAAGGGTACACTTAGCCTCTGAGCTGTAAATTTGGGGGGGGTAAGATTTCATATAAGAGGGTATGACAATAGTGGTTCTCAACTAGAGATAAAGCAATCCATATTGATGATTTGAAGCTAAAAAGTCTGTTATATTAAGATATTTGTGGAAATTTACAGTTTAAGTCATTAAAAAGCTGAAAAGACGGTCTGAAATGATTCTGATCGGACAATGTCAAAAGGAACATTTTGTTGTGTCATGGATTGCTGCATTTTTTGCACCGATCAATTTTTCATATCTGTTAATTCATGGATAGGTTTTTCCGTATGACTGACAAAAATTTGTCAATAAGAGTAACATGTAACTTCAAAACCTATCATTTCACACAAGACAAGCAAATAATGTTGTTTTTTTATGTTTTTTCTTACGTGAGGTGTCGTGTGTAAGTGAAATTTGTTACATGAATTTAATTCTATAGCATGATTTATGCAATAATTTGCATGATTGGGAACACTGAGCAACCCCTTGATTTCACGTCCTAAACGTTATTGACTGACCTCAACTTTTTCATAAGGGAGTGTGTGAAATAATTATCATCACTTTACCGTGGACTCTCCAATTGGGCTTCATTTGTTGCCGCATACACGAAATGTTGTTATAACACATGACCGCAGCATCCAGGGCATTTAGTCCCATCCACGGATAGGATGAGGCATGGGCTGCTTTTCCTTCAAACCTTATTGACAGCCTAAAATGAATGATGATGAATCTGTAGGATTTACGTCCCTGGTCAGGGCACTCTAAAAATGACCCTTAAAGTGCTGAATTAACCCTTTGGCTGCTAGGTGCAACTTGCTGACCTTTTGCGAATAGTGTAGATCAAGATCAGACTGCACAGAATGTGCAGTCTGACCTTGGATCTACACTGTCCAGTAAAGAGATTTTTTTTTTTTTTCCTAAATTAATAAGTTTGAAATAGCAACATTCAGGTTTTTACAATTGGCTAGAAAGTTTCGTTTAACTTATTTACCAGCTTAAGTGTCAACTCTTTCAGCACAAAGTTGAAAAACTTGACCTCTTTTAACATCTAAATATACAATAACTGAAACTCAGAAAAAGACAGTCCTTTTATTGGCTTGATTAATGCTTCACCACACAGCAAGTTTTTAGACATATCAAAATTCAAAAGCATTTATGTAGGACTGATTGAATTTGATTTGAATAACAAGGTTTGTCTTACAAACAGTAGGAAACATTGTTGGAAAATGAGAAAATGCTAGTTACCAGCATTTTCTCCTTTTCCTTCAATGTTTTCTGAAGCGGTATTTAATTAAAACTTGGGATTGTGTGGTAAAGGATTTGACAAGCAGGCAGTAAAGATCAAAGATAAAACTGCACTTTCTGTGGATTCTGATCTTGATCTATACAATCCCCAAAAGCCCAGTATTGCACATGGACCTGAAAGGGTTGAAAAATGAATTCTTAAATTTTAGTAAAAAAAAAAAAGAACTGCAATTTCAGGTTTGTCATGGCCACAATATGTTTCAAAGAAGTTGGCAATGTAAATCCAAGATCAGACTGCACATAATGTGCAGTCGGATCTTGCTCTACATTGGCCACAAATGCAACATCAGTATTGCTTAGTATTTTTTATCTTTCTACAGATGATCACATTACTAAACAACAAGATTTTAGACTATCCAAGCTAAAGACATTTGCACATGTCAAGTTAAGGGTGACTCGAGTGATTAGATATGTCTTAAAAAGCTAGAAAAAGGAGAAAATGTTAGTTACCAGCATTTTCTCCTTTTCCCACATTTTGAATACCTTATTCCTCATAGACACTATCACTCGAGATTGTTTGTTAAAGAGTTAACAACATACGGTGTCATGGACACATATTTCGGTACCGACAGAGTGGACTGGGATGGATGAGCCATCATTGCAACATCAACATCATTGAAAGCACCGAGTCGAATCAAGTCCGCTTTTCCACATAAACCCTCTTCTGCAGGGCATCCAATCACAGTCAACTGAAAATGTTTGAAACAACATTAATTCTTATTTACTTGCTGATTAAAAAGAAAACATATAATATATAATGCTGCATTTTGAATATTTTATACACCAAATTATCTTTAAAACTATAAGAAATCATTGCCTTAGATCAAAGGTCAAATATTAAAAAAAGAAAAACAATGATCTGATTGGAATCCAAGCTGCAAGTAGCCAGGTCTAATGTACTTCCTTTTGATAGAACTAGCCTTTGAAGTTTTGACATGTAATGAGGTTAAGTGTTTGCTTATGGATTGCCAGTTTGTGGGTTCGACCCTTGCCCTGGGTAGGTAATTGGCTCATTATATGTATGAAGCTTAACCATTATTCAACCAAAAAAAAAAGTAAAAGGGTAACATCACTAAATATGTCATTCAATCCAGTACCTTCCCATGTTGCAAGTTTTGACATTTTGCCATTGCAGCTTTAATCCCCAGTGCAGCGGCCACGCCCACTTCTGCAATCAGGTTGTGGCCACATGCATGTCCGATACCCGGAAGTGCATCGTATTCGCAAAGAACCGCAATATTAGGTCCAAATGTTTCTGTGTTCGCCGTAAACACTGCTCGAAATGCTGTTTCTAATTTGAAGGACCTTTCCACTATGAAGCCTTGGCTTTCGAAAAAGTCTGTTAGCAGTTTGTGAGCGTGAAATTCCTTGAAAGCTAGCTCAGGCTTGTTCCATATGGATCGACTTAGCTCGTGCAATTCAGGACTCTGCCTGTCAATCTCCTGAATAGCGATATTCTTTGCCGATCTCATGTTGACATTTAATGTTTTGATCCTAGGACGAAACAAAAGGGGCTGCAAATTACTGCAGCACCGTTTATTCGGCCTTAATATGTTTCAACACTGTATTTTTCGTACCAAGTAGCTTGAGTCCCTCTCTCTCTCTCTCTCTCTCTCTCCTCTCTCTCTCTCTCTCTCTCTCTCTCTCTCAACGTAAATGTCATTTGTAAATTTGATCCTTTCAAAACTTGAGACAAAAATAAAAAATCTCGAGAGAAAGGCCACAATGCAACCACCGCATGTTCAAAGATGAGACCAGTTTACAGAAAATCGCGGTGATCTGGATCTGCCCTTTCGAAAATGAAGTCAGCAGGTATGACAGTGAGTGGGCCTGACCTTACGTTTGACATGTAAGTTTTCTTGGTCAGCTGGGCATCGTTACTTTGATATGAAATCATCTGTATATACGTTCATAGATATTTTTAGGTAAGTGTACATTATGACTAAGTCCACGCTAAAAATACTTTTTCAAATTTGAATGACTAAACTAAGGTAACCTTTTTGTCACTATGCTCAATGAATTAAACGAGTTATTGAATTGATTGTTATCTGACTGATGGATAGATGGATGTAAGGGTGCGTGGGCGGATTGATGGGTGAATGGATCGATCGATCGATCGGGGATTGTATATACAAATATACGATCCCTGGAAGGATTGATGGATGGATTGATGGATGGACAGACACACTGACGGATCGGTCAGTCTACATATGAGTATATGAGCTGTCGCCGTGGTATGACTGAAACAATGTTGAGTGCTGCGTAAAACACCGTTCAATCAATTAATCGCTAGGACGTAAATTTTTTACTGAAATTACAAAAGAAGAGGGCTAAAGTTTTTCAGACACTTAGTAAACTTAGCCTGTAAAACAAACACCATTTATGTATTTTGAAGTTATACTTCAAATTTTTGTCATCTTGAATTTATGATAAATAGACTTTGTCCCTTTCACTACAATGGCTCTTTACAGGCATTTGCCGACGGTGTCTACAGATCAAGATCAGACTGCACAGAACGTGCAGTCTGATCTTGGATCTACACTGTCCGCTTACTAACTAAGGTATGACAAACGATTAGCCGCTAAATTGGAATGGGGAATCTACGATTGTTGTTTTGTAAAAAAATACAGTTTATAAAAGAAGAACTGGACAAATTACATTGGTAATTTTCGGTATTCAAAGGAAAAAGGCTAAGATGCTGCATTTTAAAAGTCAATTGGACCAAAAAATCCTTCAAAGTTTTGGGTATTACAGATACACGTTCTGAAGTCTGATCGTATTCTTGATTCACCCTATCTGCAAAAACAACGTACACTACGACCGTCGCTTCACAGGTTCAAAAACCCTCTCAGTGCCGTAGGGGAAAACAATGGCCTTTGCGGAAGGCGTCGAGTTTTCGATCAGACTGCACAGAACGTCCTGTATGAACTTGGATCTGTACCGTCCGACTGTTTAGTCAAGCCTGTAAGAGAAAAATCTTTAGGAATTTTAGCGGATTGTATTTTACGGCTGTCGAAAGGGGTGGAGTTTATGTTTTTGGCTGTGAAAGAGTAAACCCTTTACCCGACGACAACATGTTGTTTTGATGTCGTTCATTCTGAAACTAGTTGCAGATAATAAATGTTCATTAGATGATTTTAGTTTTTCTGAAGAGGGTAAAAACATTGTGGGAAAAGGGGGAAATGCTGGATACCAGCATTTTATCCTTTTCCCACGATAGTTTCACAAAGCATTGACCCGCGAGGTCGTAAAAACAGGATTGATTTGTAAAGGGTTAAATTTGAAAGAAGAAATAAAAAGCGTAGTAAGTTGTTTACTTAGGATATTATTAATAGCTATAAAGTGAACATTGTACATACTGCAGTCTGCATTTTATAATGTAAGCGTACACTTCAGACTCGGGTCGTGACAAAAAGAGATCCATGAGAAAGAGAAGTAGAGACAGACAGACAGACAGGGAGGGAGGGAGAGAAAGGAAGAGAGAGAGAAAAAGAAAGTGGGATACAGACAGACAGACAGACGGGGGGGGCAGATAAAGGAAGAGAGGGAGAGAAAGGAACAAAGGGAGAGATGGAAAGGGATACAGAATAGACAGATAGAGAGATAGCGTGAGAGAAAGGGACAGAGACAGAGACACAGAGAGAGAGATTGGCTGTTCTGCTTTAGTAAACGTCCTGGAAGATATTTGTTTGTTAATTTGAATCCTAATCTGTTGTCTATATTTCGTACACGTTCAGTGTTCTATGGGGTGAAATAAAGGAGAGATGGCACAGAGAGAGAGAGAGAGAGAGAGACGGGGAGAAGAAAGAGATAGAGATAGAGAGAGAGAGAGATGGGGAGAAGAAAGAGACGGGGAGGAGACAGAGAAGAGAGAGAGAGAGACGGGGGTGTGAGATTTACTTCATTTCGAGAAAGATATCAACAGCCAGTTCTTTGATGAAATAGAATATTACAATGAGAAATAATTCTGTAATGTTGTAAATTTACAGTTTTGTTTGTGTTACGTGTTCTTTTCTTGAACAAATGCCAGTGGCCAAAATACTGAATTGAAAAAACCAGATTTGTAAATTATGTATTACATTCCATGGTGACATATTCAGGGAGACGAAACCTTTATACATTAACAATTTGTACTACATGTATTTTTATATAAACCATGCTATGTGAAAAGGGGGTTTTATGCATCTGCAAAAAGTATCGACCGAGGTCAGCCTGCACAGTCCATGCAGGCTGACCTGAATCGAAACTTTTTGCTATTGGTCAATTTTCTGCGCGTTGAATAACCATTCTACCTCATGATTCGGTCGAATGTAAGGTTAAACGTATTTTATGGATCCATAATCATGTGATGACTTGCTCGGTATAATGGATCACGGAGATGTATTAAACCCCTTTTTGTCAGAACATGGCTCATAATTATAAATTATGCGGTATGAATGGTAGATCAGTAGTCAAGGCTGTATAAATTGCATTGTTTTATTATCTGATAATATCACATCATCGGCCTTTGGAGGACATTGAACATTAAGACTCAATGTCATTTTACCCTTTGGCCGAGCCCTGGTAGCTCAGTCGGTAGCGTACAGGACTTGAGATAAGAAGGTCGCTGATTCGATCCACGGCTCGGTCAATTTCTTTCCGATGACTGATGACAGATATTGCGACGGGATTCTTTCCACTCTCACCGCTGACCATTGTTTCGACGATGGTTAGGTGGGAAAGCAGCCAGTGGCTTAGAAAGAAAATTGTGTGGAGTACTGGTAGAAGAAACTCCAGGAAAGCATGGGATAGGTGCACTGGCCGCCACGATACAGCTGAAATAATGTTGAAAACGGCGTTACACACCACTCAGTCAATCAATCAATCAATCAACCAATCAATCAATTCACCCTTTGACTGCTAATCGCGGCTAGGCGCTCTTTTGAGGTAACACTCAGGTTTTAGGAAAGAACCAAAATATTGAAATTTAACAGTATTGAGCCATGCTCTGACAAACGGGGGTTTGATGCATTTCCGTGAATCATGGTACTAACTATTAAGCATGTCCGTCGTATAATTATGGATTCAGAAAACCAATTTCGTCTAACAGCCGGCGAAATCTTGAGGCAGAAAGGTCCTTTGACAGGCAGAAAATTTACTAAAAGTGAAAAGTGTCAAGCCTGGGTCTATACTTTTTTCAGATGCATTAAACCTCCTTTTAACAAAGCATGGCGTATTTGTTTATTATTTATTGTGTCATAAGATACATGTGTATGTTTTGTCGATATGGAAGGTTGTTTTCAACATCTTTCTTCTCGTCAGTATATTTAGTAAAGCCCGTTCTATATGATTTTCAACAATTTTACCAACCGACAAAATTTTAGACTCGACCAAAATGAGAGCAGCCGGAGACGATTAATTAGATGCAACTTGAAAAATTACTTTTGCCTTTAAATGAGAGTAAACATTGTGGGAAAAGGAGAAAATGCTGGTTACCAGCATTTTCTCCTTTTCTCACAAGGTTTTCGAAAGTCTTATTTCCCAAAGTTGTAAAACTCGGGATTCAAGAGTTGTACAGGGTTAACTCTTTACCAAAGGTTAAAATTTCAGACTTTTCCAAAGTAAAGAAATTTGCATAAGACAAATTTGAAGTGTCTCAAATTTGGTTTGTCTCTGGAAAGGTAGAAAATATTGTTGGAAGAGGTTGAAATACTAGCTGTTTTCTCCTTTTCCCTCAATAATTTCAAATATCTATTTTCAGAGTCGCTAAAACACAGGATTACTTGGTAAATGGTTAAATTTTAATCTTTTGTCGTCAGTTTTCGTGCATCATTGGTTTTAAACAGTATTATTGTTGAAAGACAGATTTTTCGCGATTATAATTATTATCAAACTGGAGAATAAATTTATACCTATAATATTATACATATACATGAACCATGCTCTGTGAAAAGGGGGTTAAATACATCTGTTAAAAATTCCGTGCATCGTGACCTACGTCGAAACTTTTTGCTACTGATGATGTTCAATTCCAGGGCCGGTCTTTCTCATGTGTCAGTCGGTTGTTAGACAAAATGACAAATTTGATTTTTGTAGATCCATAATTATGTGATGACTTGCTTGGTATTATGCAATACGGAGATGCCCCTTTTCCCAGTGCATGTCTCACATCCTTTCAAATTTAAAAGAAATGGTCGTTGTATTTAGTTTGATTGATTATATAGTGTTTTACGGCTGCTTTCAACATTATTTTAGGCATATCGCGGCGACCGCTCACATAAGCATGTATGTTCTTGGTTTCGTCAGTACTAGGCTAGGACTCTGAAGTGTCTTTGCAAAGAACGCACCAATGAAAAACTCAGTGCCTACAGTGAGGCTCGAGCCCGGGGCCTTTAGGTTGCCAATCCTACTCCTTACCACTGAGCTACGCAAGACCCCACCTAGGTTCTTTTACCAGTACTTCGCACAATATTCTTCCCAAGCCACTGACTGCTTCAACACATAACCATAAACCGTCAAAACAATAAGCGACGTGGACAGAGGAATGAATCCTGTCGTACTGACTATCAAAATAGTCAAAATATGAAATAATGTTGAACGCCAAAACAAACAAACGGTAAGTAAAACTCATGTGATACAAGTGTGCCATGCTCTGGGGACAGGGGGGTCAGTGCATCCACATGACGCATTTTACCGAGCAATTAACCCTTTACCAAACAATCCCTGGTTTTTACGACCCTGAGATAGAAGCCTTTTGAAAACATTGTTGGAAAAGGAGAAAATGCTGGTAACCAGCATTTTCTCCTTTTCCCACAATGTTTTCTACCCTGCTGGAAACAAATTTCAATTTTTTAGTTACGTTTATTTTGTCGTCTGCAAGTGCTTTCAATTTGGACCAGTTTAAAATTTTGTCGTTTGGTAAAGAGTTGAGTCATCACATAATTATGGATCTATAAAATCAATTTTGTCTAAGAATACTGAATACTGATCGATCGGTACTATGGGCCTTAGACATGCAGAAAATTGACCAAAAACAAAAAGTTTCGACACAGGTCAGCCTGCGCAACCCGTGCAGGCTGACCTGAATCGATACTGCTTGTAGATGCGTTAAACCCCATTTTCACAGAGAATGGCTCAAAACTAGTATAAATGAAAAGACGCAAATTTGACCGCGTTTACAATCTTACTACCTATGACTAAGACAACAGCGCTGGCTTAGTCATGGATACTTATAAACCGAAATAATTATTAGCCACCCGTCACCCAGTTTGTGACCCAGTTATCAGACATTGCATCCTTTCTACCTGTACTCGCTTTCCGTAGGCCGAACATCTGGGGAAAACAGAGTGGCGGGGGAGATAGGAGGGGGAGGGGAAGACTGCCGACGAAAGAACAGAAAGGAAGAGAAAGTAGTGAACAGTGCAAAGGGCAAACAGAGGAGATACTCACTTTAAGTATTTTGCCGCCTACCACAATGCTTTCTAAAGACTTCTTCGCGTTTCAAGGCCTCGTGAGGGTACGTCTACTTGACCCTTTACCGCCCAATGCCAACTTTTAACGACCATAGGAAAGAAGCCGTTGAGAACTTTGTATGAAAAGTAGAAAATGCGTAACCAGCATTTTCTCCTTTTCCACCCATGTTTTCTACCCTATCAAAGAAAAATTGCACCATTTGAGCCACACTGAAATTGCAGTCTGCAAATGCTTTCAGTTTGGACAAGACTAGAATTTTGTTGTCTGGTAACGGGTTAAGATAATGATGAAATAATTATTGACCTGTACAGCACTATTTTCACCTGGATACAGATCGTGTTCAATGAGTCATTTCTAGACATGGTTTATCTCTTTTAACCTCTGTGTCATCCTGATGTGTCTATTTATAATTAGTTTGTTTGTTTTAATGATTTTTAACCCTTATCCTGCTAAATAAGCGAAATGAAACTTTGAAACCGATAGTAAAAACCAAAATTTTGCTTTATATTTCTAAGGTTTTTTTTTTGGGGGGGGGGGGGAAGATAGCTCCTAGTGTGGATCCCAGATCAGACTTCACGTTCTGTGTAGTCTGATCTTGATCTACACTATCCGCAAAAAGTCCTTTGGTCGTGCTTAGCTGGCTAAGGGTTAAGCCACTTTCAACGATTTTGTTCTCTCTATATCATCCTACTGTTTTGAGAAATTGTCATAGTATTTGATAACGACAAGTACTATTCCAATGGAAATGAGAAGCTTGCTTGGTCTCACTGCTTAATCAAGAAGCGATGGAGTCGACCCAAGATCAGACTGCATCCTATATGTATTCTAATCTTGATCGACGCCTTCCGAAAAACGCTGTATTTGTTAGAATGATTTTACGCCGCTTTCAACTATTTTATGATGGCTGTGTAAAGTTTAAAGGGCAAACCCTAAAATATTTTGACCAGACTGTTTTTTTCCTTTAATCAGCTGCAAATGATGTCAGTTAAACATGTGTCCGCCATTTTTCATAAATACCACCCTGTAACATGCCATAAACCACGGCGGAATTGTCACGCTGATATACGGCCCTAAAAATGGTACATAGCTTACTTCCCCTGATTCGCTTATCTCCCGTGCATGTGTGACGTCATTGTCGAGTCAGTCTGTGTATACCGTCAGTAGACATACAGTAGGAACGCGGATGATTGTATGCAGATATCTGAGTATTAACTGAGAATTGAGCCGAAAAAATTTGAAGTCGAATACTTTCTGTCTTGCAGCAAACAGCTTTTAAAAGACATTGCGTTAAAAGGAGAAATTGTTTGATACGAACAGTTTCTGCTTTTGACACAATGTTTTCTCTCTGATAAATAACCAGCATTTCTCAATTAGGCACACTGTTTTCCCATGTTGATTGATTGATTGTTTAGTGGTTAACGCAATTTTCAACATTATTTCAGTTATATCGCAGCAGCAAGTGCGCCTATCAATGCTTTCCTGGAGTTTCTTTGACCAGTACTACGCACAATATTCTTCCTAAGCCACTAGCTGCTTTCAAACATAAAAATCGCCGAAGCGATGATCAGCGGTGAGAGAGGAATGATCCTGTTGCAATGGCTACCAGAGCTCGGCTAAAAGAAAAACTAGAAGGTGTGGACCAAAGATCAAACTGAATGTTCTGTGCAGTCTGATCTTGATCAACACCGTCCTCCAAACGATACGTACATAATTATATGTGTATCGTTTGACTGATTTTTACGCCTTTTTTTTTCAATAATTTTCTGACGGCCGTGTAAGGGTTAACGCATTGCAGACGACGTTTTCTTATTTGTCAGTAGGCAGCATTTGAAAACACTGCGTCAAAAGGACAAATTCGTATCGAGCATTTTCTCCTTTAGACACAATGTTTTCACTCGGATTAATGCTCAACATTTTTTTCATTTGAGACACTATTTTCATGCATTAACTCTTCACCAAAAAACAAAATGTTGGACCTTTCAGAATTCAAAACATTTGCAGACGACAAATCAAATGTGGCTCAAATGGTGCAAGTTATTTTTGAAAGTGTAGAACATAATGTGGGAAAATGCGAATATGCTGGTTATCAGCATTTTCTCCTTTTTCCACAATCTTTCAAAAGTCTTCTAATATAGGGTCGTTAAAACTAGAGATTGTTTGTTAAAGAGCTGAATTTTAACCCTTGGGCTGCTGAGCGCGACTCAAGGATCTTTTCCAGACAGTGTAGATTAAGAACAGATTGCACATAAAGTACAGTCTGATCTTGGCTCTACACTGTCCGATTAGGAGATATTTTACTCCCCCTCCCCCCCCACAAAAAAAAAAAACTTTGAAATAACAATACTTTGTTTTTTTACTTTCGGCTTGAAAGTTTAATTTAATTTATTTTTAGCTTGTTAATCCTTTTTGTGCGATAGCCGAAAACAGTAATTTTTGCGGACAGCACAGATCAAAATCAGACTGCACAGAACGTGCAGTCTGATCATTGATCTTTACCGTCCGCTTGTGTGGTCAAGCCTATATAATCAAAATCTTTGTAAGTTTGAATTGGTTGTTTTTAGAACCGTCAAAGAGGTCGACTTTATTTATTTGGTGCTGAAAGAGTTACGGGTAAAATCAAATTGACTGGGCTTATTTTATGAGATTCTTTTTCAAAGTCGTCAATTTCTAATTCGTTTCTTGAGTCAATCCTTAACCTACTAAATAACTGAAATGAAACTTTCAAGCCGATGGTTAAAGACTTAAATGTTATTATTTCAGAGCTAGTTTTGGGAAAAAATATCCCCATATCGGACAGTGTAGATCCTAGATCAGACTGCACGTTCTGTGCAGTCTGATCTTGGATCTACACTGTCCGCAAAAGGTCATTGAGTCGCGCTTAGCAGCCTTAGGATGTTTGAGTTAACCCTTTACCAAAGAATTCTGAAAGGAAAAAGGCTTTTGAAAACATTGTGTAAATAGGAGAAAGTGCTCGTTACCAGTATTTTCTATATATTTTCCACTCAGTGGTTTTACTGATTCAGCTAAAGATCCCAGCATTTGAGCCACATTTAATTTGTCGTCTGCAAATGTTTTCAGTTTGGACGAGTCAAACATTTTGTCGTCTGGTTAAGAGTTAAATGGCGATATATTATAGACAGGTATGCTTTATACTGGCTTCGTCGAAAAAAAATCGTCATAGAATGCAAGTATCCACAGGAATTTATCGTAAAAGCTAGCTTTAAAGGTACAGTTTCAGTAAAGAAAATCTCTTCTTTGATTCGGATATTCGATTACCTACTTCATTTAACTGACCCAGGTCAATATCATTTACATGAATTAAAATAGTAATTTTACACTCGGCATCGCTCGGGGCTGCCTTCGGCACATGTGCCAAATGGTCACGGGAATATTTCGTACGGTATGCATACGACTTGCTTTCCGTTGTATATATAACTTCCCGACTATTAGTCTATATTCCTTCTTATATATTTAGCTTAAAGGTCAGGATCAAGTTAAATGAAGAGGCAACATATCCATAAAGATGAAAGCAGCGATGGGGAAAAGAAGAACTTCTGTTCAGGAAAACAACAGGAATTTCATGCGACTGTATTATCTGCGTATAAGTGCAGGTAACTGTTATTGCACTCTGGCTTAGGAATCAATCCAAGGGTTGTTAGTTCAAGTTCCTGCAAGGCTTAACTCTTTACCAGACAGCAAAAATTAAGACTTGTTCAAATTAAAAGCATTTGCAGACAACATATAAGATGTGGCTCAAATGACGGGATTTTACTTCGATAGGGCAGAAAACATTGTGGGAAAAGGAGAAAATGCTGGTCACCAGCATTTTCTCCTTTCCTCACAATGTTTTCAATGGCATTTATCCACCAGTTGTATCATTCATTCGTTCGTTCGTTCGTCCGTCCGTCCGTCCGTCCGTCCGTCCGTCCATCCAATCAATGTCGTAAAGATAAAAACATCATATCCAATATTTATTTTGTCCTCCTTTCATCAGTTGACTTTTATCTTTACAATCTTGTAACTGACATCATTATCATGACAGATGACTAGATTTTCATCAACAACAATCTGTGCCAAAGGCAAAGACATTTTAAACCCCTTTTTATGAAGCAATCGTCAGAATTTATCTCTTTACCAAACAACAAAATTTTGGACTTACCCAAACCTAAAGCACTCGCTGTCGCCAGAATTAACCCTGGCTAAAATCATGGGATTTGTCTTGGGAAGGGTAAAAACACTGGGAGGAAATGAGAAAATGCTGGTAAGCGACATTTTGTTCTTTTTCCACAATGTTTACAAGAGCCCCCTTCCTCGTTGGTCTGTAATCTCGGGATAATTTGGCAAAGGCTGAAATGAAACTGTACCTTTAAGTTGCGCTTGCATACGTAGCGTGTAGTAATACATCAAAAATCGTCAGGTCGGCGGTAAATCGGCACTCGGTTTATCTATAAAGTAGGCGCGTACACATTTCTATTGGATACCACGAGCAATACAGGCAGAGACGTAAGACGGAGAATAGTTCATAAACACGAGTTCAGTGTTCATATTTTTAGTAACTACGTACACGCACACAGACAGACAAACATGAGAGAAATCGTACACATTCAGGCTGGACAGTGCGGAAATCAAATTGGCGCCAAGGTATGTGATTTCTTCTTTTTTTTTTTAAATTTGAATAGATCTAACTCTGTAAAATAACAAAATTTTAGACACATTCAAATTGAAAGCATTTGCAGACTATAAATTAAACATGGCTCAAATGGTGGGGTATGTCTTTGAGAGGCTTGAAAAGATTGCTGGAAAGGGAGAAAATGCTGAATACCAGCATTTTATCCTTTTTCCACAATGTTTTCAGAAGCCATTTTCCTCGGGATCATTATATCCCGGAATTGTATGCAGATTTTATTCGTCTTGCAACAGAACTGTATCGAAAGGCGTTTTTGGCAGAAGGTACCGAGCATTTTTTTCTTTTTCCCTAATGTATTTTAATATATTCATAGAGTAAGCCTGTATTTGTGTTGGCTATTCCTATTTTATAAAAATATTTTCTTAGCTGTTTGTTTCAGGAGGTAATGGGTTTAAATTGAAAAAAAAAAAAAGCCAAACCTAAACCTTACTCTCGATTGAATGTTTTTAAATTACCGGGTAAAAAGAGCTTTCGAAACAGGGGAACAGGAAAAGATCTTGGCATTAACCATTTTTCACTTTTTTCCACAATGTTTCCTACCTTTTGAAGGACAAATATTTTATTATGTCGTCTGCAAATACTTTGAATTTTGGCAAGTCCAAAATTCTGTTGCAAGACACTTGGGAGCCCTGGCCTAATGGTGGTAAAAACCAGGACATAGGCCTACATGATGCATATTTTATAGGTCGCTGTGATCAGACATGACTGAAATAAAGTCGAAAGCAACGTTAAAACACCATTTAATCAATCAATCAATCAACATTTAGTCGTTTGATACAGAGTTAGGTCTATTGTTAATTGACTTTAGGCCCTACATATACGTATAATTAACCCATTTTTTGTAGCAGCATGTATAGTACTCAACGTCTAACAACCGCATATTTTTACATCATGTCTGTGACAATATGTTCGAAATGCTAACACATGCTCATAAATTTTCTTTAATCCCGTGAACAGTCGAACAGTTTGATGCCCACAAAGAAAACAACATCCGTATAGTGTACGTTGTGTACATAGACAACTCCTTCCATACCATAGACGACACCAGAACCTTTTGTGGACAGTGTAGATCACAGATCAGACTGCACAGAACGTGCAGTCTGATCTGTGATCTACACTCTCCAATGCAATATTCTAGATTATGAACGAACTGTCTCTTGATCTTGCAGAAGAAATGTATTTTTAGCCTTTGAGACAATGCAATTGATTTATTCAGTAGTGAAAGAGTTACGAGAGCTGTGTAGACAGACAGATCTAATATGACTAATGTTAGAGTATGCTCACACAGAGAGGCCATTATAGAACATGTATTAACCCCGAGGCTGCGAAGAGCGACTTACTGACCTTTTGCGGACAGTGCAGATCAAGATCAGACTGCACAGAACGTGCAGTCTGATCTCTTTGATCTACACCGTCCGGTAAGGAGATATTATTCACTAAAACATAACTTTGAAATTGCAATATTTAGGTTTTCACTGTCGAATTGCAAAATTTCATTTTTAGTTATCTAGCAGGATAAGGTTTAACTGTTTTAAACAGCGCTAAGTATATGAGCCATGCTCTTACAAAGGGGGGTTTGTTTTTGAAAGGGTAGAACATTGAGGGAAAAGTAGAAAATGATGGTTGGGTCGTTAAAACTTGTGATTGTTTGGTAAAGGGTTAATGCATCTCCGCGATGGATCATACCAATCAGGTCATCACATAATCTTGGATCCATAAAATCCATTTTTATCTAACAACTAACTGAATTATGAGGTAGAAAAGTCCTTGAACATGCAGAAAATTTACGAAAAGCAAAAGGTATCGACCCATATTAGCCTGCGCGGACTGCATTTACATTAAACTCCCTTTTCACAGAGTATGTTGCATGTGAACTCTTTATCAGTGTTTAATACGTTTTCACCGGGGGGGGGGGGGGGGGGGAGTTAAAAAGTACGTCCCAACCGCCGACTAGTGCTTGAACCTGAGAAATGGGTTAAAGCGGTGCTGATCACTTGAGATTGCAATCTTGTTAGACGCTACAGAAACCTAACATAATTTATGAGCCATGCTCTGTGAAAATGGGTTTTGATGCATCTGCATAAAGTATCGACCCATGTTAGCCTGTGCAGTCAGTGCAGACTGACATGGGCCAAAACTTTTTGCTTTTGGTAAATTTTCTGTATGCCCAAGAGCCATTCTACCTTTGGATTCAGTCGGTTATTAGACAAAATGAATTTTATGGATCCATTATTATGGAATGACTTGCTTGGTACAATCCATCACAGAGCTGCATTAAATCCTCTTTTAACCAGAGTATGGCTTATATGGCCTGCAACACGCGAAAAGGGGCATTCGGACATTTGCGTCAAGTGTCGTTTCGGATCAGCCTGCGCAGTCCGCGCAGGCTAATCCGAGACGGCACTTTCCGTTTTTATGTAATTTTCTGTTTTGCGCAAGTCTACTGTAGCACAAAATCTAATGTAGTCGTAAAGTGCCGTCTCGGATTAGCCTGCGCGGACTGCGCAGGCTGATCCGTGACGACACTTTACGCAAATGTCCGAATGCCCCTTTTCGCGTGTTGCAAGCCATATACTATTCGTTAAACAAAAGGAATCGCATAAAAGAAGTAAGCTGACTCCGTGATAAGATATGAAATACTGTTGAAAGCTGCTTAAAATTGAACCACTTTTCTGCAATTTAACGGATCCTGCGTGGCTCAGCAATAAAGGTACGGGATTCGAAACTTTGAGGCCCCGGGTTCGATCCTCACTTTCAAGCTCTTGGGTTTACTTGAGAGTGTCCTTGGTCAAAGCACTTCAGAGCTCTACCTTGGGACTAGTGAAACCAAGTACACACATTAATAAGTTAGCTGTCGCAGAGATATGACTGAAACAATGTTGAAAGTGGCTTAAAACATCATACAATCAATTATATAGTTTATTTTATATTTACTATTCATGAAAAATGGAAGAACTATTCATTATAACTTTTGCGTGAAAACTACCTAAAGCTTTGCAGACGTCTATAAATTCGAGTTCGAAAGAACAAAGCGGGAAGAAGTGTCACTCTGTATTATCTTCAGGAAGGAAAACATGTGTAGAAAAATTTATCTCCCATCAGTGCAGTTTGACACTTAAGACCTTTCCTTTCCTGAAAACGCCGTATAGTACGTTTGTGTAGGAAGATAAATGGGCCGTGCTCTGTGAAAAGGGGGTTTAATGCATCTCCGTGATATAACAGCAAGCAAGCCACCACATAGTTATGGATCCGTTATGTCTTACATCCAACTGAGTCATGAGGTAAAGTGGTCCTTTGGCAGGCAGAAAATTAACCAATAGCAAAAAGTTTCGATCAAGGACCGCGCAGGCTGACCTTGGTCGATACTGTTTGCATATGCATTAAACCCCCTTTTCACATAATATGACTCAAATATTTTGTTCAACCTCAAAGGATCAGTCTACCTTATGATACAATCCGTTGTTAGATATTATGAATTTCATGGATCCCTGATTGTGTATTGCCTTGCTTGGCATGATGCATTACGGAGACGCGTTAAGCCCCCTTTTGCCAGAGCATGGCTCAAATTTAATAGATTCAGTTATGTCTGTTGGAGTGAAGTTGGGATTATACACGTGTAACCATTTCACTAGAAGGGAGGAGTATAGACAAGTATCAGACTGCACATATGTGCAGTTTGATATTGGTCTACGGTTTCTACAAAATGTACCTGTAGTTACAAAATGACAGGCAATAAGAATTAATCCTTTACCACACTACAAAATTTTAGACTTGTCCAAACCAAAAGCATTTGCAGACACCAAATTCAATGTGGCTAAAATTGTGGAAGTTGTCTTTGGTAGGGTAGAAAACATTGTGGGAAAAGGAGAAAATGCTGGTTACCAGCATTTTCTCCTTTTCCCACAATGTTTTCAAAAAGTCTCCTTTCTAAAGGTCGTTAAAAGTCAGCATTATGTGGAAAAGATATTTCAACCTCTCCACACGGATTGTTATCTATGCAACATAGCTATTTCAAGGCCACGTGGGATGTTGAATGCTAATTTAATTATTAGCTCGTAAGTCATTATCCAACAACGCATCTTTATTAAACAGATAGACTTAAAATGTCATAGGTAGCGGAAAAGCTAACGATGAGTGGGCCGAGTCTTGTAGCTCTGTCGATATTCTGCAAGGCTTGAAAACCACAAGTTAGACTGCAAGCTTTCCCAGAAGAATGCCTTTCCGAGGATTGGTGATTGTCAACGCAACAGGATTCGTTTCTCTCGCTGCTGAACACTGTTTCGACGGTATTTTGTGGGAAACCAACCAGTGGCTTGTGAAGAACATTTTGCTAAGTACTGGTAAAAGAAACTCCAGAAAAGCACGGATAGGTACACTGGTCGCCGTGATATATATAACTAAAATAATCAATCTAATCGTTGCCACAATGTTCTCATAAGCAATGTGTTTTCGAAAGCATGTCCAATCATTTCTAATCGTGTCCAATCCATGCCATGAAAAGTCGTATTTACATGTTAATGGGTTCATTACGGTACGTAATTAGATCTGATTTTCTCTACAAAGTCTTAATGCAGGAAAGGTTGGAGAAATTACCACGGTAATAAAACCTTGCTTTGACCCTATGTCTGAAAACTAGCATTTTGGACTGTAACCTTTTATCACAAAATCCGATCTCCTTTTCCCACAATGTTTTCAGAAGTCCTTTCTGTTGGGGACGTTGAAACTCGGAATCGTGTGGTAAAGGATTATAGTGTAGCAGCTGGTAATTAGTGAGATGAAGGTTCAAATCCTGGCTCTGCCAGTATATTCTCTGGTGAGCACCTGTCATAAACAAGCACATTTAGAGTGTCCCTTAGGGGATGACTCAACCATTTGCCTCACAATTCCGAGTTTTAACGACCATGATGAAATAGGCTTTTGAAAACATTGTGGGAAAAGGAGAAAATGCTGGTAACCAGCATTTTCTCCTTTTCCCACAATGTTTTCTACCATATTAAAGACAAACTGTCATCTGCAAATACTTTTAGTTTGGACAATGATACATTTTGTCATCTGATAAAGGATTAATTCTGGTTAGAATGTATTACATGAAAAGCATTGGCAATGCAGGAATGATGGTCCTGCGTGGCTCAGTGGTAGAATGTTGGACTGACAACCTGGAGGCCCCAGGTTCGAGCTTCCAGGTTCGAGCCTCACTGGAAGCACCACACTTTTCGTGGGAGTTCCCTTGGGCAAGACACTTTAGAGCTCTACCCTGTATGTTGAAACCAATCAAACCCATGAATATTAAGCTGTCGGCGTGATATGACTGAAATAATGTTGATAGCGGCGTAACACCATTCAATCAAACAATCAAATTGTGGGTGAGGATTGAAGGGATCGGTCAGTTGATCTGACTCATCCAAACTGACCATGTTTGGAATCGTCCAAAAACATACAAAAAGAATAGTCGAGGACATAATTATTAAGTTTTTTTTTTTCATGTAACTGACACAATATGCAGAGATAAATCCTTTGTGCAAGGCATGCATGTACATTTGTTCGTCGAATATAAAAAAAAAAATCCCACTCTGAACCCACAAAGCAGTAATGCAAAAAAAAAGTATATTAAGTACGTTATGATATATCGTCGGTTTACTTCCAAAACCTCGTAACTACAGCTTGTTACAAGCTGTAGTTACGAGGTTTTGGAAGTAAACCGACGATATATGATATATACGCCCTTATAGCATGAAGAAAACTCCCCATTTATGATCTTGAATAATGGTTGTATAAAGTAAATACTTCAATGTTTAACTCTTTATCAGACATCAAGACTTGAGACGCTTCCATATCCGGTAAACCTTTGCAGACGACAGATTAAATTTAGCTCAAATGATGATTTTTATCCTTGAATAAAATCGAAACATTGTGGGAAAAGGAGAAAATGCTGGTAACCAGCATTTTCTCCTTTTTCCAAAATGTTCTCGCCGGAAAGGCTTCTTCCATAAGGTCGCTAAAACTTGGTATTTTTTGTTAAGGGATTACAAGACTTGCCCATGTTGAGAGCATCTGCAGACGACATCAAATAAGGCTCACTTCAAATGATTGGATTTGTATTGAAAGAGCAGAAAACATTGTGAGAACAGGAGAAAAGCTGGTTGCCAATGGTCGCAGATGCTCTCATCAGGGTCAGAAGACACGGGAATATTTTTTTTATACAAGGTTTTATTTTATTCTATGTAAGAAAAAAAAAAGTCAGAACAAAAGGAACAGCCATGCTTTTGGATTGTGCAACACCTTTCGCAAGGAAAATGTACAGGCTACAAATGCGAAATGGTCAAGGAGACAGAAATGGCTTCTTTTTCCTCAGTAGTATTAATTAACGGTTCACCTTCACTGAACATATTCTTGGGCAAGGAAACAAATGCTGGTAACATTTTCTCCTTTTACCTCAATGTTTTCTCTATTTTCAAAGGCAAATATCATGATTGTAGTCGCATTTAATTTGTCGTCTGCAAAATGGAAAAAGGCTAAAATTTTGTCGTTTGCTGAAGTGTTCAACCCCACGGGAAGATTGTGTTTGTAAAAATGTTGAAATCTCGCCCTGCAAACATCGGAATTTCTATAGCCCGATTGTGTTTTGTTTTAATAGTTGGTCTAATGAATGAAAACCGCTGATTTAGTTAACAACCGTATCAGAGTTATACATCTTTATTTGGCCACATTCTAAAGCGTTGATTAGATTTATAGACTATAAGAAACGAACCACCTGTGACCAATCACACGATCCCTAACTGAGTAGTGATATGTATTTTCTGAACGTTCAGATTAAACGTTTTATCTGATTGGCTAGACTATCAACACAATGTAATCTCTTTGGCAAATAACGACCCATTTATAATTCGAACAAAAGGAATAAATCCTTATACAACTAAAACAATGGACAGATATTTAATTTTGGCAGCTATATGTATATGAATTAAAGATTTAAACTGTTGAGAATGTATGTTGTCATTAAAATGCTATATTCTTTTGGCAAGTGTATCTGGTCACATGACAATGTACCACAGTGAAAAAACATGGCGGGTAAACTTGGCCGTAACCAAGATAAAGAATCGAGTCCACACCTTTAAGAAATAATACTTTTTATATTTTCTAAACCAGAACAGTACCTCCCTAAAATAAAGACCATTGATATTTTCTCTGATTGTTCTTCTATTTATTTATATTGCAATTACTTTAAAAAAAAAAAAGTAGAACCAACGTCTTCTTAAAGGACACTACATAGGTCTAAATGTATGTTACAGTGAACTTTGGTTGTATTTAGGGATAATTCTTTTTTTAGCTCTGAAAGTCTGGTGCTCTGTCTCCGTACCCCTCTTTCTCTCCCCCATTTGCCTTTGTCTAGACAATGTAATCGAACCTAATCTATTATTGAAGATGCACGGCGTAAACCAATACAGAATAATTTATCCGTGTCACACTTCGAGTAAACACTCTCCTAATCCATGCAACTAACTTGCAGTCGCACCACAAATTTATTTAAACAAATAGTCTTCTTTGGTGATAATGTAATTTGAGAATTTCTAATTTGAATAAAATCTGAATTCTAACTAGGTACGTGCCGTTGCGGAGTAGAAAGTAATTTCATGCCCAATCCTTCTCAAGTTGAAACCCATTCATTTAACAGCAATTGAGGATGAAATCCTACAATTATATTGACCAGCAACCCGCCCTCGATTATCTCTTCTCGGGGAATGTAATTTGCAACGTGTCAGATCTATAAATAGTCTTATAGTCCCGTTCAGCGTCATATGTCAGCCGGCATAGCTCAAGTAACTTGGGCGCAAGCCTTGAAAGTGACGAACCTGAGGATGTGGGTTCGATTCCCACAGCTGGCCAACCAAAGGAAAAAATACTACTAGTCTTTCGGATGAAACGTTAAACCGAGGTCCCGTGTGACGATGCTATACTCCGAGCACGTTAAAGACCCAGGCTTAATTTAAAATGGGTTTCGTCCTGTATCCTGCACTATCCCCCGTAACAATACTAACAGACTTCCGGGGGCGTCGACGTTAAGGACTACAGTTGGCGACGATAAATAAGCAAAAAATAATCAATCAGTGAGCTTCATGGGCGAAAACATGGGCCTTTGCGGACGACATATATCAAGATCAGACTGCACAGAACGTGCAGTCTGATCTCGGATCTACACCGTCAGTTTGATTACCCTAGCCTTTAAGTTAAAATCTTTCTGCCATCGAGTGGATTGTATTTCCAGCTGTCGAAAAAGGTTGAGTTCAAATACTTGAAAGAGTTTAGAAACAACTGACATTCTTTTTAAACGACTCCTGAACCCTGTTTGCCATTTACTATACTACGTTTTGCGTATTTTAAATCCGAAGGTAAGCAATCTGATTGATTCTAACGGTATGTCCAAACGATTTGGACTGATGTATTGAATGGGAGCTAATACGAGGTACTAGTATTTCAATGGTAAAATTTTGTTAAAGAACCTCAGATTGGTCTTTGCTCTATGTACTGTATGAATTTAAAAAAAAAAACGCTTATACACATACACATTTTCCTGTATATTTACAGTTCTGGGAAGTGATCTCCGATGAACATGGTATCGACCCCACAGGTACATACCACGGTGACTCCGATCTTCAGTTAGAGAGAATCAATGTCTACTATAATGAAGCTACAGGTGAGTAAAGACGCGAAAACTGATGATAAAAGACTTGCATCACGTGACAGTCATAAACATTAACTAGACTTACAGTTTACTATTCAAATGTGGGTTTACATCGCTTTCCACAGTTCAAGTTTCATTTTCTTTCTATAGTCTGGTCTTGAGCTACACTATATCGGCAGAATTATCTGTCCACAAAAACAAATTAGAGTAGTCGTCCTCAATGTCCTAGAAGTTTACTGTTTCACTACCAAATAAATTAATACGCCTCTAAGACGTCTGAAAAGCGAGTTCTTACTGCATATGAGGAGATATGATAACAGTTACGACGAAACATAGCGGTATTATTTGGCAATAGTTTTCGAGAAAGGAATAGAGTGGCTGACCGAATAGATCCTTCATTCGACTGCGCGTTCTGTGCAACCTTATCTTGATCTATATCGTACGCAATACGTATTCTTATATCGCCGTTATATAGGAAAACGGATGAAAGAGGTATGCAATTTGATCACATGTCCGTTTTTTTTTTACAGGAGGTAAATATGTCCCCCGTGCAGTTCTTGTTGATCTCGAACCCGGCACCATGGACTCTGTCCGATCCGGTCCATTTGGTCAGGTCTTCCGTCCAGACAACTTTGTCTTCGGACAGAGCGGTGCTGGTAACAACTGGGCTAAAGGTCACTACACAGAGGGCGCTGAGCTCGTCGACTCTGTCTTGGACGTAGTTAGGAAGGAGGCCGAGAGTTGTGATTGTCTACAGGGATTCCAGCTCACACACTCCCTTGGTGGTGGTACTGGATCTGGAATGGGAACACTGCTTATCAGCAAAATCCGTGAAGAGTACCCCGACAGAATCATGAACACCTTCTCCGTTGTGCCATCACCAAAGGTCAGTTGCTAAGAACTTCAAAAACGTCGGCATTCATCTAACATACCCTATATAATTGAGCCATGATCTGGCAAATGGGGGTTAAATGCATCTCCGTGATGCATCAAACCAAGCAATTCATTACCTAAGTCTGGTAAAACCCAATCGGTTTAATAACCGGCTGAATACCGAGTTAGAATGGTCCTTGGACATGCAGAAAATTTTACCAAAAGCAAAAAGGTTTGACCAAAGTCAGCCCGCGCGGACTGCGGAGGCTGACCTGGGTCAGTACTTTTTGCAGATACATTAAAGCCCCTTTTCACAGAGTATGGCTTATGAAACAAGTTTCGGGTAGACGGCTTTGAAAAAGTCTTTGTAGAATAATGGTATTCTACCCGAGTGAAGGCTCGGTAAATGAGTGTAAGAGAAAACATTGTAGAAAAGGGAAAAATAACTAGTTTACTTCCTTTTTCTCAAAAGTGATCCTCTGTAATACCCAGAACGTCTACTTAAGGCCATGGGTCCTGAGGTGGCTTACTCGTAATGTGCTTGGGTTTTTGTATTTAGTTCGAATCCGACTTGACTAAAACTCCTTCAAATGAGAAACTGATAGAAGCCATTGCGACAACAGTAATTTTTTCTCCCACTTCTGGACATTGTTTTGATTTTGTGAATTTGAGGAAGCAGCCAGTTGTTTGGAAATAATGTTATTAACAGCACTGGTAAATGAATTCAAGAACGAGTGAGTAGGTCCACTGGCCCATGTGATGGAACTGAAAGACTAGTGAAAATGCGTTTCAAATCGGCCAATACAATACCTTGACGCTATCTAACCCAAAACAGAATCCGTATTTTTACGAGCCCGAAAATTTCCACCCTATTACAGACAGTCCCCATCGACGGAGACATTTAATTTGCCGCCTGCAAATGCCTTTATTGTGGAAGAGTCGTAAACTTTGTTGTCTGGTAAAGAGTTAAATCTATTGCGTATTCGAATAATTGTTATTTCATTCTATTACAGGTATCAGACACTGTTGTCGAGCCCTACAACGCCACTCTCTCAGTCCATCAGCTTGTTGAGAACACAGACGAGACCTACTGTATCGATAACGAGGCTCTGTACGATATCTGCTTTAGAACCCTGAAACTGACCACCCCAACCTACGGAGACTTGAACCATCTCGTCTCTGCCACCATGTCCGGTGTCACCACCTGTCTCCGATTCCCTGGTCAGTTGAACGCTGATTTGAGAAAACTGGCTGTCAACATGGTACCCTTCCCACGTCTCCACTTCTTCATGCCTGGATTCGCACCACTGACCTCTCGTGGTAGCCAGCAGTACAGAGCTCTGACCGTCCCAGAGCTGACCCAACAGATGTTTGATGCCAAGAACATGATGGCTGCTTGTGATCCTCGTCACGGTAGATACCTCACAGTCGCTACCATGTTCCGTGGACGTATGTCCATGAAGGAGGTCGACGAGCAGCTCCTCAACGTCCAGAACAAAAACAGCAGCTACTTCGTGGAATGGATCCCCAACAACGTGAAGACCGCTGTCTGTGACATCCCACCACGTGGTCTTAAAATGTCCGCCACCTTCATTGGTAACAGCACCGCCATCCAGGAGCTGTTCAAGCGTATCTCTGAGCAGTTTACGGCTATGTTCCGTCGTAAGGCTTTCTTACATTGGTACACTGGTGAGGGTATGGACGAGATGGAGTTCACTGAAGCCGAGTCCAACATGAACGACTTGGTCTCTGAATACCAACAGTACCAGGACGCCACCGCCGAGGAGGAAGGCGAATTCGACGAAGAAGAAGCCGAAGGCGAAGAAGCTTAAATCTAACGAATGAAATGACTTTCCACCTTAAATGATATTGTGAAACTGAACTAAATAAAGACTCGCTCCAATGTGAACTAAAGATACTACTCGCTGTGAAAGAAATTATCGAAATTACACCAAGTCTTACTTTTATAATTCTTTATACAAAAGACGTATGTATGTATAATTCAACGTTAATTAATTAATTTTTCTTATTTACAGATAAAAACTTATAAATAACTTTTGGTATCCCGAAGTTTGCGAATGGGAAGATAAAGAATGCAACTCAACAAACCTTTGAAAATGTTAAGACCAAGATCTAAAATGTTTCGCTTTGTTGTTTGTGCCTAGGGCGCTGGTTAGAGTTAACATATAATAAAATTCTGAAAATAAAAATTAAACAAACTTCGACTTTGGTGGTTATACACTTACCTTGAATATCTAGCATCCTCATTGTCGTAATGAGGATGTGATGTCTTTTTGTAGAACCATGTCTTCACGTGTCCTTTCTGCAAATTGTACAGTACAGTATACAAGTTTATGCTCACTTGATTGTTTCGACGCCGTTTTCAACATTATTACAATTACTTCTATATCGCAGCGGCTATTGCACCCATCCATGCTTTCCTGGATTTATTTTTACTCTAGTACTTCGCACAATATTCTTCCCAAGCCACTGGCTACTTTCCCACATAACCATTGTGGTAACGGTGATCAGCGGTGACTGGGAAATGAATCCTGTCGCAATGACTATTATCAATCAATCGCGAGTTTTAACGACCCCAACAAAAACTGCTTTTATAAATATATTGAGAAAAGGAGAAAATGCTGGTAACGAGCATTTTCTCATTTTCCCACTATGTTTTCTACACCATCAAAAGCAAAACCATTACTTGAGCTACATTTCAATTATTGTCTGCAAATGCTTTGAATTTGGACTAGTCCAAAATTTTGTCACTTTGTAAAGTGTAAAGGGCTTTTGCGGACAGTGTATGCCTTTATCAGATAAGACTGCTCACAATTAATGGCCTGGTCTTGGATTTACAATGTCAACCATGGTTTTTTTTTCAGTCATGGGGCCTTAGTCTCACATTCACATCCATTTTAAAGGAGTGCCCTTTCAGCACCCCAGTCTAGTACTAGAGAAATCTAGGCAAAAATAGTGGCTTTTGCGGACGGCAGAGATCAAGATCACACTGCACAGATCACGCAGTCTGATTTGTATCTATACCGACTGCTTGTTTAGAAAAGCCTTTCAGACCAAAAAAAAAAAATGAGTCATGCTCTGTGAAAAGGGGGCTTAACTCTTTACCAAACAATCCCTGGTTTTCATGACTCTGTGAAAGAAGCCTTTTGAAAACATTGTGGGAAAAGGAGAAAATGCTGGTAACCAGCATTTTCTCCTTTTCCCACAATGTTTTCTACCCTTCCAAAAACAAATTTCAATTTTTGAGTCGCTTTAATTTTGTCGTCTGCTAATGCTTTCAATTTGGAACAGTCTAAAATTTTGTCGTCTGGTAAAGAGTTAATGTATCTCCGTGATGAATGATAACGAACAACTAAATCACATGATTATAGATCAATAAAGTCCATTATGTCTTACAAATGGCTAAATCATGCGGTAAACTGACCCTTCGACAAACAGAAAATTGACCAATAGCGAAAAGTTTCGGCCCAGGTCAGCCTGCGCGGACTGCGCAGGCTGACCTGGGTCGATACTTTTCGCAGAGGCAGTAAGCCACCTTTTCACAGAGCATGACTCAAATATCTTTCTTAGTTTCAGCGGATTGTACTGTCGAAAGAGGTCGAGTTTAAAACTAAGCCATGCTCTGTGAAAGCGGGGTTTAATGCATCTGCAAAAAGTATCGACCAGGTCAGCCTGCGTTGCAGGCTGTCCGCGCAGGCTGACCTGTGTCAGAACTTTGCTATGGTCAATTTTCTACATGTCATAGGACCATTCTACCTCACGGTTTAGCCGGTTATTATGCAAAATGGATTTTATGCATCCATAATTATGTGATGACTTGCTTGATATATATAGTGCATCACGGAGATGCGTTAAACCCTTTTTTGTCAGAACATGACCCAATAATTTCGGCAATTTAAGAGTTAAGACGTTCAAAATCTTTTCAAAAATTGCTTGTTACATGACAGATCGTCACATTGACGATCAGGAGTACATATCGGAAAGCATATTTGTCAAGGAAGAGTCTGTGCTAGTGTTTCCTGTTCCACCAACAAACCTACCGAGCCTTTACTAGATTATTCAGTGTTTTCACGACTTTTAGAACGACGGATTTTGAAAAGATTGAGGAAAAAAGGGGGAAATGTTTGTAACCAGTATTTTCTTTTTCCGCATTTTTTCAACCCGTTCATAGGGGGGAAAATCACCATTTGAGCTATATTTCATGTTGTCTGCAAATGCTTACAATATGAACGATTAAAAAATTTTGTCGTGAGCTGTCGCCGTGAGTATGACTGACTTTGTTGAAGCGACTATAACTCAGAGCAAAAAAAAAATCGAATAACCTCGTGTGTATGTACAGAAACACTGATGGTGAATATTCGGGTAAGATGTAATTAATTATGAACAAAAAAATGCTTAAAACCTTCCCCTTTGGTAAATGTATATGCATTGCAAGATATTTGAAAATGACGTGATCTCATTCCAACCTGTCACAAACAGATGATTTTAAAACACATCCTTCACAATGTTAATGCATGACTACATCTAGAAACATACGTGACACAAGGGGAAATAGCCCGCTGAGGAAATTTCTCCTTCACCCTTAGTGTATACAAGTATAGTCTGCTGCCAGAAAAAAAAAATGTCTGTTGGTAATGTTTTAAACCTAGGATAAAATCAGGATCTTGTCTACATTTTGAGTTCAATAAAATATTTGGGCCATGCTCTGTGAAAAAAGGTGTAATGCATTTCCGTGATGCATGATGCCAAGCAAGACATAATTATAGATCCATAAAATCCATTTTGTAAAACAAAAGGCTAAATTGTGGTCTTTTGACATGCAGAAAAAATTGACCATCCGCAAAGTTTCGACCCATGTCAGCCTGCACAGGCTGATATGGGTCAAAACTTTGCGGATGGTCAATTAAACCCCTTTTTACAGAGCATGGATCATTTTATCTGACATGGGACATAACTGGAATCGGTTGGTTTTAAGCCTTTGTAGCTTTCCAAATTTAGCCGTCTTTCAAAATTTAAAGACAACTCATGTACCTCTCGTCATAACTCGGCCGATTCCGTATCTACATCTAACCTCGTCTGTATAACGGTCGTTTCCATTTGAACTACATGTATCACGTGATCTTATACATGGCGGCGCCACTATAAGTCGTTTAGCAACGACATAAACAGCCTCGATGAAGTTATTCATATCTATCTATATGTCGGTAAAAACTTCAATCGGAATTGAGAAACCATGTTAAACAAGTGGGCCATGATGGCCCAGTATCGCTCCACTGGCTAATACGTAAAATCCCTACATGCCAAACATTACAATACTTGGCCAATTGGTTTTGAACATAAGACCCCTGAGACAGGACTAAAATTGGTAGCCCTAGTTCTTATGGTTAGTAACAAGAAGATTTCAGTATATAAGCCCATGTAAAACTTGTGACCCCTGGGGATGAATCAAATTCGACCCTAGGGCTATAATTTACGCACTCTTGGTAAAGGCCCACTAGATAAAGCTACATGCGAAATTTGGTAGCCCTAGGCTTTATGACTAAGTACAGGGAGATTTCTTAAGTTTTCTTTATATAAGCCCATGTAAAACCTGTGACCCCTGGGGCGAGGCCAATTTTGACCCCAGGGCTATAATTTGGGCACTCTTGGTAGAGGCCCACTAGATAAAGCCACATGCAAAATTTGGTAGCCCTAGGCCTTATGGCTAGGTACAGGGAGATTTCTAAAGTTTTCCCTATATAAGCCCATGTAAAACTTGTGACCCCCGGGGTGGGGTCAAATTTGACCCAGGGGCTATAATTTGGGCATTCTTGGTAGAGGCCCACTAGATAAAGCCACATGCAAAATTTGGTAACCCTAGGCCTCATGGCTAGGTACAGGAAGATTTCTAAAGTTTTCTCTATATAAGCCCATGTAAAACTTGTGACCTCCGGGGCGGAGTCAAATTTGACTCCAGGGCTATAATTTGAAGAAACTTGATAGAGGCCCACTAGATAAATCTACATGCCAAATTTGGTAGCCCTAGGCCTTATGGTTTCAGGCAAGAAGATTTTCAAAGATTTCCAATATTTTTAAGTTTTTTTGTCATGGCAACCAGAGTTTTGAAGGAATCAAATTCTTTCAAGAAATTCTGAAGAGGACCATGGCAGGATCATTTCTGTGAAGTTTCATCAAAATTGGATGGGTGGTATCAGAGATGTTTAAAATAAAAGTTAACGCACGGACGGACGGACGCACGGACGGACGCACGACGGACACCGGGCCATGACATAAGTCCGCTGGCCTTCGGCCAGTGGAGCTAAAAATGAATGTACGAACTGTTTGTCAACTGAAATATAGTTAGAAGGATTTCGATAGAAAATTGAGACTCAAGTTTTCTTTTTTGAGAGGAGCCTTACAATTTTCAGAACGGTATACCGGCGTATTTCCGGCGATGAAATGTACCGTGTAGGTGCATATCAAGCTATCAGATACACCCGAGGTATGCCGAATGCTCATGTACCTGCTGATTTAAAGTGTCTCATTTGGTCAGATGGCTGAACCAAGCAATTAATGTATACAGTATGGAATCTCGACGGTTTAATCCAAGAGGAAGAAGAGAAAATTACAGAAAACATTACTCTGGAGACACCTTGGACCAAACTTGCAGCAGAAAATCATTCAAAAACCACATTTTTTATTAAGTTCTAACGAGTTTTTACTGTTTACCAAACGACAGAATTTAAGACTGGCCCAAATTGAAAGCATTTACAGACGACAAATTTTACGTAGGTCAATGACAGAGTTTGTCTTTGAAAGGGTAGAAAACATTGTGGGAAAAGCAGAAATACTGGTTGTCTAAATTGAAAGCATTTACAAACGACAAATTTAACGTGGGTAAAATGACAGAATTTGTCTTTAAGGAGGTAGAAAAAATTGCGGGAAAGCAAAAATTGCAGGTTACCAGCATTTTCTGCTGTTTCCAAAATGTTTCAAAAGCCTCCCACCTGAGGTTCGTTAAAACTCGTGATTGTGTGGTAAAGGGTTAAACTTTTCTCTCAATACATAGCTCAATATGATACGTGTTTCTTCGTAAATGGAGTCGTTTTTGATCCAAGGGGCATAATTCAAACAACTCTTTATTAAGGAAAACCGCATAATGCTAGATATAAAACAAAAACCTCCAGCTTTTGTATTTCAGGCAAGTTTAATTTTCCCTATTGTATAAGTAAAACAAGTAACCCAGGGCTAGGCTACCTTTGATGCCCAAGGAAAGGGTCCTGCGTGGCTCAGTTGTAAAGAGTAGGGCTCATAACCTGGAGGCCACTGGTTCGATCCTCACTGGAGGCACTGGTTATTTCATGGGAGTAACCTTAGCCAAGACACGTCAGCACCCCAGCTTAGTACTTGTGAAATCCAGGACATACATAATCATATGGGCTGTCACCGTGATATGACTGAAATAATATCGAAAACAGAGTAAAACAACATGCAATCAATTAATTAATCAATCAATGCCTAAGGTACAAACATCGCAGGACCATATATGTTGCTTCATAATAACTTGTAGTTCAAGAATTTTTCTCTATATATTTCAGTTGTGAACAATACGAATGAAAAAAAAAAACAAACATGAAGATAATCGTTTGTATTTCAATAATTTAATTCTCTTTACCATTCATACAAATTTAACTATACTTGAATGGACAAAACACATTCACAATCTATCACAGTTCATAATGGATGGAATTCAAGTTTACAGCATATAAATACTAAAATATAATATTTAAGGGAAGGTGGCAGTTAGAATTCATACAATTATGTATCACTATCTTAAACATAAGTAAAATTGTTCCTAGAAACGACACTCTTTGAAAATTTTACAGAACAGGCTTTACTTATGGACTAACAAGAAGGAAAATTTTGAAAACAACCTCCCATTTTTACAAAACATGCACAAGTATCTTACGTCAAAGTAAATACGACATAAATGAGCCATGCTCTGTGAAACGAAGGCTTAACTCTTTCCATACCATAGTATGATAGACAACACCAGAAGCTTTTGTGGACAGTGTAGATCAAGATCAGACTGCACAGAACGTGCAGTCTGATCTCTGATCTACACTGTCCACTGCTTTTTTATAGATTATGAATGAATTGTCTCCTTATCTTGTAGCAGAACTGTATTTATATCCAATGAGAAATTGCAATTTATTTCTTCAGTAGAGAACGAGTTTATGCATCGCAAAAAATATCGACCCAGATTAGTCTGCACAATCCGTGTATGCTGCCCTAGGTGAAAACTTTTTACTTTGTGTACATTTTCTGCATGTAAAAGGATCAGTCCACCTCATAATTCACTTAGATATTAGACAAAATCAATTCTATGGATCCTTAACCATGTGACGACTTGCTTGGTATTATGCATCACAGAGATGCATTATCCCTTTACCAAACAATCCCTGGTTTTTACGACCCAGAGGAAGAAACCTTCTATAAACACTGTGGGAAAAGGAGAAAATGCTGGTAACCAGCATTTTCTCCTTTTCCCACTGTGTTTTCTACTCTTCCAAACTCAAGTTTCAATTTCTTAGTCACATTTATTTTGTCATCTGCAAATGCTTTCAATTTGGACAAGTCTAAAATTTTGTCGTTTGGTAAAGAGTTTAACCCACTTTAGCTAGAGCATGGGTGAAATGTATCATTTAACCCTTTACCACACAATCCCGACTTTTAACACCTCTGTGAAAGAAGCCTTTTGAAAAACATTGTGGGGAAAGGAGAAAATGCTGGTAACCAGCATTTTCTCCTTTTCCCACAAAGTTTTATTCCTTTCCTAAAATAAATTTCAATTCTTTAGTCACATTTATTGTGTCGTCTGCAAATGCTTTCAATTTGGACCAACCTAAAATTTTGTCGTTTGGTAAAGAGTTAAGTAACATATTAGTTTAACGCTTAGGCTCCTAAGTGTGACTCACTGACCTTTTTTGGACTGTGCAGATCAAGATCAGACTACACAATCTGCGGTCTGATCTTTGATCTACACTTAGTTTCCCCAAAAAATTACCTTTGAAATAACAAAATTTGGGTTTTAATTCTCAGCTTTAGAATTTTCATTTCACTTATTTAGCAGGATAAGGGTTAATACATATTACACGTAACGAACCTCTAGATGATCTTTTTACTTTGCAGCAAGGATCTTCTTAACGCTTTACCCAACAAACCTGTGCTTTAACGACCTTGGAGGAGGAAGGCTTTTGAAAACATAGTGGAAAAAAGAAGAAAAATGCTTGTTTTTGTCATCTACAAAATTGATGCTTTCAATTTCGAAAAGTCTCCGAGTCTATGATCTAATAAAGAGTTAATACCATTTCAACATGCCACAAAAAGCAGCTGGCTGTTTTTCCCCATCTTGCAGTCAGCCAACTTCTTAAAATATCAGCAACATTTGACAGATTCAAAGTACAGGACTATAAACTTGACCTTCTTGCAAAATAATTTAAAAATAATGATAACAGTATCAACAAGTTATAACACAAGAGTCTATCTACGTGCTCCACTGGCCCGGCTCTGTCCACTTCTCACACTGCTCATGGAGCTTGAACTGCGAGAACTTCCAGGGGACTGTACTCCAGCTGCAAAGTCAAGAGAAGGGAGGTTACTCATAAAAATCTTTCAAAGCACATGGCAGTTTTTCTTTCCCAACTACCTCCGAGATATATTCTCACTATCAACTCATCTGCTTGTTTCTTTGAATTGCTTTTTAACCCCTCTCCTGCTACATAAATTCAAATGAAATTTTCAAGCCAACAGTAAGATGGCAAGTATTACCATTTCAAACATATTTTGGGGGGAGAGACATCTTATCAGACAGTGCAGTTCCAAGATCAGACTGCACGGTCAATGCAGTCTGATCTTGATCTATACTGACCGAATGTGGCCAGTGAGTCGCGCTTAGCAGCCTAAGCGTTAATGTCTTTTTCCACAGTATGCATGCTTCAACTCTGACTATCTAAATACCATACCATCTCATTTTCCATCTATGGTGGAGATCTTGTACTGCATTCTAACAGACCTTTATCAAAATTGCTTCTTTTCAAGTTATCTCAAATACACATCTGCAGTTTTATCATTCAACATCAAAAAAAAAAAAAATTCTGGGCTAGAAAGCGAACATTTCAGCCTATATATAGCCTGGGTCCAGACCGTAATAATTTAAATTACTCCGTACCATGCTCTCCTTTGAAACGCAGTCTATTTATCGCTATCATTATTAATACCACCTGGGGACATTCAAGGGTCTCCCCATGATTATCAATTGTGCCGATAATCTAAGTATAGACATGTTTCTCGCGTAAACTCATAATGTTAACGATGATGGATTCGCCAATTTTTCAACCAATCCATCGCGACCTTAAACAACTTTTGTTTGTTACAGCCTCCGTTTGAAAAGTTTTCCCGAGTCAAACACCCGAAACAATTAGCAGCTATTGTTAAAGTGTCCTCCAAACTCATTGTGAATAACCTGTTTGAAACTTTTCGTCAATATTTTTTAAGATGACACACAAATATGAAGTAAACCAAACTCATGCTTGGGAATTTTGGTATCTATTTTTAGACATTTACTTTCGAAAACCGATTGCAGCGACATCTACTTTACCCCACCGTGAGATGGGGTAAATTAGATGTCGCTGCGATCTGTTTTCGAATGTCCCCAGGCCGTCATTTTTGACAAAGTAACGTCCAAATGATAAAAAAGGAAAAAATGAATGGACTGGAACCCAGGCTACTTATTTATGGCAGATGTGTTGAACCTCATTCCATGCCATTGAAATTCACTGGCAGAGACAGAATAGTATTGAAGGTCTGGTAAATACCCCAAACTAATGTTATATAATCTACCTACCTCCCAAATCAGCTCCAATTTGGGCTCTTCCCATAGCACTGCCTGAGGGTGATTTCACACTAGAAGGGCTGCTACGTACAGAGGATAGACTACTTCTTGCACTGCCAGGCTGCCTACCCGGGGTGATGGGAGGCAAATTCGCCTGAAATATACACATTGTACATAGAGTATGGTATTAGACTGTCACATGAAATAATTGTGATTTAGTCTAAAGATGCAATTGTAGATAAGACGACGGGAAAATATCGTAGTAGTTCTGAATTCTAGTAAAACAAATAACCACTGCTATTGCATTTATTTCTCAATACAGAGATGTTCCAATCAGTATTCAAAACTTTGAATTGACAGATGCATTATGATTTATTATGCTCCTAACCCTTTGCATGCAATTCCTGGTTTTAATGACCCTGAAGTAATAAGGTTTTGAAAATAGTCGGAAAAGCAAAAAATGTTGGTTCAAGATTTTTCTCCTTTTTCAACAAGGTTTTCAACTCTTTCACAGATAAATCACAACATCAGAGCCATCTTAATTTGCTGCCTGCAAATGTTTTCAATTTGGACTGGTCTAAAGATTTGCTGTTCAGTATTGAGTTGAATTATTGACATACCAAGGAATGACCCAACCCTTCAGAATAGAATAATAAAATGCAAGAACCAAAAGGCCTTTGCTAGAAATCTCTGATGACCTTACTCACCTGGGCAAAGTACATGTTGACGGCCTCAGCCAAGTCTGGATGGATTTGTGACGCATCTCCAATCTGTGACATCACACTCTTGTTAAACTCTCTGTATTCACGTACTTTAAAATCTTTCTATAATTTAAATTGACCATATATTAACCGTAACTACACAATCCCCAGTTTTAAAGACCCTGAGAAAGAAATCTTGTGAAAAAACATTGAGGGAAAAGGAAAAAATGCTGGCAGATTTTCTCCTTTTTCCACAATGTTTTTTACCTAAACAAAGACTAATTCCATCATTTGAGCCACCTTCACAAATTTCGTATGCAAATGCTACCAATTTGGACAAGTCTGCATATTTGTCATGTGGTATAGAGTTCACACTTTACTAAAAGTCCTGTCTTTTCACAACCCTGGGTTAAAAGGCTTTGGAAAATATTGGGGCTAGAGAAGAAAATGTAATCAGCATTTTTGCTTTTTCATAAATGTTTCCCCCCTTTCACAGACCAATCTTGGACCTTCATGATAAGATGATATCACCATAGCTCAGATCTTATCTTTCCTATATCAATCCTTCACCAAACAATCCCCTGTTTTAATGAACCTATGCTGCATAAGTTATTTAAATTCAACAAAATTGTAGAAATATTTATATTTACTCTTCCTATCAATTGTTTCATCCTACTTTCAACGTAAATCTTACAGAGCCATTTTCTTACATATGTACACATTTCAAACCGAACTGCAACTGTAAATCATGGACCCGTGAACTCTATATAGGCTAGTGGTGAGGATGGAGGATAGTTATTTGTCTGTCATTTGTTTTATGTGATAAATAGAATCTCATACTCAAACTGGTTGACTGAAGTGTGTATGACACTCGCCAGGCTTGCATAATATAATTTTAGTCAACTCGTTTTTGAAAATGATAATACATAAACACCCTCTATTTCTGTTAAAAATGGCATCCAAAACCAACCAAACAAAAAGAACAGAGCAATATCTTTACCTCCTCAGGTGTCTCGTCTTTGGCTTTCTTAGAAGATCTTAGCTCTCTGGCATATCTCAAATTCTGTAATCAAATAAATTGAAATGATTTTCATCTAGCAGTTTGCAAAAGGACATTTATTTCAATGATCTGACTTCTGGGGAATACAAGTTAACTTTTTTGGCACACCAATTGTCACCAGTTTGTTCTTTCTCTTAACCACACAATTCCGAGATATTATGACCCTGAGAATGAAAGCTTTTGAAATCAATGTGAGAAAAGGAGGAAATACTGAAAAACCAGCATTTTCTCTTTTTCCATCAATGTTTTCTACTCTTTCACAGCAAAATATCATAAGCCCGAATTAAATTGTTGTCTGCAACTGCTTCCGATTTGGAAGACTTCAAATTTTTACCATTTGTTAAAAAGTATATCAATGCATCTTCGACCACTTATAGATGTAACTGTTATGCTAATGACCTTGTTTTATCACCAAAGAGAAAGTTCAAAAAGAAAAAAAGAGGATTCTGTACAGCCATAATACCCAAGAACAAGTGATGTTAAGAAGACAACACTTTACTTCCCATATACATGTAATTCATAACAACCTGATTGATGTCATAGCTAAAACTCCTAGCCTTAGACAACACAATTAAACCCTTAAAGCGCCAACTAAATACTGACTTAGAAATAGAGTTTATTTCATCAGCTTGTGGTTAATATGGGGAAATATTTGCCGAAAAAGGGAAAGGTATGCAAAAATAACGAGTGCCGTAAGGCACGAGTTATTTTCGCGGACCTTTCCCTTTTGAGGCAAATATTTCCCCATATTAACCACAAGTTGATGAAATAAATTATATATTATATTTCCTCTGATTATTTTGTCAACGAATGCCACTTTTAAAACTTAAAAACTTAAAAAACTTAAAAAAAATAGTTCCAGATTTTCGGCAGGAGGAAAATATTCACTGTGACGGGGAAATAATTCCCCCCAGCTTAAATTACGACATTTCTTTACCCATAACATTTCTAAAAATAGACACATGAAATATAATAATAGAACTTAACTGACTTGCCTGTTTTGAAACTCTTTCAAGTTTTGATCTTTGATCATCTAATTCCTTTTGAAGCTGAAGTATTTTGTTCTGAAAAAAAAGGTGGAGTAAAAATGATTCATAGAAACAGTTAATGAAAAGAAAACGAAGTTCATAAAAAAAGGAAATGAACCATTTCTCTAAATTTAAAAGTTACCATGAGACTGTTAGTTTTAGCTACTGCAAAAATTTAAGTTAAATGCGAACTCCATTCAACAATCAAAATAATCTAATTTTGGACAAAATTAAATTGCTGTTGTTTTATTAAGGAGAATCTTTTAAAGAAAAAGCTTTTTTTTCTATGATAGACAAAACAATACCAGAAAAGAAGCAGTTTTTTTAAATCAAGTAAGGTACCAGAGCAGTATCTCAAAAGGGAGTAAAAATTTTGTAATTGTCTGGTGGAAAGAGTAGAACTTTCATTAGGTCTCTAAAAAGCTACAATTAGACACTGGAAATGGCCACCAGAGCAATGATTACCTTTTTCTCTTCAATCATTTCCACATAAGCATCTTCATCTCTCTTCAGGTTATCTAGGGTGTTACTCATGGTCTGAAGATCTTCCTGTAACTCTCGGATCTGTCGTCTCTTATATTTATACTTGTCCATTACTGCCCTCATTTGTTCTTCTAATTGTTGTTTCTCTTCCATCTCATCACCTGGAGGGGGAAAGTTTTAAAGTTAAACATGAATACAGCATTTTTCAATAGACAACTTTTGAAAACACTGTAGCAAAAGGAGAATTTTTTTTCACTGATAATTTTCTACATGGCTGCATTTTGTTTGGGTGTATTTATGTATTAACCTAACACTGTACCAAACGCCAAAATCTTAGACTTGTCCAAATAAAAAGCATTTGCAGACAACAAATTAAATGTGACTCAAATTATTGGGTTTGTTTCTGAAAGGTTCCAAAACATTGTGGGAAAAGGAGAAAATGCTTGTTACCATTATTTTCTACTTTCCCCACAATTTTTTCAAAAGCTTTCTTTGTCAGGGTCATTAAAATCTGTGTTTTTTCTCATGGTCATTAAAATTCAGGATTGGGTAATAATGGATTCATTTGTAAGAATAATATATCATTTTTAAGGAGAATATTTCTAAAAACATTGTGGCAAAAGGAGATATTACTTGAATTGAATATACACCTATATGGAGATTAAATGTCCTGATAACTCCTCTAGATTCATATGTAAGTTATGGATGAACTTTTTCATGATTACAAGTATACAGTAGAAAATCAAATTTTCCATTTTCTCACTCCTGTATATTATAATTGATTGATTGTATAGAGTTTAACGCTGTTTTTAACATTATTTCAGTTATATCTTGGTGGCCAGTGTACGTATCCATGCTTACCTGGAGTTTATTTGACCAGTATTACGCACAATATTCTTCCGAAAGCCACAGGCTGCTTTCCCTTTTGAGAGAGGAATGAATGACTTTCATCAGTCCTTGGACAGAAATTGGCCGAGCTGTGGATTTGAACCAATAACCCCATGTTCTCAAGTCCTTAACTCTATTGACTGTGTTATTGGGTCTCGGCTTTGTGTATTATAAAGATGTAAGTGCAGATGTATATACCAGCTGCACACAGTCTTCATTGCCGACTCAAAAAAATGTAACAAGAGTATACATACTAGCATCTGTGACTTTATTAAAGCTTTTCCTGTAGGTTTCATTCCTGTTATTCATCAACTTTAATGTATTCTCAAGAGCTCTGATCTCTTTCTCTGCTTTTCGTATACGAGCATCCAGGTCATCTCCTTCTCTCTGCAATTCTTCTTTCTCTTGAGCTGCCTAAAGTATAAATATTCTAACACTTTAACAGTGCATTTAGGACTCTTCATGTTTTGCACCCAAACACTTTCAAAACATCTTGACAATAGATGAAATTGATGCAAATTTGCAACTATGTTAATGTTCTTTAGGTTCATTAAAACTCAGAATAGTTTGGTAAAAGGTTAAACCTGTTTCAATTGTCAGAATTTATGTGAAAATCAAACATCTCTGTACAACTCTGTCTCTGCACAGAAACCAAACTAAAACACAGAACATAGAAGTTTATGATCGTGATTAAAAGAGTAATTTACTAACCTTGATGACATAATAAGCTTGAGATCTCTCTTCCTCACCTTCAGGTGGCGCCATAGATACCATTAGAATTTCATATCTGGAGAGTAAGTTGGTAGAAAACTTAGAAAGATGAGGGGTGAAAAAAAGGTGATCAGAAATATATTTCTACAATATCAAGCACTACTTAAGTTCACATTATATCTAGATTTATATATCTATCAAATAGATCAGAAATTTTCAAACATTTTTCAAAAAGATGAACAATAAATAGGACAAATATCAATGACAAAAAAAATCTAGATTTCTTCATATAATATAATTGTACAAAATTTATATACATCACTATCATGTACATGTATTTTCTATCCTTTACTATAGAACTCTTCAATCAACTTGTCTGCAATATCTTAACTACGAGAATCTGACAAACAAGAATATCTGATGGATGTTTGGCATTGTGTACACAGTATTGTGGATGCACAGATGGATGCCTTGACAGTGCAACATCAGTGTACTGTGCTGAAATTTTTTTACTCTTTACCAAATGACAACATTTTATGGCTGTCCAAATTTAAAACATTTACAGACCACAAATTAAATGTGGCTCAAACATAGAAATTTGTTGCTGAAAGAGTAGAAACATATTGGGGAAAGGAGAAAATGCTGGTTACCAGCACTTTCTCCTTATCCCAAAATGTTTTCTACAGCCTTCTTCCACAGCATTGTTGAAACTGAGGATGGTGTTGTTAAGGGTTAAGTGAGCATAAAAAAAGTCTGTAGATTAAATTTTGTATTTGCCAATTGCTAAAAAACATCCTACTGTATCATTAGCTCATTCAAGTATCTGATACTTTTTCGAAAGTTCTTATAAAAACAAACTCATTGAATAAGCTTGTAATAATTCAACCCTTTACCAAACTTTTAGACTTTCCCAAAGTGAAAGCTTTTGCAGACGACAAAAAAAAAAAAAAAAAAGTGACTCAAAATATTAAACAGCCTTTGGAAGAATAGAAAACTTTGAGGGAACAGGAGAAAATGTTGGTTACTGGCATTTTCTCCCTTTCCCAACATGTTTTCAGAAGGCTTCATCCTAGGGGTCGTTAGAATTCGGGGTTGTGTGGTAAAGGGTTCATGAAAACTATCTTACCTTTTCCTAAGTTTATCAATTTTAGAAATTCTCTCATGTAATTCTGCACTAATTTGCTGTCGTTCTTCATTAACGGCCCTTAACTGAGCATTCAACATGTCCTTGTGTATTGTGATTTCATGTTGTCTCTCCTTCATGGCCTGTTATAATAGTGAACAGCGGTCTAGATCATTGATGTGTATTTACACAGTACCATCATTTGATTCACACAAAATCCAATATTGTGGACATGCTACTGGCACTTATAATTGCTTTGAGATCCAAAATACAGTATTACTTATATTCTTCAATAAAAACCAATGTTGTGGGTTAACACTTGGGTTCTAATGCATATCCAGAGCTTAGGTTCTAATGAAGAAATAACGATTTTGGAATTTGAAATCAGCCATACTCTAGCTAAAGGGGGGTTTGATGCATTTGCGTGGTCCATTAAGCAAACCAAGTCATAATACATATATGGATCCATAATAACCTTTTTTTTTTTCTCACGTTCAACCAATTGGATCATGAGGTAGAACAGTCCTTGAACATGTAGAAATTGAATAACAGCACAAAGTTTTAACCCAGATCAGCCTGAGTAGGCTGTACAGGCTGACAAAAGTCAACACTTTTTGCAGATGCATTAAACCCCCTTTTTCACAGAGTATGGCTCATATATAGATGTATTTCTCTCCACAGTCTGAGATTCCAATATCTGACACACAAATTAATTTGACACAGACAGTAATGGCAGACAAACATAGTAAACCTGGCTCAAGTAATGGGATTTCTCTTTGTTAAAAATAATATGAGAAAAGGAGAAAGTACTGGTTATCAGCCTTTTCTATAATCATTTCGTAAGCCTTTTTCCTCAGTGTTCTGAAAAAAATCATAATAATACATGTATGTTAAAAAATTATGTCCTCTAAGACCCTCTTTATCAAAGAGTAAAAGTTCTAAAATTGATGGGATTTGATATGCTGCAACAAATACAAGCAACACTAGTCTTTGTTTGAATGAGATTATTTTCCTTGTTCTTTTTCCACAAATGTTTTTAATCGTGTACTGTTGTTGACAATATGTTAATCAAGACAACTGATCTGTACCATGAGCAATACTCACAGTTTCAAGCTGCAATCTTCTCTTTTCCAATGAAAACACTTCATCAGCTCTCTCATTCAGCATGTCCCTGAGACGTTTCAGCTCTAACTTCAGGATGTTTTGATCCACCATCATGTCTTGTTTTGAGGTGATGATCTTTTTCAGTTCTCTCTCCGAGCTATCATTGTACAAGTTCAGTTCTTCAATCTTGCTAGTCAAGTCGTCTTTCTCAGATCCACTCTTCTCTAGTTCTCGGCTTACTCTTCTGATATCATCCTGGAAGAGGAATGAACCAGTTCTAAAAATTTTGCATTATAAAAATCTTGCATCATCATGAGGGTTTAACTCCTTATCAAACAACAAAATCCTAGGCTTGAAAGCATTTGCAGACAACAAAATAAATGTGACTCAAAAATCAAAATTTGTTTTTGGAAGGGTAGAAAACGTAGTGGAAAAAGGAGAAAATGCTACTAATAAGCATTTTCTCCTTTTCTCACAATGTTTTCAAAAGCCTTCTTTCTCACAGTAGTTGAAACTCGGGATTGTATAGTAAAGGGTTAAGAAAGAGGGCTTTTTCATGTTTCTTATTTGTTTTGCAAGAAATGAGGAAAATAAGAATTTTCAGATTTGATGAGTAATTTATATAGCTCTGAACTGTATTTTCGTTATATAGAGCTGACAACTTACTTATTAATGTGTTTAATATGTAATAACAGTGCTAGGCTGGGGTTTTGGAATTCCTGGCTCAGAGACATTCACATGCAAGCTGCGTTTCCAACTGGGATCAAACACAGAAGCTCTAGCTAACAAATTCACTGCCTTAATCAATGAGTCCCAAAGGACACCTACTTTCAATCAAGCAGACATCATTTTTCTATAGTGAAATTGAAACTCTTTACCATAAGAAATCAAAATGCCTCTACAATCTAACATTATACCAGACAACAACATCTTAAGATTCCAAACTGAAAACCTTTACAGATGAAAAACTAAAGATGTCCTAAATGATGTTTTCTAAGAAAGAAGAGAAAAACTGTGGAAAAAGGAGAAAATGCTGGTGACCAGCATTTTCTCCTTTTCCCACAATGTTTTCAAAAGCTTTCTTATTTGAGGTCGTATAAACAAGGAACCGTCAGGTAAAGAACAGAAACAAAAAAGCTACTGCATTCTAATATTACCTGTAACCTCTTCAACTGAAGGGTAAGCAGTGTATGGGTGTTATTTTTCTGGTCCAACTCGTCGGTAAGTTCTTTGATCTTGGTTTCTAGCTGTATCTTCTCTTCATTGCTTCTCTCCCCTTGCAGTCGACTGATTCTTCTTTCCAGTTGTTGAATTGCAAAGTCCTGAAAAAAAAAATTCAATGCATAATATGATTATAGAGTAATCAAAATACAAAGCATGGGACATCATGTTCCATTCCCTAGGCAAGTCCTCAAAAAAAATTGTCAACAATGTTCAGTTTGATTCAAGATCTACAACCTCAAAATTCCAAAAAGTCAATTAAGGTGAGTTTTTCCTCATGTACACAACTGTAAAAACACCATAAATGGGTCTTTAGTATTGGCTACTAATTTCCATTCATTTCATATCGCATTCTGCAGGTTAAGAATCACTTCAATCAACTACTATACACTTACCTAATTATAAATAATTTTTTGTTGTTTTAAGGAGTCAGAATCTAGTTTACTAATGTTGGGCGCCAAGTTTGATATATAACCTTGACCGTTAGTATAACAGCCGCCTGCTTTCTCCTTGACATCTAAGTCTCATATAGCTCTTGATTCTTTCATTTAATGAGAACTGAAACTATCCAATTCAATCCCTAAGAAATCTGCTAGATAAACAACCACAAACTTACCTGATTATAAATAATTTCTTGTTGTTTTAAGGAGTCAGTATCCAGTTTACTAATTTTCGAAGCCAAGTTTCGAATTGCAGCCTGGCTGCCTTGTATCTCTGCCTCTTGATTCCTCTCAGATGTCTTAGTCTCATGCAGTTCTTGCATCTTTTTGAACTGCAGGTCTCTCAGATATTTCAAATCTTGATCAATCTCTTTCTGCCTCTTTTCCTCATCCTCCAAAAGTTCGTCCATTCTCGCAGCTCTCTCTTCAGCACTGAGGTTGGACTCTGTGACAATCTTCAATTTCTCCACTAGGGTCTCTCTCAAGTCTTTGGCTTGCTTCAGTCTGAAGTACAAATTAAAACTTCACTTTAAACTTCATGTAGGCATATAATTAGGAATCAATACAGCAAGCTGTAGGAAATATGGTGACAAAGTGAAAATTGCTAAGAGTTTAGCAACTTCTCCATTGTTGATAAAACATCTTTCTTGTTAAAAATCTTTCTCTATATCTGTGTCATCATTGACAAAATCTAATGTTTTTAAAGTCATATCTTAGCAATTTATCCCTTGCTACATGGTTTTCACATACATCAAACTCAATTCTTGTAATATTTTCCAATGTCTCCCATAAATACGAGGGTTGTTCGATATGTAATGTGTATTGTACGATATCTCAAAAGCATTCGACTCAAATAGTTAAATGAACATTACATCCCTTCAAAGTATTCTCCGCGGTTTGAAATACATAATTTCAATCTCTGAATCCATTTCTGAAATGCGTCACGGTACGCTGATTTAGGTAGACCTCTGAGGCACTGACTGATGGCTGAGCCAACGGCTTGTCGGGACTTGTAACGACGACCAGATAAGAACTTTTTAAGTTTTGGAAAAAGGAAAAAGTTGCATGGGGCTAGATCTGGAGAGTATGGTGGGTGTGGCAAGACGGTAACCTTCTCCGACTTCAAAAATTGCTTCACAAGCTCAGATGTATGTGATGGAGCATTATCATGAAGTAGACGAACATGCCTAAATCCTGACAGAGGGCATCGTTTACGATAATATTTCTTGACCTTTTTTAGTATAACATCCCGGTAAAACCGACCTGTAACACTTTTGCCCTTCGGCACCGGAATTCGTACGGCTATACCATCACATGAGCAGAATATGCAATAAAGAACCTTCTTTGTGCTTATGCTTCTTTTGGCAACTACAGGCCTTCTACCGTGTTTAGTTAGCCATATTTTGTTTCCAATTTTTCTTACTGGTTCGAAATAGTGAACCCATGTTTTGTCACCAGTAACAATGTTTGCAAATTGTCTTTGATTGAATTTGGGAAACATTTTGAGCAATTGCTTAGCGGTTTGTACTCGTACCCGTTTTTGGTCATCTGTCAATATATGAGGTATCCATCTGGCAGAAATATTTCGTACTTTCAAGATACGCTTCAAAATGGAATGCACCCGCGATAGCGATATGCCAACAGCGTTGGCAATATCACGAATCGAGTATCTGCCATCACTTTCAATTATTTCCCTGACTTTTCAGACATTTGCCTTGCCTGTTAAAGTCACAGGTCAGCCAGATTTTGCTGCATCTTTGACAGACTCTGTGCCAGTCAGAAATTTCTTTCTCCAACTACGAACTGTCTCATAAGATACCTTATCAGACCCATAAACTTCCCCCAATTCAGTAAAAATCTGTATTACCAAATGACCGAGTTATGTGCGAACTTTTATATAAGCTCTAATTCTTTCAATATTCTTAATCCGTCTCCCAACCATTTTTACAACAGTGGTCAACGACTAGCTCTAATGAAATGACTATAAGTTTAAAACTATGTGGAGCTGAAGGCTCGTGTTTATACCGTTGGAAAGATATTGAATAGAGCTATTCAAGCGTATCATCATCCACAAAATCGTGCAAAGCGTTATCGCGCTGTGGTACAATACACATTACATATCGAACAGCCCTTGTATTCTTTTTAAAGCTGATGACTTAATGCAATCTGCACCTGGAAATTGCTTTAGAGTAGTCCAAATCCATTGCAGTTGCAGATGACCTTTTAACTGTGGCTCAGATTGGAAAAACTGCCTTTAAAATGGTAGAAAATATTGTGGGAAAAGGAGAAAATACTGTTTACAAGCATTTTCTCCTTTTCCTACCTTTGAAAATCCCTATTCTTTACGGTCATCTGGGTCCTGCATGGCTCAGTGGTAGATTGTAGGAGTCATGATCTTGAGGCCCCTGGTTCAAGCTTCACAGGAGGCTTTGGGTTTTTCATGGGAATGTCCTTGGGCAAGACACTTCAGTACCCTAGCCTAGTACTGGTGAAACCCAGGAAATACATGAATTTATGAGGTGTTCTCGTGATATGACTGAAATGATGTTGAAGTGGCGTACACACCATTCAATCAATAAATCAATCAATCTTTAGGGTCTTTTAAAACTTGGAACTGTGTGGTAAAGGGCTCAGGGACTTCTACTGTCTAAATACAATTTTTTACATAGAAACCTTTACTGACACTTGCAAACACCTGAAATAAAATGAATATTCATTTAGATATAACTGACCTGTTTTCCTTGTCCACAACATCCTTCTTAAGCTGGGTGACCTGTGACCTTGTGGCTTCAAGGTCAGCCACTGTTCTGTCCACTGTTCTTTTGAGGGCATCCAACTGTGAAAATTATGACAATTAATAGTTAAAGCCAGAATTCGAAAAAAAAAAAACAAAAACCACTTAAGAATATACTAAACACTGAAAAAGATTAATAACAGAGTTTTTGCTACCCTGTTTTCAAATCAACAAGTTAAGGGGTGTAAGAAGTTACATGGGTGCCTTTGAAAAGCATGGATTGTTTATGTTTTATACCACTTATAAAAATTATTTCTGTCATATCACAATGACAGTTCATTTATTCATGTGTTACCCGAGTTTCATCAATACCAGGCTTGACCTTTGAAGAGACTTGCCCAATGACACTCCAACAAAAAACCAAGTGCCTTGGTTGAGGATTGAACAGAGGACCTCTGCATTAAGTCTTAAATTCTTTACCAAAATTACAAAACTTTGGACATGTCCAAATCCAAACTATTTGCATACATCAGCATAAATGTAGCTCAAATGGCGAATAATGTCTGTGAAAGGGTACACAACACTGTGGAAACAGTAGAAAATGCTGGTTATCAGCATTTCCTCATTTTCCGACAATGTTTTCCAACAGCCTTCTTACTCATGGTCATTAAAACTTTGGACTGTGTGGTAAAGGGTTAAGTGCATTATACAGACACATATAAAACTGTGTTTAAAAAACTGTTAGAAGAATATCAAATGTCTTAGTCCTCCTGACATGGGTAAAGAGTCAATGGACAATGTTCCCACATACCTCATCCTGGAATTGTACTCTTTGTGTCTCTGCTTCCTGGTATTCTGCACGAATCCTTGCAGCAGTACGCTCAGCTATAGAGATCTTCTTTTCCTGCTCTGCATTGTTTTCTATCTCATGATCCATGAACTGCTGCTTCTCTTTTATAATCTCCTCTCTCTTTCTTACTTCAGCCTTCACACGGGCTAGTTGCTGTTATTAAAAAGCATAAGAGTATTAAAAACATTTGAAGACAAATTCATATTTTGATCAAAGAAACTGCCTATCTTCCTTTAACTGGGTGCCTTTTCATCAATATTTTCAACCTGGCTGAATCTTAGGTTTGTACTTAGTGTAAAAATCATAGCAAAGCCAGCAAATATAAATATGCCATTGGCAAAAGGGGGCTTAATGCATCTCTGTGATGCATTATACGGAGCAAGCCATCACATAGTCATGGATCCATAATAGCCACTTTTTTAACAACCAACTTAACCACAAGGTAGACTGTCCTTGGACATACAGAAAATTTTTCAATAGGTAAAAGTTTGGCATAGGTCAGCCTGCTCATACTGTGCAGAGTGACCTGGGTCGATACTTTTTGCAGATGCATTAAGCCCCCTTTTCACACAGTATTTCTCAAATCTATATAGGACAACAAAATTTAGACTCATCTGTATTGAAAACATTTACAGATCAAAAAATGCATGCAGTTTAAGTGATGGAATTTGTCTCTAAAACAGTAGAAAACCTTGTATGAAAAGGAGAAAATGCTGTTTTACCAGCATTTTCTCCTTTTCCCACAGTGTTTTCAAATGCCTTCTCCTTTGGGATCATTAAAACATGGAATCTTTTGGTAGAGATTAACTACAAAAAGACAATTTTTCATACTGCAGCAAGAAGATCCATTTCTTTATCTCTCCTCTGCATCTGTTCTATTGTATTTTCCCACTGTCTGATCAACTCTTGTCTCTCTTGATGAGCTTTCCTAAAATCTTCAGCAGTCTTGTCCAACTCAATCTGTAAACATTCAACATTTTGGTCAAATCTTTTTATCACAATCTTAATTTCATCATTAAAAACTTTTGAGTTGATAGGAATTGCCTTGTCACTCAATAATGTCTTTTATACATGTCAAGATAATGCATAATCCTTCTTAATTCAACTCTTTTTATTGTTATTAGTTTATTCAAATCTTTTTAAGCTCAAAAACTCCACTTTATCCATTACTTAATAAAGATATGTGAGTTAAATGACCAAAGCTGTTGATGCACCATAAATCAACATTAATTCATTCATTCAATCAGTTAACAAGATTCCCCCCTTTCCCACTATACATGCCTTTTCAATAAATCTTGTGATTTATTCTTCATCATCAGAAAATCCTTCAAACTTTGATCCCTACTTTCACTCCTGTTCAGAAAACACATTTACCATATTGGGATTAACCCCCTACTACATAATCCCAACTTTTGACGACCTTGAGAAAGAAAACTTTTGAAAACAATGTGAGAAAAGGAGAAAATGCAGGTAACAAGCTTTTTCTCCTTTTCCCACAATGTTTTCTACCCCTTCAAAGATAAGTTTCAAATTTTGAGTCATGTTTAACCATTCAATTTGGACAAATCTAAAATTGTGTCATTTGGTAAAAGGTTAAATGAAGAGTATTTGGTATTTATTTAATGCTTTTTGGTAGTTTATAGACAAATAATGGTGGATTATGGTTACAACCAGTGAAAAATACCAATTTCATTTTTTGTAACTTTGTAATTTTATCAAATGAACATCATCTGTAATATTACCAATGATGTTCACTAGATGAAATAGATTTCGATTTTTCACCCAAAAAACATATATCCCCAATATCTATGTATTGTATTATTAGTTATCATTTCATCATTTCCAAACCTGTGCAGTGAGAGTCTCTGTTGTTTCGTGATCAAGCCGCTTCCTTTTGCCGGCCGCTTCATCAGTCAACTTCTCCATCCTTAATGACAGTTCCTGAAAAAGACACATCAGAAACATCATGATGGTTCACATACCATGATAGTTTATGCATGTACCTTATATAATTTACTGTAATAGAAAGTCATATCACAGCAACAGCTCAATTATTCTTGTATTTCCTGGGTTTCATCAGTACTCAGCTGAAGCTCTGCATTACCTTGCACAAGGAAACTCATAAAAAACATAATCAAGTTACAGGCCAACAACTGAGCCTCACAGGTCCCATCAACAGTTAGGGGCTTTGTTTTCTTCATTATACAATCTCAAAACCTTTGGGTAGAAATGAAAAGAGAACACACTGCAGACTGTGGTTTGACAAAGGGTTATAGAATATTTTTATGTAAATATACTGGTTGCTTGCATGTCATCTCTTACCTTTATTTTACTTTCATCATGCCTTGAGTACTTCTGTATCGCCATTGCATCCTCATCTTTTCTAGCAGATTCTTCAAGCCAGGCCTCAAGAGCTTGCTGGTCCCAATTCATTTGGGATTTCATTTCTTCTAGCTTTTGCGTCTGTTTGAATATGTTGTTCTGGAAAGGAATGATTTCAATTAACACTGTGCTCAACAATCTCATGAATATGTAACAAAGTAGCGGATAGTGCAGATCCAAGATCAGACTGCACATTCTGTGCAGTCTGATCTTGATCTACACTGTCTACAAAGACAACTTAGGTCAGTTACAGCATGTTATGGGTTAAAATAGAATTCATAGCAATTGATAGATAGAGCCCTTGATATGAAACTGTTTAACTCTTTACCAAACAACACAATGTTGGACTAGACTAAATTCAAAGCATTTGCAGACAACAAATTAATTGTACCTCAAATGATGATTTCTGAACTTGATAGGATAGAAAACATTGTGGGAAAAGGAGAAAATGCTGGTTACCAGAATTTTCTCCTTTTCCCATGATGTTTTCAAAACCTTTCTCCTTCAGGGTCGTTAAAACAAGGGATTGTTTGGTATAGAGTTAATGTATGTCACCATTTTCAACATTACTTCAGTCATATTGCCACAGTCAGTGCAACTATCCATACTTTCCTGAAGTTTCTTTTACCAGTACCTTGCACAGCATGTATCCCATGCCACTGGCTACTTTTCTCAAACAAAAATTTCAAGACAATGCTCTGCTATTAGAGAGAAACAAATCCTATTGCAAAGCCTGATATAGAAAATATAATGGCTCACCTCAAATACATTCTTCTTCTCCTTCAGTTCTTCTATTTCTTTTTCAAGTTTCTGTATCTCCTGCTTGAGCCTGCCTTCCTCTCGTTCAGCAATCGATAAAAGATGACTTTCTGTTTCAATTTCTTTCTTTCTGGCATTGACCAAACCCTGCAAAATTTGAACAAAAGAGGATGTCAAACGTTAACCTTTAAAACATGATTCCAGGTTTTTATATTCTTAGGAAGATAGCTAATAAAAACATCTTGGAAAAGGGGAAATGCTGGTGACCAGCGCTTTCTCCTTTTTACACAATGTTTTCTACCCTTTCAAAGAAGAAATTCAAGTCATATTCAATTTGTCACCTGTAAATACTTTCAATATGGACAAGTCTAAAACTTTGTCATTGGTCAAAGTCTGCCCATTTCAATACAGCTTAAATTCAGATTTATCAAAAACAGTACAAATGGCTCAAAAAAAACATTGAAGAACATTATGAATTGTTTGGTTGGCATCTACTGCAAAATACAGCAATAATCCTATTTTGTCCTTAATCTAAGCACAACTTTCTTTAAATTTCAGTTGAGCATCAGTTTAAACTCACAACCCCCTGAATTACCATCACTGTGTAAGGCAACCTAGCTACCAACACATGTGCTTATAAACTTAAGTTTATCCTCAACTGAGTTTGTGTTCCAATTTTCAGTTTTAATGTTTCAGGCAGTAAAAAAACTTGGAGGTATTGCTTAAATTTGATAGGCAGAATTATAAGCTCTAACAATTATGCTGATTTGTATTTATGTAACTATAAAATATCAAGCTCAGCTGAGTCAAGGATAAAAAACCTGAAATGGAAAAATTTTTGCTCCTTCATCGATGCTTTAATCCCTTATCATACAATCCTGATTTGTCACGACACTGGGATGAAGGCTTTTGAAAACATTATGAGAAAAGCCAAAAATGCCAGTTACAATTTTTTTTTTTTTTTTACTTTTCACACAATGTTTTGTATCCTGTCTAGGACAAGTCCTAACATTTGGGCCATATTAAATTTGTTGTCTACATATGCTTCCATTATACAAATCTAAAAATTTTATTGTCTAATGATTTAAAAGTCCAAGTGTTGGCATGGTTATAGTCTGAAATTATAAAATGTGATTATTTGGTAACATGTTAAATATATATTAAACCCTTTACAAAGCAATCACATTTTTACAATTCTGGGAAAAATGAATTCTAAAAACACAATGGGTTAAAGGCAAAAATGCTGGTAACCAGCATTTTCTCCTTTTCCTATGTTTTCTATCCTTTTGAAGATGATAAACTGCGAAAGCCATATCTTGTCATCTACAAATGCTTCCAATTCAGACATATCTCAAATTTAACAATGCTCACGAAAAGAGCTTTTAAAAACATCATAGGAAAAGGAGAAAATGCTTGATACCTATATCCTTTATTTTCTTACTATATTTTCTACTCCTTTCAAAGAAAAATTCTATGGTTTGAGCCCTATTCAATTGCAAATGTACTGACGATGAACAACTCTAGATTTTATTGTCTGATACACTTTTAGATGTGAAAATACTACCTGTGTATGCTGCAGTTCTTGTCGAACATTTTTGAGATGTTCTGACATAGCATGGATCCTGTCTTCAAACTCCTCCACATCATTTCTCACACTGACAATGTGTTTCTGCTTCTTTTGAACCTGTAAATCAGAAAACAAAAAATAATTATTACTGCAATGATACTCCTTAAATTTCAAGACTTGTTGCCGGTCAGATTAACCCTTTACCAAACAATCTCTTGTTTTTATGACCCTGGTATAGAAGGCTTTTGAAAACATTGTGGGAAAAGGAGAAATTGCTCATAACGAGCAATTTCTCCTTTTTCCACAATGTTTTCTACTCTATCAGACAAGTGCAACTCATAAGAAAAAGTTTTTGAATTGCCGTCTGCAGGTGCTTTCAATTTGGAAGAGTCTAAAATTTGTTGTTTGGTAAAGGGTTAATCCAAGATGCATTAACAGCAAAACATGAAATTGTCCACAAAGCAGTGAAGTGTCTTTCTCCAAACTTTATCAAAAGTCTTTGGTCTCACTTCATGAATCAATGAAAAAGAAAATGAGGCTAGAATGCACTTTAGCAGACACACTTCTGCCATTCAGTCAGTTTTTTAATAAGACCCGCTCTGATGTTATTTTTGTGATTGGGTCTCTGCAACCCCTTCAAAGCAGCCCTTCTTCAAAAGTATCTGGAAATCTCAAAATCTTACCGGTCATTTTTCAGTCGGCTTAATGTGTCTTTAATCTGCTTGTCAGCTATGAAAATGGACATGAATCGATAGATAAATGATTTAACTTCACATTGACACCAAGTTTAGTGCAAGATTTTCATTGATCCTTTTGTAATTTACCATTTATTTGACATAAACATATCTGGCTAATTTGTAAACAAACTCTCATTATAAATTCAGTTAACTGCGCATGCGTGGTCAATTTGATTTGAAAAAATGATATTGTGTGATTGGCAATTTAAGTGATAAATACGACTCCTCGTAAATGAAATACATCCAGTATATTTAGTTTTCCTTTCAATGCCCAAGCTGATAACACAAAAGCCTATAAATTGTGAAAAAAAAAGAACTGTACTGTACTGGAAGTGACTTCCGCAACATGCGCAGCAAATGTCAAGCCTAGTTTCGACTTCCTGGGAAGTAGGTCAATGGATATTTACATTCCGAAATAAAGCAATTACAAGTAGGTTACACTGTCATTTTTTAATTATTTCAGTGTTTTGGTAAAGATTAATCATTAGTCTCTCGATTCAGGACCTTATTGTTCACTGACAAAGAAAAGATCAACGCATACGGCCATTTGAAACAATGCCAGTGTTTTAATTTTTCACTCCAGAGTGGCTGCTGTGGGGGCTAGCGGAGAAACAATCACAAAAATAACATCGGAATTAGTCCCCGAATCGGGGGTAGCTAAGCCCCTCATCCCATTCTATCTCGCTGAGAATGCTAGCATTATCTCTGCTACCTCTACTCTTCTTTTTTGTCCGCTTAGGTGCAGTTGTCCCGAAAATGAGCTGAAATAACATCAACAGGTAACCCACAGTAACACTGAATGATGCATCTCAATGTTAACGTACCCCACCCACCGCCAACTAAACTAGTTATCTGTATTCATAACCGAACCTCGTCTTCCAAAGCTTTATTTTCGGCATTAGCAACAGGCATGCTAAGCCCCTCATCCCATTCTATCTCGCTGAGAATGCTAGCATTATCTCTGCTACCTCTACTCATCTTTATTGTTTAGAATTTGTTTTATCGAATCGAAGATGCAGACATTTGTTTCGGTATTGCTTTGGATACAACAAGGTACCCGTATGTTGTTCGGGAAGGGAGGCTACTCTTTGGGTTAGCTAATAATCAAAGTTAGGGAGGTACCAAAAAGCTTTAATCGCATCGCTATGTGGCTTGTTGGTTGAACCAGGGATCGTAAAAGATATATTAGATCCCTGGTTGAACAGTTTAAAAAGACAGGAAATTAAATCTATCAAAGGTATTATGTAGGTTAAAAAAATTCAGGAGAAATCCTTTGAGAGCAAAGATGTAACTTATCAATGTTTGAAAAGCATTTTCTGTTTCACGACAAAAAAATTCAAGAATGGACCAACTTGAAAAGCCTAAATCAGACGACAAATTAAATGTTGCTCTTGAAAATGATGATAGATCTGGCTCCAGTTCTATTTATCTTTGACGAGATTGAAAATATCGTAGGAAAAAGAAAAAGTGCTGGTGATCAACATTTCCTTTTTCCCCCACAATGTTTTTAAAAGCTTGATTTCTCATGTCATTATAACTTGGGAATGAGCGCAACCCACCTGCAGGCTTGGAATTGTCTAAATTTGCATAACAGCTAGAGGCTATCTGATTTACCTGTAACAAATGGCCTTCAACACGCGAAAAGGGGCATTCGGACGTTTGCGTAAAGTGTCGTCCCAGATCAGCCTGCGCATGCTGCGCAGACTAATCCGAGACGACACTTTTTGTTCTTATGTAATTTTCTGTTTTGTGCAAGTCTACTGAAGGACAAAATCTAATATAATCGTAAAATGTCGTCTCGGATTAGCCTGCGCGCACTGTGCAGGCTGATCCGACGACACTTTACGCATATGTCCGAATGCCCTTTTTCGCGTGTTGAACGCCAAATAATCCCTAACAACCAAGAGAAACGCTGCTTTGGGGAAGAATGTGGAAATAGAAGAAAATGCTAACTGTTTGTTTGTCATATGTAAATGATTTCAACTTAGACATGTCTCAACTGTTGTCATCTGGTAGAAAATTGCATCTTGGAACAAAAGTATACTGGTGGATCTATTTCCTATTGCTATGTTCAGGCACATGATACAGGCTCAATATGTTACCAAAACGAAGCTAGAATAGCACCAGCTGTCGGTTCTTACGAAAATGGAAATCGATCGGATTAGAAACTCGCGTTTAGTCGAAACGATTTGCTTTGAACAGCTTAGCTTTCTCATCCAAGCTGTTGATCTTGAAATGCGCTGTTTTTACGGAACCAGTCGAGTTGTGACGAGTTTGGTTCGTTGCAATCATATTAGCTCGGTCATTTCCGTAATTGAACTCAGTACTTAATGTACAACTACTCATCATAAAGTCAGCCGATACAATAATTTAATAAAATCAAAAAGTACCAAATTCTATCTTTTTTCGAATAATTGTTTCTTTTCATTCATATTTTTCTAAAGAATATCACTCTGAACTTAGAAAATCAAAATAAAGTCTAACGTGTGCATCATTATTCAACCAAAATGGACGGCAAAACCAGAATGGAAGTTGACAAAGTTGATATGTCATTAGGTATCTATGCTGTGCGCTTTAGGTTTTTCGTTTCATTGTTTTCATTTATATGCAAATTCTTTTCTCTTTCTTGTACATTATGAAATTGATAGTTTACGGTCAAAATGAGGATCAGTTTGCGGTCAATATGAGGATAAAAAAAAAGTGTGATGATCTAGTCAGTGGACGCGTTCCGTCGTCCAAAAATTATTCGCAAGTCGACTGAACCGCGCCCATCAATTGGAATACTTGTTTGCATATCTGTTTCAAGTCGATCTTTATGTTAATAACTAAGCCTTGTTTTGAGTCTGTACCACACGCCGAAAACATAGACTTGTCCAAATTCAAAGCATTTTGCAGACGATTAAATGTGGTTCAAATCAAAGGTGACTGTTGCGGTTGAAAAATTAGAATTGCGTGGATGTATATAAATAAAAAGGTATACAACTTATGATGACGAATCACTAGGGTTCTTCCAATGTAGACTACATGACAAAATAACCACAAAACACATAAAAATGTTATAACTTAAACTAAGCATTTTATCAATGATGTTACAAATAATTTTCTTTAAAACCATCATATAGCCATTGGCACAATCACACTGAAATGACTTAATTAAATCTTTAAACTTTAAGAACTGTCAGGTTACCTAGATGTGACCAACATACATGTACACAATTCACCAACAATTTACATTGAAATTGCACCAAATCACATGCCAACCTTTTGAAAAATGGCTGCAATAAATAGAAATAGCGGATACTTGTAATTGATTGATAGTTCATCAGTCGAAAAACCTTCAATTCAAGGCGTAATAATCGATAATTCCATTCTGTGATTTGTCATCAGCTAATTTCCAGGTCACACATTTTGTGAACAGAATGTTAGTGGACGACGAATTATGGAATGGAAAATTTGTTTATTCTCAACTTTATGTTTTTTGAACGAACTTGAGGAAGGAGGCTTTTGAAAACATTGTTAGAAATATTTTGTAAAGAGTTTTGTAAAGAGTTTATCAATTCTGTAAAGATTTACAACACATACAAAAAACATTCCTATTTACACAGGTAAACATGGTAGCACTAATTAGGTTAATACATGTAGTTCTATCAGTTTAAAACCTGGGAAAGAAGCCTTTTGAAAACATTGTGAGAAAGGAAAATTGCTGGTAATGAGCATTTTCTCCTTTTACCACAATGTTTTCTACCATATCAAAGAAAAATTGCACCATTTTAGCCACACTGAAATTGTCGTCTGCAAATGCCTTTTATTTGGACAATGCTAAAATTTTGTTGTCTGGTAAAGGGTTAATTAGTTCAAAATATTGTTTATCATTACCCATAGATGACATTATCAAGCTAGGGAAACAGCAGAAGTCTGGGAACAACAGGGGAAGAGGTAGAGGACAGAGGGGTAAGATTACTTGTTTGTCTTATTTTTTCACTCAGCTGAGCGCAACATGTCTTCTTTAACCCACAACTAAAATTTGGACTTCTTAAAACTGAAAGCACTTATAGATGACAATTTGGAAGTGGCTTAAAATGGCAGAATGTTTTTCTTTATAGTGTAAAAAGAAGTTAGAAAAGATAACGGAAAAATGCAGGTTACCAGCATTTTGTACTTTTCCCATAGTGTTTTCAAAAGGCTTCTTCCTCAGTGTTGTTAAAATTCGGGATTGTGCTGTAAAGTGTTGGTGGGCTTTAACCCATTACTGAACAGTTCTGTGTTTTTACAACCCTTAGAAAGAGAGCTTTCAAAAATACCACAGGAAACAGTGAAATTGCTGACAGCCAAAAATTTCTCGAGGGATTTACAATAATTTCTTAAACCTATGGGTATATGGCATGATCTACTTTGTAGTGCATTTTGTACTTATCAACTTTTTACAAAATGACCCTCACAGGGTTTTTTAGCTCACCTGAGCACGAAGTGCTCAGGATGAGCTATTGTGATCACTCACCGTCCGTCGGCGTCCGTCAGTCCGGCGTCCGTCCGTCTGTCCGTCCGGCGTCTGTCCGTCAGTCCGTTCACATTTCTTTGTTTACACTCTAGCATCTACAAATATTAACCAATCAGCACCAAACTTGGTCAAAATATATATGACCATAAGATCTCGGATGAGTTTGATTATGGGTCTAATCGGACTAGAACAAGTGGAGTTATTTGCCCTTGAATTAGAAAAATTGCTATATTTGACTTTGTTTACACTCTAGCATCTACAATTATCAACCAATCAGCACCAAACTTGGTCAAAATATATATGACCATAAGATCTCAGATGAGTTCGATTATGGGTGTAATCGAACCAGAACAACTGGAGTTATTTGCCCTTGAATTAGAAAAATTGCCATATTTGACTTTGTTTACACTCTAGCATCTACAATTATTAACCAATCAGCATGAAACTTGGTCAAAATATATATGACCATAAGATCTCAGATGAGTTCGATTATGGGTGTAATCGGACCAGAACAACTGGAGTTACTTGCCCTTGAATGAGAAAAATTGCTATATTTGACTTTGTTTAAACTCTATCTAGCATCTACAATTTTTAACCAATCAACATCAAACTTGGTCAAAATGCTTATGAGCATAAGCTCTCGGATGAGTTTAATTATAGATCTAATCGGACCAGAACGACTGGAGTTATTTGCCCTTGAATTAGAAAGTTCTGTAGAATAGTTCTTTGTCCGGAGCATAACTTTGTCATCTCCAGTCCGATTGACTTGAAACTTGGCATTTGTAGTTGTTTCAATAATATGGAGTGCAGTGTGAAAGAACCGTAACTCAATCTCGTAAGGTCTATGAGTTATTTCCCTTTGATCGTCATTTTTACAGCATTTTCTGCTTGTCCGGAATATAACTTTGTCATCTCAAGCCTGAACATCTTCAAATTTGGTATGCATGATTGTTGAAAAATTACGGAGTGCAGTGCACAAGAACCATAACTCTTCCTAGCATGAATTTTGAGTTATTCCCCTTTGACCTTCATTTTTATAGTATTGCTTCCTTGTCCGGAGCAAAACTTTGTCATCTTAAGTAGGAATGACATGAAATATGGTATGCTTATTTGTTGCAATATGTGGAAGTGTAGTGAACAAGAATTGTAACTCTGCCTCATGCTGTCTTTGAGTTATTTCCCTTTGATCATCTTTTTTACAGCATTTAGTGCTTGTCCGGAATATAACTTTGTCACCTCAAGTCAGAACGACTTCAAACTTGGTATGCATGTTTGTTGCAATATTACCGAGTACAGTGCGCAAGAACAATAACTCTGCCTAGCATAGATTTTGAGTAATTTCACTTTGATCTTCATTTTTACAGTATTTCTTGCTTGTCCGGAACGGAACTTTGAAGTCTCAAGTCAAATTAACTTGGGACTTGATAAACATGTTTGTTGTATTACCTGCCCTTTGCGATTATTATACCTCCTTGACAACTGGCGGTGTGACGGGCTTATCTTGCGACAATTTGCCGCTCTTGTTTCATTATCATTTGGCCTTGAACCTCGATATTTGGTATTTATCTTCATTGTAGACCTTTACTGCTTAGTACTCAGGTGAGCGATATATGACCATCATGGTCCTCTTGTTTTGAAAACTTTGTGGATGGGAAAAGGAGAAACAGATGGTAATCAGCATTTTCTCCTTTTCCACAATGTCTTGTACAGACTGTAGTAAAAAGAATAATTGATGTCATGTAATTCAGCTATTAAATCCACAGGTCGTGGAGGAGGAGCTGGTCGTGGTAGCCGAGGAAGAGGCAGGACTAATCAAAGAGGAGGCGGTGCCCAGAATTCTAAAGGAGGAGGAGTGAAAGGGAGAGGTCCTAACAGATATTCACAATTAAACAATAGATTTCGAGGGAGAGGAAGGGGAACCAGGGGAGGTTTATCTCCCTTGAACAGAACGCAGGTATGACTTAACCCTTTACCATACAATCCCAAGTTTTAACAACCCAGAGATAGAGGCCTTTAGAAAACACTGTAGGAAAATTAGAAAAATGCTGGTGACCATTACTTTTTCTTATTTCTTGCAATGTGTTCTACCATATCAAAGACAAATTCCATCATTTAAGCCAAATTTCAGTTTTCGTCTGTGAATGTTTTCAATATAGATAAGTCTACAATACATTTTGGTCGTGTGGTAAAGAGTTAAAGGCAAGGTATGGTTCAAATTATTTGATTTGCATTTTTAAGGGTAGAAAACATTGTGGGTAAAGCAGAAAATACTGGCTACCAGAATTTTTTTCTTTTTTTCCAATACGTTTTTAAAAGCTTCACTTTTCAAGTTCTTTGAAACTCAGTATTGTGTGGTAAATGGTTTAGCCTTACAGTACCTTTCACAACTATAGTTGACTTTGGGGCCAGTGTGGATCTAGGTCAAACAGCACAAAATATGCAGTCAGATCTTTATTCTTTGCTATCCCAATTTCTGAGGCATTCTGGACAAACACGAAATGGAAAAATTTTAGACTAGTCCAAGTTGAAAGCATTTGCAGACAACAAAATAACTTTGGTGCAAAAATTTAAATTTGCTTTGGGGTTAAGTAGAAAATATTGTGGGAAAAGGAGAAAATACTGGTTACCAGTATTTTGTTCTTTTCCCACAATGTTTTCTAAAGGTGTCTTTCTAAGAGTCATTGAATGCAGGGACTGTGTGGTAAAGGCCTATCAGCAGAACGAAAGAAAGACTGCCTGATATTCAACAGCTTTTTACAAAGATAATTAGAAAAAGGAGCACGCACTTGTTAATCAATTAGTTATGAGTCCAAATCCTGATTTGGCCAAAAATTTTTCACGGATTGATTAACCCTTTAGCACACAATAGGAGTGACAATGACCCTGAGGAAAAATGCATTTTGAAAACACTGTGGGAAAAGGAGTTTCTCCTTTTCTCACAAGGTTCTTTACCTTGTCAGAAAACTTGTATTTCTTTGTACTAATTTTGAATTTTCCATCCCTAGATGATTATCAAATTAAAAGAGTCTAAAGTTCTTTGCTTGTGAAAGGGTAAACCCTTTACCAAACGCTCCCATGTTTTAATGACCCAGAAGAAGAAGCTTTTGGAAAACATTATGGGAAAAGAATAATCAGTATTTTCTCCTTTTCCCACAATGTTTACTACCCTTTCAAAGACAAGTATCATCGTTTGAGCCACATTTACTTTGTAGTCTGCACAGGCTTTCAATTTGGACAAGTCTAAAAAATTTTTTGTTTTGGAAAGCGTTAAATTTATTTCAAGAGGGTTTATTCCTCTCTCACACTTGTTATGGTTTTTCTTTTCAGTCACAAGGTAAAGGTGCTGGAAAACAGAACAAGATTAACACCCAAATAGTGGTCAATTCAAGAGGAAGAAGGGGCCGGGGAGGAACACTACGGGGTCGTGGGCTTGGGCGATTGAGGGGTGGATTACAGAACAATAATCAGACGCAACAAACTGTTGGTTTAACAAGCTTAAAGAAAAGAAGAGAGCTTGCTCTACAAAGCCTTGTGAAGGCCAAGAAGACTCTGGCTCAAATAGACGCTCAACAGAGACAAAAAGATTCACGTTCCTTAGCGGTAAATGAAAAAAGAGAGTTGCAGGTAATATTATGTTTTTATAATTATGAGTGGAGCTCTCCCAAAGGGGGTTTGTTGCATCTCCGTGATGCATTATACCAAGCAATTTGTCACTTAATTATGGATCCATAAAACCCGATTTGTCTAACACCCAAATGAATCATGAGGTAGTATGGTCCATGGATGTGCGTAAAATTTATAAATTGCAAAAAGTTTCAACCCATGTCAACATGCTCAGACTGGACAGGCTAACATCAGTCATTACTTTTTGCAAATGCATTAAACCCTCTTTTCACAGAGCATGACTCATATACTTTTTGTTTTAAATCTTTTACTAATTTTGTCTGTATGATTTTTTAATTTGACATCAGTCCATGTCACCACACTCTTTTAGTGCTAAATTGATAAAAGTGATATTTGTAGCGTAGTCTGTACTATGGATGCAAATATTGCAAAATCAAACATTTTGTTTCCTAAGAATTTCTGGCAAAGAAGCAGACACTGTTGGTCCAAGATTAGAATGCTCATTCATCCTCTTATGGTTAGAGTGCAAGTAAAGGTAATATTTTGATGTTTAAAAATTTGTACCACCTTTGTTGTTCTGTAAAGCCCATTTTGAAGAACCTTTGTCACTAACTTTTCATAGGACCTTCAATAGAACCTATGTTGTTATCTATCACATTTTGTAGTACCTCAACTTATATCTATGTCTTGAACTTTCACTTACTGAAGAACCTCCTTGAAACCCATATCTTTAACCTTTGGAATGTGTGTCTTGATGACCTAATTCATGACAAGGGCCTTAGTGAAGAAATCATGCTTGTAGGATTTGCAAGTCTAATTGGCCTGCAACATGCGAAAAGGGCCATTCAGACATTTGCGTAAAGTGTCGTCTCAGATCGGCAAGGGCAATCCGCGCAGGCTAATCCGAAACAACACTTTGCGTTTTTATGTAATTTTCTGTTTTGCCCATGTCTACTAAAGGACAAAATCTAATGTAGTCGTAAAGTGCCATCTCGGATTAGCCTGCGTGGACTGCGCAAGCTGATCTGAGAAGACACTTTACGCAAATGTTTGAATGTCGGACTGCACAGGCTTATCCGAGACAACACTTTACGCAAATGTCTGAATGCCCCTTTTCGCGTGTTGCAAGCCAATTGGAATCTTTGTTCTGTATATTTCAGGTATCAAACATATCATTGAACAAAGAATCCAGAAGGGGGCGGGGCCGGGGTAGAGGTGGATTGAGTAGATATAGCAGCACTGTATCCCTCAATTCAGTGGCATCAACGAAATCCAGGGGCAGGGGACGAGCCAGAGGCTTGAACAGATTTGCAAGCAACATGTCAATTAATTCAGTTGGTTCACCAAAATCCCAGGGCAGGGGACGAGCCCGGGGCCTGAACAGATTTGCAAGCAACTTGTCTATCAATTCAGTGGCATCGACTAAATCACAAGGGAAGGGACGCGGACGGGGGCGTGGTCTTTCCAGATTTGGGTCAACAGTGTCTTTGAATTCAGTAGGATCTCAGAAGAAGCGAGGGTAAGAATTGGTATTTCTTACTTATGAGCAAGTCTATGACTTGTTACATCCCCTGCAAAATGAATGTTTCCAGGGATACACTGGAATTGGATTGTCTGTTTGTTTGTCCTTATTTCTGTAGATATGTCTGTGGGCATATATATATATGAGCCATGCTCTGTGAAAAGGTGGCTTAATGCATCTCCATGATGCATTTTACTAAGCAAGACATCAAATACTCTGGGATTCATAAAATCCACTTTGTCTTACAACCGACTGAATCATGAGGTAAACTGGTCCTTGGACATGTAGAAAACTGACCAGTAGCAAAAAGTTTTGGTTGAGGTCAGCCTGCGCTGAATTCGCCGGTTAACCAGGGTGAATACTTTTTGCAGATGCATTAAGCCTCTGTTTCACAGAGCATGGCTCATAAAGTTATGTTGATGTATCCAGCTTTCTGTTTTGTTGTCATAATACTTTGTCAAAACTTTCTAAAAGCATCACTCAGAAACTGTAGACTTACCTGATGCAATCTTTTGATGTATCATCTCCCATTTACTCTGCATAATGCATGTTAATGCATGTTCATCCTCTACCACACAATCCCCAGTGTTAACGACCTTGATGAAGAAAGCTTTGGAAAACATTGTGGTAACCATCATTTTCTCCTTTTGCCACAAGGTTTTCTACTCTATCGAAGACAAAAATGATAATTTCAGCATCATTCAATTTGTCATCTGCAAATGCTTTCTCTCTAGATTGGACAGAATTTTGTCTTTTGGTAAAAAGTTAAACTTGAACGTCTCTCTTCCCTATAAACACACTTGGCCTTTGTATTCAGATTTGTTGTGGCAGTTACAGTAGTAGTAGTTGTAAAAGTAGTGTTGGTAGTAGCAGTTCAAGTGGTAGTAGTTGTAATAATAATAGTAGTAGTTGTAGTAGTAGTAGTAGTTGTTGTTGTACTACTACTACTATTACTACTACTACTACTACTACTACAACTACTACTACTACTACATGTACTACCCTTTCAAAAGCAAGTCTTATTATCTGAGCCACGGTCAATCCTTTACAAAACAGTCCAAAGTCTATCATTTGATCAAAATTTGATTTATTGTCTGCAAATGCTTACAATTAGCAAGATTCTGAAATTTTGTCATTTGGTAAATAGTTAATTTTTTGTTGTCTGATGAAGAGTTAATAATGTGGAAAAATATTATACCAATGAGAGCAATTACTTGTAACATCATATCTTTAAAAATCCAAATTTATGCGGTACAAAAGTTACATGTTGTCCATATTATATGGCCTGCAACACATAAAAAGGGGCATTCGGACATTTGCGTAAAGTGTTGTCTCGGATCAGCCTGCGCAGTACGCGCAGGCTAATCCGAAACGACACTTTCCTTTTTATGTAATTTTCTGTTTTGCACAAGTCTACTGTAGCACAAAATCTAGTGCAGTCGTAAAGTGCCGTCTCGAATTAGCCTGCGCGGATTGCGCAGGCTGATCCGAGACGACACTTTACGCAAATGTCCGAATGCCCCTTTTTGCGTGTTGCAAGCCATATACATGAGCCATTCCCTGGGAAAAGGGGTTCAAGTGCATCTCCTTTAAGTATGACATTAAGCAGTTATTCAGATAGTTATGAATCCATAAAATCCATCATGTATAACAACCAACTGAATCATGAGGTACACTGGTCCATTGACATGCCAAAAAATCGACCAGTAGCAAAAAAAAAGTTTCAACCCAGGTCCGGCTCTACGAACTTCCAAGGCTGAGAAAGGTCAATACTTTTGCAGATGCACTATGCCCCCTTTGCATAGAGCATGGCTCTCATGTATTATATAGGATTTTACTGAAATTGTTTGGTATTTTTTCAGATGGAGACAGAAAGTGACAGCTGATGATTCTACATTGACTGTATCTATACCAAATTCTCCCCAACAGCAAAGGTAAAACTGCATCCAGTGGAAGTAAATTGTTTTACACTTAAATTTATTTGGTTCCTATGTGGCTCAAAGGTTGAAAAGTTGGATTTTTAATTCCGAAGTTTTAGATTGGATTTTCTGCGACAAGGCTGTTACTTCGTAAGAATGTCCTTTGGTAAGGCACTGCAGTCACAGCTTGATAATAGTGAAGCACCGAGTGCTGGTGGTGCAGTTGATAGAAAAGCAATTGGTAGTACAGGACTTGAGAATAGGAAGTCAGCGATTCAAATCCCAAGCTTAGCCAATTTCTTTTTCGAGGATTGATGATAGTCATTATGAATTGATTTGTTCCTCTCTCACCACTGATCACTGTTTTGACAATGGTTATAAGGGAGAGCAGCCAGTGGCTTTGGAAGAATATTGAGTGAAGTACTTGTAACAGAAACACCAAGATAGCATGGATAGGTGCAATGGTTGCAGGTATACAACTGAAATAATGCTGAAAACAGCATTAAACACCATACGATTAATCAATCAATCAGTAGTGAATCCCTGGTTACGCATGAATAAGTGAGCTGCAATGGTATGTGTGATATTAAAACATGATTCGGATTGATTGCAAATTATGTCATTCTTGTGCAAATTTGACATTTCACACTCTAAATTCCATTAGTTGGACTCTTCAGGTTAAATGCAAGTTAGGACTTACTACTTGGACCATGACATTGTGGAAACAAAAATCAATAGCATCATTTATTTAATACGTTCAAATGCAGCCATCAGTACCAATAGAGGCACCTTTCATTGCAATGCAGTGTCGAATACGTATGTTACTGTATCGCTTTCATATCTCATTTTCTTTACATGTTTTAGGTTAATTAATGATTTTGCTATGTTACAGGTACGATGTAGGTTTTGATAATATTGCATGAGACTTATATATTAATGATTTTGCTACGTTGCAGGTACTATGTAGGTTTTGATAATACTGCACTATCTCACGAGACTTACATATTTTCTTACCATATATGTGCTGGAGTGCTCAGAGAAAGGTAACTCTGTCTTACCTGATGGTTATAGGTTCAATACCTAGTTGAGGCAATCTTTCTTTACTGCAAGTTTTTACCTCTAACCTCTGATGCTTGTTGTAAAACAGTCAGTGACTTGGAAAGAAAGTTGTGTCAGTACCAGTGTGAGAAAGCCAGGAAACACATTTGTAGGTGCACTGTTCTCCATGATATGACCTAGGCTGTTAAAATGGCATTAAGCTCCAAAACAAATAAACAAACTAAAGTTGAGTTTTTTCCCCCAATAGGATTTATACTATTTAGTGTCATCACTGTATAGGAGCCATGCTGTGTCAAAAGGGGGCTTAATGCATCTGCAAAAAGTATCTACCCAGGTCAGCCTGGGTGGACAGCACAGGCTGACCTGGGTTGAAACTTTCTGTTAATGGTCAATTTTCTGCATGTCAAAGGACTAGTGTACCTGATGATCCAGTGGGTTATTGTACAAATGGATTTTATGGATCCATTATTATGCGATGACTTGCTTGTTGTTATGCATTATAGGTATGCATTATATGAGCATGGCTCATATACAGTCTACCATAGGATTGGTGTTTGTTTTCAGGCCAAGAAAAAATAAACTCAAAAGATATAATGTGAATGATACGGACCCCGTTTTGGCAGCTCAAATTAGGGTAAGTGTTATGCAATGTACAGTAATATTTTAAGCCTTTACCTGACAACAGAATGTCAGGCTCATGCAAATTCCATATATTTCCAAAGGACAAATTAAAGGCTGCTCAAGTGTTGGCATTTATCTTTGAATGGTAAGAAAACATTGTGGGAAAAGGAGAAAATGCTGGTAACCAGCATTTACTCCTTTTCTCACAAGGTTTTCAACCCTTTCACTAGAGAAAACCCTTTGTCCAAGTTGCATTTATTTGTAATCTGCAAATGGTTTCAGTTGGGACCAGTGTAAAATTTTGTCATCAGGTAAAGGGTTAAAAGCCCTTTGTTCAGGGTTGTTTAAACGGATTATTTGGTAAAAGTTTGAAAAGATTCTGGGTACTTATATTGTCAGTTGTATTAAACAAGTTGACTAAAATAATTTCATGTGATTTCCAGCATGCATTAGTGAATTAGAGAGCCAAATAAACCCAACGGACATTTTCAGCCTAGAAATACGACAAAATGAAGTGCCGTGCAATCTCAAGGTTGCTTTCATCTGTTGTGTTCAGCAAAGCTGATCCTGATAGGATAGCTGATAATCCTGAATTTCGATAGATTAAAGTAATTGATCAAACTTTGGCTTGTATGTATTGAAATAACTTCATAGTGTTGACATTTTCAGAAAAAATGAAATATGTGATAAACCTGTTACTGCACAACTATTCTGTTTTTTTAGTCCTTTCAGCAGACATCATGAAAACACCGAAGGAAAGGAAGCAAGTAGTTGTTTGAAGGACTGTTTACAAATTCCTGAACTGCAGGTTTGTTTTAGAAAGTAATGAGTTATGTGTATCCATGTTCATCATGGAGATTTCACTGTACATTAAATCCCCAACTACTCCCCCCACCCCCAATATTTTACTGTACTATTTCTCCTTTCTCTTTTTTCTCTACAATATAGAATCTTAAACCAGCTGTCTCACAGAAATACAACTTTAAGAAAGCAGTATTTGCACAAGCTGCTGTGAGTAGTTCTTAATTTCACTTTTTTTATGTTCATCTTTGGTAATATTGTCAAATCTTGGTTGCTGGAACATCAATAAGCTGAACTTGTCTTTATGTATTTTGAAATGAACCTTTCAAAGCAATCTCGTCTATTTTCACAATGTTTTTAAAAGTGGTTTTTGTAGTTTTTAATTGAGTGAAAATGATACCGCACTACCTTCTTTAGTGGGTATTAACCTGAGAGCGCAGAATAAACCCTATCTAGAAGTAAGATCAAAATAATTACAGTTTCAATGTTACTTTCATCTAGATTGTCTAAGCAGAGGGGAGAGTGCAGATCAAAGATCAGACTGTAAGTTTGTGCAGTCTGATCTTTATCTACAATGCAGGCTGCAAAGGCAACTATTATCATGAAAGGCCTTTAAGTGTTAGTGTGGAAATAAGATAAAATGATTGTATAAAAATATGATGAAAGGTACAAAATATGATTTATGATGCTTTTAAGTTGTGTATCAGTAAAATTGGTTGTGTTGATTTCAAATTGAAATACTAGTACATCATTAGTACATTAGACTTTGTAAACTCCAAAATTCGATACATACATGACATGCAGATTTGTCGATTTTTATATTCCTGACACATACCTGGTTTATAGAGATATTTGTGTGGTCATTGACTTAAATCATGTTTGTAATGAATATTCTTATAGATGGCAAATCTTTAAATCAGTATGCATACAATAGTGATGTAAATCATGGTTGAAAATATTGTTACAAATGGTGAAATTGCTCAGGATAAACAATTCAAATCTTTGTCACAGACGTATAAACCCTTTACCACACATATCTGAGTTTTGATAACCGTAGGGAAGGAAGCTTTTGAAAAATATTGTGGGAAAAGGAGAAAATGCTGGTAACCAGCATTTTCTCCTTTTCCCATAATGCTTTTTTACCTTTCAAAAACAAATCTTATGAGTTGAGCCATGTTTAGTTTCTCCTCTACAAAGTTTTAAGCTTTCAATATGGGCGAGTCCAAAATTTTGTCATGTTGTAAAGGGTTAAGCCATACAGAACTTTACCAGACAGTAATTTCTTTCTATGTTTTGCTGATATTTTGTGTTCTAATTGTAGACCTCCACATCTCTTAATGAAAGATTTTCATCAGGAGCAAGAAATGAAAGTGGTGATGGCCTAGGGCGAAAAGTCTTCTTTTGATGCCATAGAATATTCCCTGATTTGAAATTCCAGCATTTCTACGATGGCATAGAACTGTAGAGGGAAAGACTATGAATTGGATAAGTTGGAGGACTGTAATTCCTGAATGGATTTTATTCACTGATTTTAGATGGTCCATGCTTTGATATAGTGTATATTGAGATCAGGGTGCACAATATCATTTACTCTGGTCTTGGATTCACACTGTTAGATAAGGGAAGATTTTTCTGGCAAAAAGAGATTTGACATGCCAGTTTTGAGGGTAAAAGCTATTGGCTGGAAGTGTTCGTTAGATTTATATAGCTGTTAAAGATTGATTAAAATGAGAAAAAGTGTGTGAAATGATATGTTACTGAATTTGACTTCCAAGGGTACCATCTTCTCAATATGCCTAGTTCAGAGTTTTTGCTTTTTAAACCAACCAACCAAATTCACTTTCAGTCAACTATAATGTATAGTTATCAAACTGTATTCATTTTTTGTCGCTTCATGCCAAATATTACCTTTGGTGGTTGACAGATTGCATACAATAATACGGCAGACAGAAAATGCAATTCTTTATTTGATGTTCACTGGCATATACAATTGTCATTTCTGAATTATCTGAGTTAACACATGATGCTTGGAACAAGATTGTTTACGAACTTCATCTTGCATATTAATGTGGTTGACAAGGAATCTGCATTTGAAATACTTTACATAGGTATGCCATCACAATAATCAAGGTCACAAGAACTCGACATGGAATCACTTGACATTGTGTAAATTTGATATCAAAAGTGCAGCAGAACCTTTTCAAAGACAAAAGAAATAAAAATGTAATATATGTGCATAAACATTAAATGTTCAAATGAAGAGAGGAAAATAAAGTATGATCCTAAAGGAAGACAATGACTCTGAAAGGATGGAAAACATTGTTGGAAAGGGAGGAAATGCTGGTTACCAGCATTTTCTCCTTTTCCCACAATGTTCTCAAAAGCCTTCTTCCTCAGGATCCAGAAAAAGGGAGATCCTATCTGGTGAAGGGAATAGGGTAGAAATTAGTATAAAAATTTTGTTAGTTTAGCCCACCAGTACTGTCTGTTACTTTATCATTTGTTATTACTGTATTGGTTTTGATGGGTCTGATTATTTCTTGGTTTTATGCATTTTTTTTTTTTTTACTCATTTTTTGCAAACTGGCACAAACCATCTTCAAACGGTTGGCTTCACTTTGCATCAGACCACTTTCCATAAGATTGAAGCAAAAGGAGAAATGGTTTTTAAACAAGCAATTTTTCATTCTGTACCAATGTTTTCAGATACTGTAACTTTGACAGACGGTACTGTTACATGTTGTCAGACTGCTTGCAATTTGACTCTTTGGTCAATGCATATAAAACTTTTCTTGTGCTCAAATCAGCTCAGCATGAAATTTAAAAGTTGCATAAATGTTACTTGATAAACCTTGTTGACTATTCTGAGCTTTAGATCTTTTCTTTGTGTCTCCCTATTAAATCAAAACCTTCTTTTCAAATTCTCTTATAAAGCAAAAATGAGGCTTTTAAGTCTGAACACAAACTCAGTTGAGCATGGACTCAAGTTTTATAAGCAGGGGCAGAAAATTTTTTAACTTTTGCTGCTAGTGGGCCTTTAAATGCCCTGTAGCGGCCAAATTTTAACATGCAGGTGTTAAAATGCATGTAAATTTAAAGTATACCATTTAAAAGTAAAGAAATTACTGTGAAGATGACCATCTGTTATTGTATGGTAGGTCCAAGTATTAATCTTTGGCAGAAAAAGAAATTTTACAACTAGGTTAATAGTTGCCAGGTTGCTCTTTCTTTTGTTTACTTTTTACCTGATTTTAAAATTGATTTTCTGCCAGCAACTCACACTTGGACTGACCGCACAATAACCGATTGTCATCTTCACAATACATGTATATTCCGTACTTTAAAAAGGTATGACTTAAATTTGAATGCATTTTAACACCCTCATTATATACTTTTGGCTGCGATTGGGCCTTTAAGCCACTAAAATTTTCTGTACATATGTGTATATTTTGTTATAAATATCTTCTAGTTCATATTTTAGATATATATGCCATTCCTGTAAGGGTTAGTTATACGAAATCATCCCATGTTTTAACAATCATAAGGAAGATTGGAAGGCTTTTAAAATCATTGTAAGAAAAGGAGAAAATGCTCCTCTTCCCACAATGTTTTCTATCTGTTCAAAAACATACCACATTTAAATTTTTGTATGCAAATCTTTCAATGTTGTCTAGTCGAAAAGTTTAGTTTTAAAGAGATAAAGCGGTTCTTTTACACTCTGTGACCTGAATAGTATGCAAATTTATCATTTCAAAGCAGTATCCATCTGCAGACACATTCTTTCATCTCATAGCCATTTCGTCATTTGTCACAGTGTTTTATAAGCATTTATGTGTTAACTCTTTCCCAGACTACAAAATTCTAGACCTGTCCAATTTGAAAGCATTTGCAGACAACAATGAAATGTGGTTCAGATAAGAAGAATTACCTTACCACTGACAGAAAACATGTTGGAAAACAGGAGAAAATGCTGGTAACCAGTGTTACTTCTGCTCATGTGTGGTTTGTGTGTGTATGTGTATTCTGTAAAAAGTGGGGTTTGTTTCCGGCCAATTGCTTCCAGGTACATTGTCCGATTCTAAATAGTTTGGCACAAATGATCACCATGGATAGATGTGTGTTGCGTGCAACAACAGTGTCACCGCTCAGTGGTCTAGGTTATAGTGCTTGGTTGAACTTCGCCAGTATTTGCTACAATTATAGTAATGACGGGTGTTTTTGACCTGCCCATAAGTGTGACATGCATGGTTGGATGGCAGATAATATGGTACAAATGATCTTACTGGATAGAGGCTGTGTGGCATGCAAAAACTTTTTCACTAGCTGAAAGGTCACGGTCACAGTGTTCAGTTGATCTTTGTCAATTTTTGCTATATTTATAGTAATGATGGTTGTTCATGTCCAGCCCACATGGTTGGATTTCGAAATTATGTGACACAAAAGATCACCTTGGATAGACAATGTTTCGCATGCAAGAACTGCATCACCAGGTTAAAAGTCAAGGTCACAGTCTTCAGTTGACTCTGTGAGTTATCTCCCATAGTCTTTAAATTTTGTGCAGGCTATAACCCTTTAACCTGTCGCTATATTTTCATGATACTTCATCCAGTAAAGGTTATTTAGTAGGTATGTCACATACAAGAAAGACAACTCTATTTTGAGTTACCTACCATGGTTATTAAATTTTTTCTTGGGTCAAAAGATATTTTGGTGATAATGAATAGGACATCAAGAAGGAAAGGTGCATTTAAGAATTGTAACTCAGGCTTACTCCATCTGTTTTCAGTGATCTCCCCTGGTGGTAAAATCTTGTGCAGGGTGTAACTCTTTAAACATTGGAGTCATTTGAATGGTAAATAAAAGAGCTGCTAAGAATGTGAAATAGGGGTGTCACAAAATATAAGGATAACTCTGACCTGAGTGTTGGAGTTATTGCCTTTATTTGTACTTCAGATGCAGATTATCAGCAGTGCACAGAGCAGGCTGTATTTTTTGTCCATAAATATGGCTATATATAGATCCTTATTTGAGTTTGGAACTATACCATGACTGTGACCTTTGCCATGTTGTGGGGGCATCCATGTCGGTGACACATTTCTAGATCCAGAGTGTTTTCAAAAGGCTGCTTCCTCGGGGCTGTTTAAAACTCAGGATTCTTTGATCAAGAGTCAAATGTTATTTAATTGTGATAATCTATAAATTCTGCAGATTTGACTAACCCTTTGCCAGATTTTTGGACTGGTACATCTTGAAAGCATTTGCATGGGACATTTGCAGAGGGCAAATTAAGTGTAGCTCAAATAATAGGTTTTGTCCTCAAAAGGGCAGAAAACATTGTGGGAAAAGATTTTGTTTATAAATGGGTAGAAATTATTATGGGTCAAAGAGAAAATGCTGGTGACTTTCCTCCGTTGTGCACAATGTTTCCAGAGGCCTTTGTCCTCCAGGTCGTTGAAACATGGAACTGTTTGGCTATAGGTAAAAGCAGTTATGAGCTATCCCTTTTACCAATCAGTCCTGGAAGGAAAATGTTGGGAAAACTTTATTCAAAAAAGGAGAAAATGTAACAAGCATTTTCTCCTCTTCCCAGGGTATTTTCTATTCTTCAAAGACAAACTCAATCATATGAGCTACATTTGTCACATTAGTTTTGAACGAGGTATGAGAAATTGATTGTATGGTGTTAAACATCAACATTATTTCATGTATGTTGCAGAGGCCAGGGCACATAATGATGTTTTCTTTTTACTAGTACAATATTCTTGCCAAGCCACTTGCTACTTTCCCACATTACCATGGTGGAAACAATGACCTGGGTTGAGAGAGGAATGAATCGTGTCGCAATGACTATCATCAATCCTCGGAAAGAAATTGGCCGAGTTGGGGGTTCTAAAACCAGCATCCCACAGGTCTCAAGTCCTATATGCTAGCAAGGCTGCTACCAGGGCGTGGCAAGAGCAAAGGAAATAATTGTGCTGGTAATCATGTGGAAGTGGGTCAACCCTTTACCAAACAATCCCTGGTTTTAACGACCCCAAAGAAGAAACCTTCTGAAAACACGGGGGGAAAAGGAGAAAATGCTGGTAACCAGCATTTTCTCCTTTTCCTACAGTGTTTTCTACTCTTCCAAAGTCAAGTTTCAGTTTTTGAGTCACGTTTATTTTGTTGTCTGCAAACGCTTTCAGTTTGTACCAGTCTAAGATTTTGTCATTTGGTAAAGAGTTAACCCTTTACCACACGACAAAATTTTAGACAGACCCAAATTAGAAACATTTAAAAAAGGACATAGTAAAAGTGGCACAAGTAATGGGATTTGTCTGTAAAAGAAAAGAAAACATTGTGGGAAAAGAAGAAAATGCTGGTTACCAGCATTTTCTCCTTCTACAACAATGTTTTCAAAAGCTTTCGTTCTCAGGGTCATTAAAACTTGGGACTGTGTGGTAAAGGGTTAACTCTTTACAAAACGACGCAATTTTAGACTGGTCCATATTGAAAGCATTTGCAGACGACAAGATAAATGTGAATAAAAAAATGAAATTGGTTTTGGGAAAGGTAAAAACATTGTGGGAAAAGGAGAAAATGCTGGTTACCAGCATTTTCTCCTTTTCCCACAATGTTTTCTCAAGGCTTCTTTCTCAGGGTCGTTAGAAGTCGTGATTGTGTGGTAATGGGTTTAAAGGTTTTTTTTATTTGGTATGGTTTTGTGGTAAAAAGTAAATATGGACCTACATTTTCAAGTATAATTGTAGCATTAAAAACAGATCTAGTTTAGATGAAATAAAGTAAGACAAAATGTTCACTTTTAATGTATTAATGAATCATGAGTATTAAAAGGCATTTGAAATTTAAACATAATTTTGTTTTGAAATGATTTAAATTGGCAGTTTTTACCCCCAAAATACAGGATGTGGTTTTTTAGCTCACCTGAGCACGAAGTGCTCAGGATGAGCTATTGTGATCACTCACTGTCCGTCGGCGTCCGGCGTCCGTCCGTCCGACCATCCGTTCACATTTTTTTGTTTACACTCTAGCATCTACAAATATCAACCAATCAGCACGAAACTTGGTCAAAATATATATGACCATAAGATCTCAGATGAGTTTGATTATGGGTGTAATCAGACCAGAACAACTGGAGTTATTTGCCCTTGAATTAGAAAAATTGCTATATTTGACTTTGTTTACACTCTAGCATCTACAAGTATTAACCAATCAGCACGAAACTTGGTCTAAATATATATGACCATAAGATCTCGGATGAGTTCGATCATGGGTGTAATCGGACCAGAACGACTGGAGTTAATCGCCCTTGAATTAGAAAAATTGCTATATTTGACTTTGTTTACACTCTAGCCTCTACAATTTTTAACCAATCGGCATCAAACTTGGTCAAAATACTTATGACCATAAGATCTCGGATGAGTTCAATTATCCCTTTACCACACAGCAAAATTTAAGACCTATCCAAATTGAAAGCATTTGCAGACGACAATTTCATAGTGGCTCAAATGACGCAACTTTTCTTTGATAGGGTAGAAAACTTTGTGGGAAAAGGAGAAAATGCTGGTTACCAGCATTTTCTCCTTTTCCCACAATGTTTTCAAAAGGCCTCTTTTTTAGGGGCGTCAAAAGGCGTCATTGTGTGGTAAAGGGTTATAGATGTAATTGGACCAGAACGACAGTTATTTGCCCTTGAATTAGAAAGTTCTGTAGAATAGTTCTTTGTCCGGAGCATAACTTTGTCATTTCCAGTCAGATTGACTTGAAACTTGGCATTTGTAGTTGTTGCAATAATACGGAGTGCAGTGTGAAAGAACCATAACTCTACCTTGTACTGTCTATGAGTTATTTCCCTTTTATTGTCATTTTTACAGCATTTTCTGCTTGTCCGGAATATAACTTTGTCATCTCAAGCCTGAACATCTTCAAATTTGGTATGCATGATTGTTGAAAAATTACGGAGTGCAGTGCACAAGAACCATAACTCTTCCTAGCATGAATTTTGAGTTATTCCCCTTTGACCTTCATTTTTATAGCATTTCTTCCTTGTCCGGAGCAAAACTTTGTCATCTTAAGTAGGAATGACTTGAAATATGGTATGCTTATTTGTTGCAATATGTGGAAGTGCAGTGCACAAGAATTGTAACTCTACCTCATGCTATCTTTGAGTTATTTCCCTTTGATCATCATTTTTACAGCATTTAGTGCTTGTCCGGAATATAACTTTGTCATCTCAAGTCAGAACAACTTCAAACTTGGTATGCATGTTTGTTGCAATATTATCGAGTACAGTGCGCAAGAACAATAACTCTGCCTTGCGCAGATTTTGAGTAATTCCACTTTGATCTTCATTTTTACAGTATTTCTTGCTTGTCCGGAACGGAACTTTGAAGTCTCAAGTCAATTTGACTTGAGACTTGGTAAACATGTTTGTTGCATTACCTGCCCTTTGCGATTATTATACCTCCTTGACAACTGGCGGTGGGACAGGCTTATCTTGCGACAATTTGCCACTCTTGTTTCATTATCATTTGGCCTTGAACCTCAATATTTGGTATTTATCTTCATTGTAGACCTTTACTGCTTAGTACTCAGGTGAGCGATATAGAACCATCATTGTCCTCTTGTTTTTTTATATGATTGAAATTATTTTAATTTACCCCTAAGCAATAGGATTTGTAAATAGGGTAGGTTTTGTCTGAAACTTTAAAATGATTTTTTGCTGAATATTCAGACAGGGGACAAAGTGCAATGGTTCATTTTTAGCTCACCTGAGCACAAAGTGCTCAAGGTGAGCTATTGTGATCGCCCCATTTCCGGTGTCCGGCGTCCGTCAACAATTTCTTTAAACATCTTCTTCTCCTAAACCACTGGGCCAATCTTGATGAATCTTGGCAGGGATGTTCCTTGGGTGAAGCGCTACCAAAGCTGTTCAAAAAATTGAATTCCACCCTTAACTCTGGTTGCCATGGCAACAAAAAGAAAAAAATTCAAAATCTTTGAAAATCTTCTCCTCTGAAACTAGAAGGCGTAGAGCTTTGATATTTGGTATGTAGCATCTCCTAGTGGACCTCTACCAAGTTTGTTCAAATAAACCCGCTGGGGTCAAAACTGGCCCAGCCCTGGGGTCACAAGTTCGAACATAGGAACGAAGGAGGAAAACTTTAAAATTCTTCTTCTCTGAAACTGGAAGGCGTAGAGCTTTGATAGTTGGTATGTAGCATCTCCTAGTGGACCTCTACCAAGTTTGTTCAAATAAACCAGCTGGGGTCAAAACTGGCCCAGCCCTGGGGGTCACAAGTTCGAACATAGGAGCAAAGAAGGAAACTTTAAAATTCTTCTTCTCTGAAACTGAAAGGTGTAGAGCTTTGATATTTGGTATGTAGTATCTCCTCATGGACATCTACCAAGTTTGTTCGTATGATGCCCCTGGGGTCAAAACTAGCCCCACCCCAGGGTCACAAGTTCAAGCATAGGAGCAAAGAAGGAAACTTTAAAATTCTTCTCTGAAACTGGAAGGCGTAGAGCTCTGATATTTGGTATATAGTATCTCCTCATAGACCTTTACCAAGTTTGTTCATATGATAAGCCTGAGATCAAAACTAGCCCCACCCTGGGGGTCACAAGTTCAAACGTAGGAACAAAGATGGAAACTTTAAAATTCTTCTTCTCTGAAACTGGAAGGCATAGAGCTTTGATATTTGGTATGTAGCATCTCCTAGTAGACCTTTACCAAGTTTGTTCAAATAAACCCGCTGGGGTCAAAACTGGCCCCACCCCAGGGGTCACAAGTTCGAACATAGAAGCAAAGAAGGAAACTTAAAAATTCTTCTTGTCTGAAAATGGAAGGGGTATACCTTTGATATTTGGTATGTAGTATCTCCACATGGACCTCTACCAGGTTTGTTCATATGATGCCCCTGGGGTCAAAACTAGCCCCACCCCGGGGGTCACAAGTTCGAACATAGGAACAAAGACGGAAAACTTTAAAAATTCTTCTTCTCTGAAACTGGAAGGCGTAGACCTTTGATATTTGGTATGTAGTATCTCCTCATGGACCTTTACCAAATTTGTTCATATGATGCCCCTGGGGTCAAAACTAGCCCCGTCCCGGGGGTCACAAGTTCAAACATAGGAACAAAGATGGAAAACTTTAAAATTCTTCTTCTCTGAAACTGGAAGGCGTAGAGCTTTGATAGTTGGTATGTAGGATCTCCTAGTGGACCTCTACCAAGTTTTTACAAATAAACCCACTGGGGTCAAAACTGGCCCCGCCATGGGGGTCACAAGTTCGAACATAGGAGCAAAGAAGGAAACTTTAAAATTTTTCTTCTCTGAAAATGGAAGGCGTAGACCTTTGATATTTGGTATGTAGTATCTCCACATGGACCTCTACCAAGTTTGTTCATATGATGCCCCTGGGGTCAAAACTAGCCCCATCCCGGGGGTCACAAGTTCGAACATAGGAACAAAGACGGAAAACTTTAAAATTCTTCTTCTCTGAAACTGGAAGGTGTAGCGCTTTGATATTTGGCATGTAGTATCTTCTAGTAGACTTCTACCAAGTCTGTTCAAATAAACCTGCTGGGGTGAAAACTGGCCCTGCCCCGGGGGTCACAATTTCAAACATAGGAACAAAGAAGGAAAACTTTAAAATTCTTCTTCTTTAAAACTGGAAGGCGTAAAGCTTTGACATTTGGTATGTATTATCTCCTAGTGGACCTGTACTAAGTTTGTTAGCCCACCGGAGCACAATATGTTCAATGAGTTTCGAAAATGGGTCACCTGTGGTCATAAACTAGGTCACTAAATCAAATTAAAGAAATACCTTGTGGACACTCTAGAGGCCACATTTCTTCCTCATTTGACCTGAAATGTGGTCAGAATGTTTTTCTTGATGAAATATGTGATGACTTTGAATTTGGGTCACTTTGGGTCTTAATCAAGGTCTCTAAGTCAAATTAAAGAAATACCTTGTGGGCACTCTAGAGGCCATATTTTTCAGCTCAATTGACTTGAAAATTGGTCAGAATGTTTGTCTTGATGAAATCTTGGATGAGTTTGAATTTGGGTCACCTGGGGTCATAAACTAGGTCACTAGGTCATGTTAAGGAAATATATTGTTGGCACTCTAGGGGCCACATTCGTTGCTCAATTGACTTTAAAGTTATTCAGAATGTTTGTCCTGATAAAATTTCACATGAGTCTGAACTTAGGTCACCTTGGGTCATAAACTAGGTCACAAGGTCAAATTAAACAAATACTGTGTGGGCACACTAGAGGCCACATTTATTGCTCAATTGGTTTGAACATTGGTTGAAATGTTTGTCTTGATGAAATCTAGGATGAGTTTAGAATAGGGTCACCTGGAGTCGTAATATAGGTCACAAGGTCAAATTAAAGAAATACCTTGTAGGCACTCTGGAGGTCACATTTCATGCTCAACTGACACGAAAATTGGTCAGAATGTTTGTCTTGATGAAATATCGAATGAGGTTGAAATTGAGTTATAAACTAGGTCAGTAGGTCAAATTAAAAAAATTTATTTGGGCACGCTAGAGGCCACATCTATTGCTCAATTGTTCAGGATGTTTGTATTGATAGACTTTATGATGAATTCTAAATTGGGTCATGTGGGTTCATAAACTAGGTCACTTGGTCAAATTAAAGAAAAATCTTGTGAGCACTCTGGAGGCCACATTTATTGCTCAATTGACTTGAAAATTGCTGAGAATGTTTGTCTTGGTAAAATCTAGGGTGAGTTCAAAATTGGGTTACCTAGAGTCATAAACTAGGTCACTAGGTCAACTTACAGAAATTCCGTGTGGGCTCTAGAGGCAAAAAATCTTGCTCAATTGACCTGAAAATTGGTCAGCATGTTTGTCTTGATAAAATCTTGGATGAGATCAATATTGGGTCACATGGGGTCATAAACTAGGTCACTAGGTCAACTTATGGAAATTCCTTGAGGACACTTTAGAGGCCACATTTTAAGCTCAATTGACCTGACAATTGGTCAGAGTTTCAATCATGACCCTGGAGTGAAATTTTGCCTATTCACTCAGGTGAGCGATCCAGGGCCATCAGGCCCTCTTGTTAACTCTTTTACTACACAATCCGGAGTTTTAACAACTTGAAGAAAAAGCTTTTGAAAACATTGTGGGAAAAGGAGAAAATGCTGGTAACCAGCATTTTCTCTTTTTCCCATAATGATTTCTACCCCGTCAAAGATAAAATCCTTCATTTATACAACATTCAAATTGTTGTCTGCTATTGCTTGAGCTTTGACAAGTCCAAATTTTTGTTATGTGGTAAAGAGTTAACTAATATGTTAATGGCAAAATTTCACACTTGACCAAAACGAAGGCATTTTCATGGGATTAAATGTGGGTAAAATAATGGGATTTCTAAAAGGATAGAAAACATTCTGGAAAAGGAGAAAATACTGCTTACCAGCATTTTCTTCATTTCCCACAATATCTTTGGAACCTTTTAGGTCAGGGTTACTAAGACAAAAGGATTTTTTGGTTATAGGGCAAGTATTTGTCAGTATTAGCAAATGAACACACCTTCTGCTGCTTTATTGTGGGCAGTGCACATAAGATTGAACTATACAGAACAACTAATCTGATCTTGGATCTACTTTTTCAGATACCAAGTTGGGTCCTTTAACACAAAAAAGTCTTTAACCCTTTACTACACAATCCCGACTTTAAACGACCCTAAAGAAGAAGCCTTTTGAAAACACTGTGGGAAAAGGAGAAAATACAGGTAACCAGCATTTTTTTCTTTTCCCACAATGTTTTCTACTGTTTAAAAGAAATTTTCAGCTTTTGAGCAACTTTTGATTTGTTGTTTGTAAAAAGCTTTCAAATTGGGCAAGTATGAATATTGTCGTTTGGTAAAGAGTTAAATGCAATTTAAGGGTAGAGGGGTGGGGGTGGCCTTGTTTGCCACTAGTGTCCTTCCATTTCATGAATGTACTAGTATCTGAATTAACCCTTTATCTGCTAAATAAATTAAATAAAAATTGCCAACCAATTGAAAACACTCAAATATTGAGGTTTCAGTGCTTCTTAAAAATCTTTTTGCTGAAAAAAATACAGTAGCATTGGACAGTGTAGATCCAAAATCAGACTGCATATTCTTTGCAGTCTTATCTTGAACTACACTGTCCTCAAAAGCTCAATGTGTCTCGCTCAGCAACCTTTGGGATAGATCTTTCAAGTGGAACGTAAAACGAAATGAACAGAAACTGATTTATTCATCAATTAGTTTATTTATTACTTTTCTGCCCATTAACTCTTCACCAATACAAATAGGCTGAATTTTAAAAAACAATTTTTTTGTGGAGAAATCATCTTGATTATCCACCAAAATTTGTTTTGCTTGGTTAAGTTTACATAAACTTGTCATAAAATGAAGATTTAAAAGTGTATTTGTATCTCATAGTAATTTGTTTTGCTTGGTTAAGTTTACATAAACTTGTCATAAAATGAAGATTTAAAAGTGTATTTGTATCTCATAGTATAGTCCAAGGCACTACTTACTCCAAGGTATATACATCCCCCGTAAGTTTGTTTGTTTGTTTGTTTGCGTTAAATGCCATTTTCAATATTATTTCAGTTATATCATGGTGGCCAGTGCATCTATTCATGAATTCCTTTAGTTTCTTGCAATTATACTGGTACTTCACACAATGTTCTTTCAAAGCTGATGGCTGCCTACCCACATGACATCAGCAATGAGAAAGGAAATGAATCCTATTGCAGTGACTATCACAAATCCTGTGAAAGAATTTTGCTGAAGTTTGGATACGAACAAACAACCCATGGATTGTGAACTAATGAGATGGCATGCTACGGCTAAACTCAATTGCTGCTGCTAACTCCTGTTCTTCTTAGTGAACTGATGATGATGATTCAAAGAGCCCCGTTTTGTAGGAGCCAGTAGCATGAGATAGAGCATATGTCTCTTCATTGCTCCAGCATCTGGATTGGAATCCGACTAGATTTGAACTACCCATACAGTCAGAGCACTTGTTACAGGTATTTCCTGAAGGAAGATTGATAGTTTTAACTCTTTCAGCACCACATACATGTATATAAACTTAGCCTCTCTCGAACTTTGAAAATAAATGCAACTGAAACTCAGTAAGATTTTTATCTTTTAAGCTTTATTTGACAAGCAGGCGGTATAGATCCAAGATCAGACTCGATGTTCTGTGCATTCTGATTTTGATCTTTGCCATCCACAAAAGCCCCTGTTTTCCCCTATGGCTCCGAAAGGGTGAAGTGAATCTGTTGAACTTGTACTATAAATAAGTTTTTATACTGAAGTGCCCCAAAACTGTAAATAGGGTAATATTTAAATTAAATAAGGACAGAGGTTTCTTTTGTGTATTCCAACCGGAGTAGTATAAAATCCTTTTGTCTGGATGTTGTACATTTACCAGTTTATACAGTGTTTATTGAGGAGCTTAGATACACCAGTCCTATACTCAATTTCTGCCAGTTTTCAGCAAGTTTTTAACCCACTTCATCCCTGTTTTATGAAACCATAATTATTCTTGTGTCTTCATGCCAAATGTTACCCCTGACGGCTGCAAGGTTGCACAGATTATGACGGATAGAAAATGCATTTCATGCACTGGAGGCCTTCCAAGCTATCGCTGTTGTCGTTTACGGTTTTGAATGAAGACAAATCCCTTGAATTTCTTTATCCCGTACACCATATTTATCAATCATTTAGCTATGTTTACACAGCTGACCAATATCTGAACCATTATACACACTATAAAGTTATAACTGCATTTTTTCTCTCTGGCTGTAGCGATGTATCTTTAAACACATTACCAAACAACGAAACATTTTAGACCAAATTTCGAAGTATTTTACAATGATAAATTGCTCGTTATCAGCATTGTCTTCTTTTCTCATGATGGTTTCAAAAGTCTTCTTCCTGAGGATCTTAAAACTTTGCATTGTATGATAAATATTACCAAAGGCAAATAATACTTTCCATAAATTAAAACATTGTGACAAATGGAGAAATTGCTCATAGTTACCAGTTTGTCCTTTTGCCACACTGTTTTCACTTTGGTCTATGCAGTAAGCTGTAATTCATGAATGTTGATTACACTTCTTTCAAAGGATGTTTTTCATATATGTAACTATCAAGTAGGAGAGTATATAAATAGAGTTTATTTTATCAGCTTGTGGTTAATATGGGGAAATATTTGCCGAAAAAGGGAAAGGTATGCGAAAATAACGAGTGCCGTAAGGCACGAGTTATTTTCGCGGACCTTTCCCTCTTGAGGCAAATATTTCCCCATATTAACCACAAGCTGACGAAATAAATTATATATTTTATTTCCTCTGATTATTTTGTCAACAAATGCCACTTTTAAAACTTAAAAAGTTAAAAAACTTAAAAAAGTAGTTCCAGATTTTCAGCAGGAGGAAAATGTTCACTGACGGGAAAATAATTCCCCCAGCTTAAATTACGACATTTCTTTACCCATAACATTTCTTAAAATAGACACATGAAATATAATATAAACTTAGTCCAAAACTTGAGACAAAAGTTATACAGTGGGTTTATCTTTTTTCATCCTGACAACTGAAACAGTTTTGATAGGTCAAAACTTTACCAGATAATCCTGAGTTTTGAAAACCCTGAGAAGGAAGACTTTTGAAAATATTTGCAGAAAAAGGAAAAAATGCTGGTAACCAGAATTTCAACAACCCTGAGGAAGAAGTCTTTTGAAAACATTATGGAAAAAAAAAGAAAATGCTTGTAACCAGATGATAAATCTTATCATTTGGGCCACATTGGATTATTATATTGTATGCAATACTTTTAATTTGGACGTCTGAAATTTTGTCATCTGGTAAAGAGTTATCGATAACCCTTTCAGGACGCAAAATAGTTGAAAAGGAATTTTTCAGCCATTCCATTCTTTGACTGATTACGATGATTTAGACTCATCTTTAGAAATTCAAAACAGATGACAAACTGAAATGTGGCTCTAATGTAGGAACTTGTTTATAATGATAGGATAGAAAACATAATGGGTTAAGGTGAAAATGCCAGTTTACATTCTGTTTCCACCATGATATTTGGGAGGGGAAAAATGAAAATCATGGCTGTTAATACTTTCACTATTTGATTTATCCTATCAATATTGGGCTACTTAGGGTAGTTCTTTCACATTTCCATGCTTGAATTGTGAACATGTTCAAGGCAATGTTGAATATAAAGTGTATCAACAATCTACATGAACTGTAACACAACAAAATGCAGACTACTTATTCCATTTTACAGTCCGTCACTATTCAAAATTTTATTGCAAAAGGAGAAATTGCTCAAAACAAACAACTTCTTCTTTTGTAATGATGTTGTACATGTAGGACTTGTCATGTACATTCTAACTTTTAAATGAAAAACAAAATTCTGGACTAAGATTTGCATATGATAAAATTAATACATGTGTATAGGTAACTCAAATGATAATTTCTGTCTTTGAAATGGTACAAAACATTGTGGGAAATGGAGAAAATGCTGGCTACCAACATTTTCTCCTTTTCTCACAATGTTTTCATAAGCCTTCTTCAGGGTCTTTAAAACTCAGGATTGTGTTATAAAGGATTAAACCTCAGTTCATTTTGATCCTCCATTATTTACAAGCCATTTTAAAATTCTTTCGAGCTACATATTTGCTCCATGAGGAACCAAGTTTATTTCGCATTGTTCCTTTGCTTTTCAGTTCTTTTGGCCCATGCCTGTAATTGAAATAATCCCTGGTCGGGTTGAAAAAAAAAATAATTTATTGATAATCCTTTAAATGATAGAGTTACATTCAATAAGGCGTAAAAAAAATGTCAAAAATTTTGTTGCACCTTGCCAGCTCCCTTTAACCCTTTACCACACAATCCCGACTTTTAACGACCCAGATAAAGAAGCCTTTTGAAAACATTGTGGGAAAAGGAGAAAATGCTGGTAACCAGCATTTTCTCCTTTTCTCACAATATTTTCAACCTTTCCCAAAACAAATTTCAGTATCTGAGTCACATTTATTTTGTTGTCTGCAAATGCTTTCAATTTGGACCACTCCAAAATTTTGTCATGTGGAAAAGAGTTAAACATACTTTTACGAGGAGAGCAACAACAATTACCATTATTATAATAGCATCAGTAGCATGTATTATTATTATCATCATCATTATGCTCATCATCATCAGTAATAAAAATAGTAGTAGTAGTAGTATAATGCATAGAAATTTTCATGCAATTAATGGGTGGTTCTGGCTTTTAATGCAAATTTTCTACTCATCAATACACTTTTGGATACAATACAATACAACACACTTTTGGATACAATACAATACAACACACTTTATTTCCTCTCAGTACATTTTTGTTGGACAAAGATACGCAAAGTGAATTATTAAGCTGTGTACTGCAAGGTAATCATGCGGGACTGGGTTTAACATTTTACCAAGAAGTCCTGTGTATTAATGACCTTGGAGGGAGACCTTTAAAAACATTGTTGGAAAAGAAAAATGCTTGTAAGTAGCATTTTCTCCATTTACCACAATAGTTTACTGTTTCAAAGACAATCTCATGATTTGAGTTATTTCATCATCTGCAAATGACTCTCAAAATGGATGAGTCTATAAATTTGTTGTCTGATAAAGAGTTAAAACCTTTTTGTAAGAAGGAATTAGTGTTCAACTTTTTGAGCTGTAATAATGTAAGTATGAGACTTAAATAAAACACTAGTACAGAGAATTATTTGCAATGATAGTCTAATTATCTTCATTCAAACTTTTCAATAGTAAAATTTCTGAAAATTGCCCAGGCATGAATGAGAATTGTGAAGGGGTACATTTTACCTTTAACCACAAGACAACATTTTAGACTCGTTCAATTTAAAGCACTAAGTCTTGCAGGTGACAAAATAAATCAGACTCAAAAATGGAAATGTATTTTGGAAGGCTAGAAAACATTGTGGGAAAAGGAGAAAATGCTGGTTACCAGCATTTTCTCCTTTTCCCACTATGTTTTCAAAAGCCTTCTTCCTTGGGGGTGTTAAAACTTGGGATTGTGTTGTAAAGGGTTAACTCTCTACCAGACAACAAAATTCTGGACCTTTCTAAATTCAAAGCATTTTCAGATGTCAAGTTAAATGTGACCAAAATTATTTGTCTTTGAAAGGGTAAAAACGTTTTGGGAAAAGGAGACAAATACTTATTACCAGGATATTCTCTTTTTCCCACAATGTTTTCAAGTCTTTTTTTCCTATGGTCATTAAGACTCAGAATTGTGTGGCAAAGGGTTAAACCTTCACAGAACAATCCCCAGTTTTGACAACCCTAAAGACGAACGCTGTTGAAAATATCAAGGGAAAAGGACAAAATGCTGGTACCAGCGTGTTTTCCTTTTGCCATGATGTTTTGTACCCTGTAATTAAAGACAAATTGTGCCTTTTGAGCAACATTAATCTGTTGTCTATAAATACTTTCTTTCACTTAGGATGAGTCTAAAATTTTGTTGTCTGGTAAAATAAGTTTTTCTGTTAGCAAACAATCCCGAGTTTTAATAACCCTGGGTAAAAAGCTTTTAAAAACATTCGGAGAAAAGGAAACAAAATACTGGTAAAAAGCATTCTCTCCTTTTCCTACCATGTTTTCTGCCCTTTTAAAAACAAATCCTGATGTCCGAGTCACATTAAATTTATCGTCTGCAACTTCTTTCATAATGGACAAGTCTAAAATTATGTTGTCTGGTAAAGAGATAACGTAATACTACACGCAAGGTGACTTTTCTCGTACGGCAGCAAACCACAATAGAAAAAAAAAAAGTAATGCACATTTAGTAAAATTAGATTGAATTGAAGCGAATCTAGCTGCCAGAGAGGAGAATCGAAAAATCTTGTTATTTAAACATCGATTGCGTAATCGCTATTTTGTGGAAAAGGGAGGAATTAGTTGTTTCGAGCAATTTTTCCTCTTGCTTTGATGTTTTTCCAAATAGAACTACTTATGTATCGAAACATAAGTTTCCATATTTTGAAGTGGTTTGACTGCAAAATTGTTTCATATGCACACGGCAACACTTTGGCCCAGTACTGAACAACAACTAGTTAGATCTGTAGATGGTTACTCACCAGGGGTACCTTTCACTAAACTGCGTAGATTTACACAAAATCTTTTTGATTAAATATACACACGTACGATGCCTACCTTACCCAAAGATACGAGTAAGGTCGCGTAAAGTTATGCATATACTTACTCAAATCGTAAAGTTACGCAGTTCAGTGAAACTTGTTTCCAGACTTAATGCTTGCTTACAAAAACTGCGTACGCAAACTTCGTGCGTACACATTTTAGTGAAAGATACCCCTGATGTTGAAAGTCTACGAAAGCATGGAGGGAAATGGAGTAAAGTAAAACTTTACTACAAGCAATAGCTCCTTCGCTCACAATGTTTACTGTACAATTTATAAAGAAAATGCTTCAAATATTTGTGGGGTGCATCACGGGTGTGAATTTTAGGGTCCGTCTAAAATAAGATCATCTCTTCACCAGAGGACATTTTCAACTCGTTGATAGATTCGCAGACCACAAATTAACCATTTCCAACACATTCCCGAGTTTTAACGACTCTGAAAGAAAAAGCTGTTGAAAACATTGTGGGAAAAAGAGAAAATGCTGGTAACCAGCATTTTCTCCTTTTCCCAGAATGTTTTCTACCCTATGAAAGACAGAAATCATCATTAGAGCTTTATTCAATTTGTGGTCCGCAGTTGCTTTCAATTTGGTCCTGTCCAAACTTTTTAGTCTGCTAAAGAGGTCAATGTGCATGATAGGATTTCTCTTTGAATTTGTGGCAAAAAGATTGTGGCAGAACATTATAATTACCAGCATTTTCTCCTTTTCCTACAACGTTTTCAAGTCGTCTTTCAAAGGGTCGTAAAACGCGGGATTGTTAGCTAAAGGGTTACCCGAACATGAACCCTTTGCCAAACAATCCCGAGTTTTAATGCCAATGGGCAATGGGGAAGACGACTTCTGGAAACATGATTATCTCCTTACCGACAATGCTTTCTACCCTCTCACAAATAAATTCCGTCATTTCAACAACACTCAATTTGTCGTCTGCGAGTACTTTGAGTTTGGACGAGGCTAAAACTTTGCCGTTTTGTATAGAGGTAACTCCTATTCTGCTAATGGATGAAATAAAACTTTCAAACTGATAGTAAAAAAAAACAATTTTGATGTTCCAAAGCTTTTTTTTAAATAAAAGATATGTCTTCATCGGACAGTGCAGATCTAAGATCAGACTGCACGTTCTGTGCAGTCTGATCATGATCTACACTATACGCAAAAGGTCAGTGAGTCGCGCTTAGCAGCCTAAGGGTTGGAAAGGGTTAGCGAGATATCGGGCTACCAAATTTTTCCTTTACAAATGTTTCACTTCAATAGAAGTAATGCTAGATTTACCAGGTATTGTAAATTATCGGTGACGAGTTTCAACGGTTTATACGTGTTCTGTTGGTTCGTCTAACACGCTCTAGAAGTTAGTGCTTGAAGTTTGGTTTAGTATGTTAGTGTTTTATTAAAACAGTGTGTGAATAGAAGTGCTTACTTCGTAGTAAATAAAAGTTGCATTTTCCTATTATTATACTGGAATGTTTCTTTCACAGGTAAGTTTTACGATTAAATGTAAATGGAGTCAGGCCATAAAACTGCACGAAATATACCTTATAAGTATAAAATAATTTCCATTGGATCTAAATGTTTTACACGAATATTTACCGAAGTAGCCTTTTCTTGTTGTGTTTAACGTCTTTTTCTTCAGCACTTCGGTACTATAACGGTGGCCAATGAACCTATCGAAGCGTCCCTGGCGTCATCTTTGCACAAATACTTCCAAGAGCATTCTAGCTAAGCCACTGGCTGCTCTCTCACACAAATAAAGTCGAAACCATGTTCTGCAAAAATGTGAGCAAACGGCTTTAAAAATAGGCCGATGATATTTACCCGACAGTCGTGTACACACTGAAGAAATTTCATACTGCGAGTCCGACTGTCGTGTACTCAATGAAGGAAAACTCGTTGGGTGCCCGACGGTCGTGCACGGACTGATGAAATTTCGTCTTGGGGGCACGATTACGTGCCCGCAATTTCCGATTTCTTCATTGAGTACACGACGCGGTCGTGTACGCACTGAAGAACTGGAGTCTTACGTACACGTGTAAATGGGTTGGGCCAAAACGCAGACTTTTACGTGAATCGGCACGGCGTAGACAGTCTCATTGGAGCACACGGCAATAGTCATTTATACAGCGTGTTACAGAACAAATGCATGCACAAGCGTAGCTGGCATCCTTTTTATACGTCCGAAGGCTCGTATTACCTCATACTGTACACCCGGTCGTCCGTCCGTCCGTTTGGAATTTCTTGTGTGCGCAACTCCTCCTACAGTTTCCATCGGAATTAGATCTATTTGAAATTTGCCACAATGGTATTCAGTCGTTTCGGCACCAAGTCATTTCTACACCCAGTCAGTTCGAGTCATATTGGAACAAAATCTCTATGTGCCCTCTAAAATAAGTTATTTTATGTATAAAAGTACTTTAGATAAAACTTCTTCATGCTTTGTTTTCTCTCTCGAAGTCGTATCTTAAATAAAACAGAAACTTTGTTTATGATTCAAGACATGAACACAGTATGTCTCAGCACCGCCTCTGCCTAGGCTAGCGGCCTTTCAACACAAAATACTTTGAAAATCCGTATCAAATCTGGCTTGATTCCAAGCAATTAGATCTAGTTTTGATAAATTGCACTTCTTTTTTTTTTCACTGTTTGTTCATCATGCAGCTTATGCGGTCTTAGTGGATTCAAATTTTTGCATCATGAATTCATAATGCATGCTTGCAAAAAAGCCAAATTCCTGCCAATAGAATAATTTCAGGTCCTCAGGGGCCTCTAGTTGGATAAATGGATTGAGGGGTGGATGTATGAATTTATGGTATTTAACACTGTCTTTGACATAGTTTCAATTACACCAGTAATTTTACGAGAAACTCGAATGTTTTCTGCAGAAGTTTTCAGAGAGTAGAATATGTCGTTTGGAAGAGTGCTACTGCCTGCTAAAATTTGCCGGGCAGTGTCAAGTAAACATATCTGCACAAATTTGTTGTTGTACAAATTATGATTCAATTATCTGAGGGGAAAAATCCTTTTCCCCCGTTTCTATAATTTGCATATTTTCATATTATCTTCAACGTTTGAAATAGATTACCTTTGAAGGCTTAGTAATGGTGAAAATTCCTAACACATCGCCCACCACGCCACTCTCAGGACTATCAGTCCTTTGATTTTGATAGCTTGGAAGTTATGGCCTGAACAGAAATTCAAGTGAAAAGTTGGCTATTTCAGAAGTCAAGGGTAGATAATTTCAGAATATAAACAACAATCCAAATTTTGAGAGTCACATGCACAACTAGACATCATGGGGATTCATTGTGGCAAGTTTGAAGTAGATCTAATTCCGATGGAAATTGTAGGAGTTGCGCACACAAATAACTGCTAACGGACGGACGGACGACCGGACGACCGGGTGTATAACATAATACGACCCTTCGGGCATGACACCCTGTATAAATGACTATTGCTCCACTGAGACGGTTTACGCCGTGCTGGTTCACATAGCAGTCTGCGTTTTGGTCCAATCCATTAATACGTGTACGTAAGACTCCAGTTCTTCAGTGCGTACACGACCACATCGTGTACTGAATGAAGAAATCGGAAATAGCGGGCACGTCATCGTGCCCCCAAGACGAAATTTCATCAGTCCGTGCACGACCGTCGGGCACCCAACGAGTTTTCCTTCATTGAGTACACGACAGTCGGGCACCCAAGAAGTTTTCCTTCATTGAGTACACGACAGTCGTACTCGCAATATGAATTTTCTTCAGTGCGTACACGACGGTCGGGTAAATAGTCACTTTCTTAAAAATATCCTCTTCAAATATGAATGTTCATTTTGAATCTAGGTTCGACATTACAAATACTCATAAAATTGTGGCAAAAGGTGAAATGGCTCATTAGAAGGATGAACTTCAGACGAGTTGGCTTTGGAATAGAGTTTCGGATAAGCAATCGCCTAGAATAAACACTTTCTCTTCTTGCCACAATATTTTCTTGACCCTGTACATGTACATCAAGATCATTATTATCAAAATGTGATAACCTTAGCTTATTCAATCACCTTCAACGAGGAATAGTCCACGTCTATGAATTTGAAGACAAGATTTAACTCTTATATAGCTAAAAACATTTTTTTTTTTACGGACAGTGTAGAATCAAGATCAGACCGCACAGAACGTTCAATCTGATCTTGGATCAACGCTTCCCGCTTTTTGCAACATATTAAGACCGAAACAAACTTGAAATCGTGATAGTTTCAGCTTTTTTTCCCCATTTGAAGTCTTTTTCATTATTCAGCGCTATTGAAAGGGTTTATTGTCTTACTACTACATAAGCCTATTTGTTTTACGGGTATATACATTTACACGGTAAATAATACCTTAATAGAGGTAAAGAATGTGGGTTAATGTTTCAACCATTTGAATTCTAATTTTCAGCCTTTTCCTTCATAACTATACATACACACATACTCCTGAACAGGTACTTGTCTTGTAAGCTTTCATATACACGTATAGGACAACAACATCAACAACAATGAAAGAAAAATAAAAAAATACTATTTAGTTTTTTATCCAACAAGTACATATTCAATTATCAAAATTGAAAGTATTTGCAGATGGCATATTAAATGTGGCTAAGATGATGAAATTTACTTTTGACATTGTGATAAAACGTTATGGGAAATGGAGAACATGATAGCATTTCGTTCTTTTTTCCCCACAATGTCATGACATAGGTTTTTACCTGGAGACGTTAAAACACAGGATTGTTTGGTAAAGGGTTTGGGAAAATTCCCTTGAAAAGCACTTTTGGCATTTTTGTAAGATATTCTGTAATGCAGACGAAAACGCCAAAAGAAGAGAAAGGAATGAAATTATTAAACAGGTGTAATTCGTGCCTATTAGATATACGGATTTATGTTTATTCTAATTATCTATGCAAATCATGCATATATGATTTAAGGAAGTTAGACATTGCACAGAAAACATTACTTTACTCTGAAAGTTAATGTATGAAAAACATGGTACGTTACCTATAACGGTGTTAAAAATAAACCTTTAATAGCAGAATAGGAAAGTTGTGATATACGAGTTAAAAGAATATTAACAAAAACTTTGCAATAGACAGAGGAAATACCTATAGGGAGCAAATTCCCTAGATTGATCTACTGCTATTGCTTCAAAATTGTTTCTTTCATTTGCTCAGTCTAACAGTCAAAATCATCAATCTACTGTACATAATTATAATCCTTCTATTACTGCATCCACCTACAACAGCATCCATCAACAACATCCATCTACAACAACATTCACCTGCAACAACATATATCTACAACAGCATTCACATACAACAGCACCATGCATCTACAACAGCATCCACCAACAACATCCATTTACAACATCATTCACTTACAACAGCATCAGTTTACAACAACATTCATCTAAGAGAACATCTATCAACTACAACATTCACCAACAACAGCATCCAACAACAATAACAACATCCATCTACGACAGCATCCACCTAAAACAATTTTCATCTATAAAAGCCTCCATCTACAACAGCATTTACCTACAACAGCATCAGTCTACAACAAGATCTATCTACAACAGCATTCAAGTACAACAACATTCATCCGCAACAACATCCAACTTCAACAACATTCACCTACAACAGCATCCGTCTACAACATTTATCTATAACAACACTCATCTACAAAAACATCCATCTACAACAACATTCATCTACAACAGCATCCACCAACAACATTTATTTACAATATCATTCACCTACAACAGCATCCATTTACAACAACATTCATCTACGAGAACATTCATCCACAACAACATCCATCTACAACAACATTCACCTACAAAGGCACCCATCTAAAACAACATTCATCTTTAACAGCATCCACCTACAACAACATCCATCTACAACAGGATTTACCTAGAAGAGTATCCATCTACAACAGCATTCATACACAACAACACCCATTTACAACAGCATTCATCTACAACAACATTCATCCACAACAACATCCATCTACCACAACATTCATCTACAATAGCATCCATCTAAAACACCATCTATCTACAACAGCATCCGTCCACAACAACATTTGTCCACAACAACATCCATCTGCAACAACTTTCATCTACAACAACATACATCTACAACAGCATCCACCTACAACAGCATCAATCTACAACAACATCCATTTACAACAGCATCCACCTACAACAGCATCCATCAAAAAAGCATCCATTTGAAACAGCATCTAACTACAACGACATTCATCTTCAAAAGCCTTCCACAATTGATTGTTGTTTTGATTAATTGTATGGTGTTTAATACCGAGTTCAAAATTATTTCAGTTATATCGAGGCGGCCAGTGCACCTATCCATGTTTTCCTGGAGTTTATTTTACCAGTACTCCGCACAATATTCTATCCAATCCACTCCACTGGCTGCTTTCCCACATAACCATCGTCAAAACAATGATCAGCGATGAGAGAGGAATGAATCATGTCGTAATGACTATCATCAATCCTCGGAAAGAAATAGGCCGAGCCGGGGATCGAACCAGCGACCCCCTGTTTTCGAGTCCTGTACGCTATCGACTGAGCTACCGGGAGCAACCGGGACTCGATATCCACCAAAACAATCTATAAATGTCTCTGTATTGACGGCAAATACATCCTTGGAGCAAAAACCGTCAAAAAAAGAACGTCCATTATTTAGCGTCTAGGACACAACACTGCGTCAAGATAAGGGAAGGACGGCAAAAAAAGTCCATTTTAGCGTCTTGGACACAACACTGTGTCAAAAGTAAAGGAATAACATAAAAAAAGTCCATGTTTTAGCGTCTTGGACACAACACTGCGTCAAGAAAAAGGAGTGACATCAAAAAAGGTCCATGTTTTAGCGTCTTGGACACAAGACTGCGTCAAGAGCAAGAGAATGGCGTCAAAAACGTCTATGTTTTAGGTCTTGGACACAACAATGCGTCAAGAAAAAGGTATGACGTCAAGAAACGAACATTTTTCGCGTTTTGAACATGTCACTGTGTTAAAAAATAAAATTAATGTACAATTAATGCATTTTGAAGATAATACTGCCTCAAAATAAGAGCATGACGAAGAAAAAAGAACGTTGTTTTCTTTTATCGCCTTGAACATAATACTGTGTAAAAAAAATAGGTAAAGGATTAATTATGTCACCTTTACAAGTATATATTGATTTATAAACCCTAAAGGTATGTCGCAGAGGTTGGGAATTTCTTTAGTCCTCTGTTGTGTGTACATGTAATTTGGATTTCAGCGACCCTACAAGTCCCAAAGGTAACATTCTATTATTTTAACGGACAGTGTAGATAAAGATCAGACTGCACTAAACGTGCAGTATGATCTTTGATCTACACCGTCCGATATTTTGTTGGATATGTTATTTTCACCTAAAAAGCGTTATGATTTTAAAAATCCATTTTTTTTTAAACTAACAGATAATGCCAATTTCATTTACTAGTATTATGTTTTACAAGGGTACACCCTACGAGCGCTAGTTAAACTCTTTACCAGTCGACAAAATATTAGACTCCTTCATATTGAAAGCAGTTGCAGACGACATATTAAATTGGGCTCTAATGAAAGGAGTTTTCTGTAAAAAAAAAAAAAAGGAAAACATTTTGGGAAAAGGAGAAAATACCGGAAAACCAACATTTTCTCCTTTTCAAACAATGTTTTCAAAGGCCTTCCTTTCAAGGTCGTTTTCAACATAGGATTGTTTTGTATATGGCAAACTGAAACCAATATATTGACTGCATGTATTCAGTTACATGTATTTAACTACCCCACATGTTCTAATTTCAACGCCTCTTTCTGTCTGAAAGTCAAGAAATAAGCCGTAAACCTAAGATCATACAGCTCTTGCTGTCTGATCTTGATTTACACTGTCTGCGAAAACACCCAAAATAAAGTATCCATACTCTGTGAAAAGGCGTTTTCATGCAACTGCAAAAAGTATCGACTCAGGTCAGCCTCCGCAGTCCGTTGAGTTGTTAAATTTTGTGCATGTCAAGGACCAGTCTAACTCATGATTCATTTGGTTGTAAGACAAAATGGATCCATAATTATATGATGACTTGCATGGTGCGATGCATCACGGATATGCATTTAATCACAATTTTTCCAGAGCATGGCTCATTTATCATAAGTGTGTAAAGGGTAAAATAAACCGGTTTTTAAAACCCAGCCAGTTGAGCATGAAAATATTTACATTCTAGTACTGACTGCTCTTTTTGTTTATCTTTCATCTGTGTGAATGTTTTTGTTTGCCATATTTCATTGTAAAATTGTCAAAGCTGTCTGTCCTTTTTGTCTGTCTGTCTTTCTGTTTGTCTATCTGTCTGTCATTAATTTTGGTCTATATTTATACTTTCACCAAAATTTTTTCTATCTGTCAATAGTTTGATCCAATCTATACTCTCTCTTCAAACAAATCTGTCTGTCTGTCTGTCTGTTCACCCGTCCGTCCATCAGCCACCCCCTCTCTCTCTCTCTCTCTCTCTGACTCTGTCTCAGACTTTGTCTCTCTCGTCGTCCCTATCTCTCTATCTGTCTCTTTCTCTATATGTCCAATATTCTGTTGGATACACTTTTTCATTTAACGGCTCTAAAACACTCTCTCCGAAAAAAAAAATTGTGTGGCCGTGGGTTTACGCGTAAATTTCATCAGTTTATTAACAATATCTGAGAAGAACAGTTTGAATGAATCAAGAGAAAATGTGACCAAATACCACTAGGACATGAACACAGTTCAGAAAAATATTGGGACAGATGAAAAAAAAATCACAGCTCCTTTGCAAATTTAACATTCTTTACAATGTCGCATTTGTCTTTTACATGAAGCTAAATGATTTTCTGTATGAAGTAAATGAGCTAACTCAGTCAGGTGTAAAACACGGCTAAATGAAATATTGATTATCAATAGATAGGTCGTTAACCCTTAAAGTCGTGGACCAGCATTAAATTTGCTTCTACGGATGGCGTAGATCAAGAGCAGACTGCACAAAAGTGCATTCTGATCTTGATCTACACTATCCGCTTCTTTGCATCGTATTCCAGCAAAAACAACCTTGAATAGGCAATATTCTGGCTGCATTTCCTGATACGGCCAATTTCATGACTTCTATGTAGCGCTCTATGGAGATTTTAAGCTGGACGTTGGTAGATTTTGTTGGGACGGTTGGGTGAAAACAGTTAAGTTCAAGTATGTTAAAACACAGAAATACGTATATAAAATGCGTTTTCTTTGACACCAACTGTATTTTGTGTTTCTATGCGTCAGCGTGTCTGTTGTGAGGATCTTTTTGTCTACCAGACTACTTCTTGCTGATCATCCCACATGCTGTATTATCTCACTGTCCTTTTGCTAGTCTGTTTGGCAAGTACGTCCGGAGTATCTTCGAGTTTTTGTCGTCATTATCAACATGTCTGTCTGTCTCTCTGTCTCTCTCTCTCTCGCTCTCTATCTTTCTTTCTCTCTCTCTGTCTCCCCTCTCTCTCTCTCAGGACATACAGATAGAAAATTAAATGCGGCGAAAGTTGTGAAATTTGTCTCGACAGGGTTGAAAACATTGTGGGAAAAAAAGAGTGTTGGCTACCAGCATTTTCTTCTTTTCCCACAATCTTTTCAAAAGTATATCTTTTAAGGTCGTAAAAAGTCGGGCTCGAGTGGTAGAGGGTTAAACTTAAAAGACGATTCAGAACCGAAAGCTTCAGATCTGTGAACCTAGAGTTTTCTCTCACGCTAATTTTTTTACCCTTTACCACGCATTCCCGAATTTTAACGACCCTGGTGGGGAGAAAGCTTTTGAAAACATTGCGGCAAAAAGAGAAAATGCTGGTAACCAGCATTTTCTCTTTTTCCCACAATGTTTTCTACACTATCACAGAAAAATCTCATAATTTGAGCCAGATTTGATTTGTCGTCTGTAAGTGCTTTCAATGCAGACGAATCTAGAATTTTTCGTGTGGTGAAGGGTTTTTAGCTCTCTAACATAAGACATCGTGATTATGTGACCACTAACTACCTGTTTAAAAACGACACAAATCCGTAAATAACAGGTATTATTCGGATACGATGCAAAACTTTTGTATCATATTTAATACATGATGTACGTACTTGACAATTTACCCGTCTTGGTTAGAAATTTTACACTGTATAGAGATTTAAGAACATACAAATGAGCCGTGCTCTGGCAAAAGGGGGTTTAATGCATCACCGTGGTGCATTATACCTGGCCTGGGTTCCAGCCCCATCATTTTTTTTTTTCCCTTTATAAATTCGTGCTTTAAAAACAAAAGGAACGTCCCAAATATAAACAAGGAAAAATGACCGGACTAGAACCCAGTCTACATTGTACCAAGCAAGCCATCACAGAATTATGTACCCCCTAAAATCTATTAAGGTTGAACAAGCTAATAAATCATGAGGCTTTTGACATTCAGGAAATTTAAAGATAGCAAACCGTTTCGGTGGACTGCGCCGGCTGACATGGGTCGATACTGTTTTGTAGAAGCTTTAAGTCCCCTTTTTATGGCGCATGGTTCAAATGGATAAGATACAAGCTGGCAGTTCAGATATTTTTTTCATAAATGGGGTCCTTTTATATATGAGCCGTGCTCTGGCAAAAGGGGGCTTAATGCATCTCCGTAATCCATCATACCAAGAAAGCCATCACATACTTATGGATCCATAATAGCCACTTTTTTTAACAACCGACTCAATCATGAGGTAGACTGATCCTTTGACATGCAGAAAATCGACCAATGGCGAAAAGTTTCGGCCCAGGTCAGCCTGCGCGGACTGCGCAGGCTGACCTAGGTCGAAACTTTTCGCAGATGCATTAAGCCCCCTTTTCACAGAGCGCGGCTCATATATTTTTTTCTATGAATTATTTTTATTTTTTAAACACTGATATATATTCCTGAGTCATGTTCTGGTAAAAGGGGGCTTAATGCATCTCCGTGATGCATGATACCAAGTAAGTCATCACATGATCATGGACTCACAAAGTCTATTTTGTCTGACAACGGACTGAATCATTATTTAAATTGTTCGCCGGACATGCAGAAAATAGACAAATAGCAAAAAGTGTAGGCCCAGGTCAGCCTGCGTAGTCCGCGATTCTTTTTGCAGCTGCATTAAGTCCCCTTTTCACAGAGCGTGGCTCATATAGAAGTTTATTGCAAGACAAGAACACAGTTGTACATAGTCACGAAAAAGTAGCATAAAAAAACATAAAATATTACGAGGTCTAGAGCTAGTATGACGGCGAAAACACAACTTTTGCTTGGATAAGTAAAGAAATTTGACCGGTGTACGCAGTATAAAGGTGCACATTTGGCGTAGGAAACAAACGATTGATCGACTCAGCAACCAAAGCTTACCAAATTTTAAAGTTCATTTTTTTTTTTTTCTACCAGTGAGTGAGTAACACTTGGACCGATCGTACAATAACAGATTATCATCTTCACTACATCCCGAGCTCCGGTAGCGCAAGTCGGTAGCGTACAGGACTCAAGAACATGGGGTCGCTGGTTCGATCTCCGGCTCGGCCAATTTCCTTCCGGGGATTAACGATAGTCATTGCGACAGGATTCATTACTCTCTCACCGCTGATCATTGTTTCGACGATAGTTATGTGGGAAAGCAGCCAGTGGCTTGGAAAGAATATTGTGCGGAGTACTCCTAAAAGAAACCCAAGGAAAGCATGGATAGGTGAACTGGTCGCGATATAATTGAAATAATGTTTAAACGGCGTTAAACACTATACAGTCAATCAAACAATTACATTCAAATTCATTTTAGCACTCGCACTGTTTACCTTTGGCCGCTAACGGGAATAGGAAACAATACGACAACAAAGAAATGACGTATGATGTATTCCACTCATCACAATATTTACTTTTCATTATTTCTTGTTTTTAGTATTATTTTTTTGGCTGTCAACTCGAAGGGTCAAACTTTGGTGTATGACTAATGTCGGGGTCAAAGCGCTAACCCATTTCTCTTTATCAAACAAATCCATTTTCTAAAAAGAAGGAATATAATCAGTCAATAAATAAAGACTAGTATTCCAATTTTTAAGATTTTTTCCCTTGGAACATCTCACAAAATAATAGACAGTGTAGATACAAGATTAGACTGCACCTTCAGTGCACTCTGATCTTGATCTACACTGTACTTAATAGCGAAGATTTTTTCTTTGGAATATCTCACAAAATAACAAACAGTGTACATACAAGATCAGACTGCACATTGTTTCCGTATTAAAACATTTAAAAGTGTGCTACACGTCGAACACGTTACCTTTTTACCCACGCGTTTTAAAAACGACCCTGGAGAAATAGCCTTTTGAAAACCTTGTGTGGGAAAAGAAGAAAATTCTGGTAATCAGCATTTTCTTCTTTTCCTGTAACGGTTCCTGACATTTGAAAGACAAACTTTCTGTTTTGGGTAATATTTAACATATCGTCTGCAAACGCTCTCAATTTCGACAAGTCTAAAATATCGTCGTTTTGGAAAATGATAAGGAGAACGTGCGGAAGGGAAGCGATGTAAAAAGTCAGGAAGTTTTCATACAAAAGGCAAATTGTTCCTTTCGATATATCTATTTTCAAAAAAAAAAAGCCCTGGTTTTATGGCCCTTGAAAAGAGAGCTTAGGAAAACATTGAGGAAAAAGAGGAAATTGCTAGTGACTATATCTTGTATGGGTATAATCTGGCGAGTAGTGCTAGATCTATTGTGAGAAAAAATGTCTTCTTGATTTCTCCAGCATGGTCAACACTTAACCACGTGACAAAAAAAGTAGCCTTGTCCAAATTAAAGTTTTTGCAGACGACAATTTAAATTAGGCTCAAATGGTTGAACTCGTCTTAGATATGTTAGAAAACATTGTGGGAAAAGGAGAAAATGCTGGTAACCAGCATTTTCTCCTTTTCCCACAATGTTTTTAAAAGGCTTCTCAGGGTCGTTAAAACTCGTGATTGTGTGGTAAAGGGTTAAGGTTAGTACAAAAGTTAAATGTAAGGAATGTACAAAAAAGAGATAGTTACAAACATTGCTAAGATACCATAACACTATTTCTTTTATCTCCAAGCGATCGGAAAGGCTTTTCCTCTTATCAAAGCTTTTGCCATTGTATAGTTCTGGGTCGCATTGAAGTGAGATAAACAAACGAATACAGAGATCGAGAGAGAGAGAGAGAGGGAGAGAGTGAGAGAGAGAGAGGCAGGAAAGAAGACTTCAAGAGAGAGAGAGGGGGAGAGATCACAACTCTGAATCAACGTGAATTTATGAAAATAATGCTAGGAACGTCCCTACAAAACCTGTATGCTAAGGGGATTTAACAATAGTGCTGTTTCATTTAACATAAAGAAATAACGCAAGTTTGTGTCAAAAGGTTGATAAATTCTGAAACGGATTTGCAGCAGACGACATCGCGGTGCAAGACGTAAACCGCCGTCTACAACTAAGCCAGGAAATAGGCCGACGTGCATTCCTTCTAGATGGATACCATAGCATATAATAACGTATTATTTATATTTGCAGGTGCATTTTATAATAACAGAGTCATGTTTCAACCTGATTTATGCAAACCTTTCACAATGAACGGAAATTATTGAGGAATTTACAAACCCGAACAAAGGCAGGTAATCCGATATAAAACAGGACACATAAAGGGATGTAACTCGAAACCAAAAAATATAAAGGGAAGTAATTAATAAAACCTGTGACTAAAGTATATCCCCAATCGAATCGGTGAGTTTACAAGTGACAGTGATAATCGATGGAATTCATTGGATTAAAAAGTGTTTTCAAACAGGATATATACGGCAAAAATAATGGTGTAGTGATTTACAAGAGATAAAATCCCGATAACAAAATTTTCAACATGGCTTCAACAGAGGTAACGATGGTAAGTGATCTGTTGTTTCTTAAATACTTTCGACAATATTCTGGCACGTATATAATTGAGTCATGCTCTGTGAAAAGGGTATTTAATGCATCTGCAAAAGAGCATCAACTCAGATCAGCCTGCGCAATCTGAGCAGGCTGACCAGAGTCGAAACTTTTTGCTATTGGTCAATTTTCTGCATACCAAAGGACCAGTGTACGTCATGATTCAGTCAGTTGCAAAACAAAATGGATTTTATGTATCCATAATTGTATGGCGACTTGCTTGGTACGATGCATTACGGTGATGCATTTTTAAAGACCATACTGCCAGTGCGTTGCTCAAATATAAATCGAGAGTCCACCAAAATCGCGTCTATTATCCAAAGCATGATCCTTACGATTTATTGTACTTTTTTTTTTTTCTTTTACCGGGGATCATATAGGCCTATACCAGGGATCTTATATACACGATCCCTGTATATACATGTGTATATACGATCCCTGTATATACATATCTATTATACGATCCCTGCTTTTTACCCTTCCTTCTCATTTATCCATTTTTTTTTTAAATCGAATTCTAACAGTTTAGTCTCAGTAGGCCTTATATAAGTCTTGCAACAAGTTCCAATAAGAAAAATATTTGAAAATTCTGTAATATCTAAGCCTTAGAATTTCCTGAATAACGACAACCCGCAGGTCCTGCCGGAGAAAAATATGCAAATACTTTATGTCAATTTTCAGAGATAAAGAATGATTAAGTAGATAATCTAGATCTATATCGTGCCGATGTGTTGTCTATGAATGGGAAAAACAAAGTTCATACGGAAATAAGAGCAGACAAAACCTCCGATAGTCAATAAGGGAGGCTCAAAATATTATCACACAACAAAGTCACTCGTCACAACTCGGCCGATTCCGTACCTACATCTAACTTGCACTCGTCACAACTCGGCCGATTCCGTAACTTTATCTTACTTGATCAGCGGATCACCCGAGTATGCCGAATGAATACAAAGTGAATCTGCTGAATAAACCAAATGAACGTAAAACAATCTTCATTGAAAATAGACACTCTTCAAATTCAAATTTCATTTTACTTGAAAAATCTCACCATATCGGACAGTGTATTCGTAGGCTTTTTGTGCAGTCTGACCTTATTCTGCAAGCTCGAGTCGCGTTTCGCTGACCTTAGTAACTACGGGTACTTTGATCTTAGAGATATTTTCGTGAAATGTCACTACTTTCCGTCAGTCTTCGGAATGTAATTATGGGAGCTCTTCACAAAGGAGGATTATGCAACACATTTATTCTTTCTTTTGAAAATCCATTTGCTTGTTAGTCAATGATGGGCTCTTCCAAAATGAGCATTTTTGAAGAAATGATATGGATAAAGGTATTGCAAAGTTGTTTATGAAGGCCACTGACTGATTGATACATTTTCAGTACAGTATTAGTAGGTGCAAAAATATTCAGACCATTCACTCACAAGAAATGGTCAAATAACATAGTGTGAGTGAATACAAGTGAACCTTATGACTTTCCTCTTTTGTAATTTGTTAGTATCCATAGACTTGTCCAAATTGAAAGCAGTTGCAGACGACAAATCAAATGTGGCTCTCTAAAGTTGGAATTCGCGGTTGAAAGAGTAGAAAACGTTTGGGAAAAGGAGAAAATGCTGGTTAATACCAGCATTTTCTCCTTTTTCCAAAAAATTTTCAAAGGCTTTCCTCCTCAGGGTTGTTAAAACTTTAGAAAGAGTAAAATATCCTGCCCAACAGAGTGTGATTGTCATTTAGATATAAGAAAGTACTTGTGAGAACTGTAACCCTTTCAATCCCATTGGGAGAAACAGGGACTTTTCAGGACAGGACAGATAAGTTATATAACACTGCATTTTCTGTGAAGTCTGATCCTAGAATCCAAGATCAGACTTCATTTACGCTACCTGTATTCTAATCATGAACTACACCTGTTACCGAAAGATCCTTGGATCGTCCCTAGCATCTTAACCCTATACAATACAATCATAAGTTTAACCCTTTACTACAGACTTTTAAATGACCCCAAAAAATAAGGCCTTTGAAAACATAGTGGCTAAAGGAGAAAATGCTGGTAACCAGCATTTTCTCCTTTTCCCACAATGTTTTCTACCCTATCACAGACATACTGCATTTTTTTTAGCCATATTCAATTTGTTGTCTGCCAATGCTTTCAATAAAGACAAGTCTAAATTAATATTGTCGTGTGGTAAAGAGTTAAACAACCCTGACAGAGACAGATTTTGAAAGCATCATTGGAAAATGAGTTAATGCTGATAACCAGCATTTTCTCATTTTCCCACACCGAGCCCAGGTAGCTCAGTTGGTAGCATGCAGGACTTGAGAATACGGGTCATGGATTCGATCCCTGGCTCGGCCAATTTCTTTCCGAGGATTGATGATAGACATTGCTACAGGATTCATTCCTCTCCGACCGCTGACCATTGTTTAACGATGGTTATGTGGGATAGCAGCCAGCGGCTTGAAAAGAAAATTGTGTGGAGTACTGGTAAAAGAGACTCCAGGAAAGTATGGATAGGTGCACCAGCAGCTGCAATATAACTGAAATAATGTTGAAAACAGCATTAAACACCATATAATCAATCAATCAATTATTTTCACACAATGTTTTCTACCCTTTCAAAGTTAATTGTTCCAATTTTGGCCAAATTCAATTTGCCATCTGAAAATGGTTTAAATTTGGCTCGTCTAGAATTTTGTTGTCTGGTATGGAGTCTGGAATAGAGTTAAGGGTTAACTCTTTACCAAACGTCAAAATTTTAGACTTATACAAAATAAAAACATTTGTAGACAACAACTTATATGTTTCCCAAAAGATGAAACTTGTCTTTCTTAGGGTAGAAAACATTGTGGGAAAAAGGAGAAATCCGAAATGCTGTTTATCAACACTTTCTTTTTTTCCCCCACAATGTTTTTAAATGGCTTTTTTCTGAGAGTCACAAATAGCCATGATTGTTTGGTGGAGGGTTAAACCTACATGTTATAAAAGGTTGATTGATTAAATTGGAGTTTAACACTGTTTTAACAGCTTGGGTCATTTCACGTTGATTAGTTCACCTACGCATGTTTCCTGGCTTTCTCACGCCAGTACTTACACAATTTTATTTTTTAGTCACTGACTACTTTTCTCACATGCATCAGTGGTGAGAGGCAAAAAATCGCCTGAAAGAAAGTTTGCCTTAACCGGGTATCAAACTCACAACCACCAGGTCATGAGTCTGATACGCTAACAACTGAGCTAGCTGGCCGGGCTCATTGTAAAAGGTGATCTTATCCTTGTAAACCTACAGGGAGGATCACTTGTTGGATTGCCGTGAGAAAAATAAATAGAGATTTGTATGGTCATCTTACACCTTTTTTTTGAATAAAACCCACAATTTTCTTTTCATAGGTAAAAGGCGTGGTGAACTCGATTATCCGGTGCATGAATTATACTGAGATGTCTTTGAAGGGCTCCCCATCAGTATATAGAATTAGGATGCTACATTTTATTCCTTTAGTTACCACACAATTCTGAATTTAAACGACCCTAAAAAAGCAGCCAGGCCTTTTGAAAACATTGTGGAAAGGGAGAAAATGCTGGTAACCAGCATTTTCTCCTTTTCCCACTATGTTTTCTACTATTCCAAAAATTCATATTTTTCTGTCATCTGCAAATGCTTTCAATGTGGACCAGTCTAAAATTTTGTCGTTTGGTAAAGAGTTGGGTAAGTCTTAGTTAACCTTATACCAAACAATCCTGTGTTATAACAACCCTGAGGGAAAAGACTGTTGAAACCATTATGGAAAATTGAGAAATGAGAAAATGCTGGTTACATGACCCGGTTTAATTGAATGACTACACAGTCATGTGTGAGGAAAATTGTGGCTACCGGAAAAATGACTCTTTAGGAGGAATTTTTCCGTTTGCCACTATGTTTTCAGCATAGCTGAATGGGCTGGCTTTTGACTTACTTCTTGATACTGATAAAGAATGAATAGATGGTAATTTGTGACTGGTAGAAAATGTGCACATGTTTATTTGGTGGGCCCCTGCTGCCATATTTTCTTGCACATTTATGAAACCACTTTTTACAGGCATTGCTACTGCGAATGGATGTCAGGCAGCCTTGATTCCAAACCATAGCAAGTAAATGTAATTTAGAGAATGATCCTTTTCTTGAAATTTAATATTTTCAGAAAGGTCACTCTGTAACCCAGTAGATTTACTACTTTTCAACAAAATGAAAAACGGTGAGGATAAAGAAGCAGTAGCTTGCAAGGTTACATTTCATTATTTTACCTCATGTTGTCCACTGAGCCATTCAGTACTATTTATGCTGTCTTCTTTAAAGACATTAATTTTCCTGTTAACTCTTTACCACACAATCCCGACTTTTAATGACCCTGAGGAAGAACCCTTTTGAAAACATTGTGGGAAAAGGAGAAAATGCTGGTTACCAGCATTTTCTCCTTTTCCCACAATGTTTTCTACCCTATCATTGATAAATTCCATCATTTGAGCCACATTGAAATTGTCGTCTGCAACTGCTTCCAATTTGGACAGGTCTAAAATTTTGTCGTTTGGTAAAGAGTTAAAAGTGGTCTGCTAAAAGGGGGAAAAATTGGTCTCCAAGTGGTTATGTGTTACACTGGTATCAATAAACTTTCATTTTATAGCTGTAGTGTCAGATATGAAAATGGCAACAATTTAACTTTTTATTTGCGTAACTTGCTGGTTCAACCTATACAGGTTTGACCTTCAGCCCTTTACCAAAATGTATACCAACCTTTTACCACAAAACCCTGTGATTTAATGGTAAAAAGTCTTTTGAAAACATTGTTTTAAAAGGAGAAAATGCTGATAAGCAGCATTTTCACCTGTTCCGATAACATTTTATACCCTCTTCAAGACAAATCTCAACACCTGAGTCACATAATTTCACTGGTAATTTGCTGTTTGCATTCGCTGTCAATTTGGACTGCTCAAAAGTTTTGTGGTTTGGTAAAGAGATAACCCAGAGGATGGCAGGTTTGAAAACATTGTGGAAACAGGAGAAAATGCTGGTAACATGCAATTCTTCTTTTCCCCCCAATGATTTTTGCCTATTCAAAGACACAGCCCATCATCTGAGGAACATTGAATTTGTCCTTTACAAAATTAATGCTAACAAGTTGGACAAGTTTAAAATGTTGCCTGCTGCTGAAGAGTTCAACTTTTATGTAGATAACTTGCTTGTTTAACCCTTGACCACACAATCCCGACTTTTAACAACCCTGGAAAAAGAAGCCTTTTGAAAACATTGTGGGAATGCAATTGTTTCTACCCTATCAAAATTTTGGACCCCTTTTAAATTATCAAACAAACATGCTTTCCATTTAGACAAGTTGATAGTTTGTCCATGTGGTAAAGAGTTAAATGTCTACCATAGTTTTGAATGCAAACTTGGCTAGTGCTACATTGCACCTTTACCTTCAAAACTACTGCGCAACAAAGAACCCGCAAAAATAATTTCTGTTCATTTTGATTTTTTTTCACTCTGCTACACTGTATTTTATAAAGGACTATATAAAATTTAATAGAAGACTATAGATCATTTGGAATGCTATTGCCCTCGTATATTCAGAAAAAGTCAAATAACAGATAAACACTAGGAAGTAATCCCAGACGCAAAAATTATGTGAATAACATGTATGTCTGTGACATGTATGAGTATAAACACATTTTGATACAAGTACAACTTTTTCTGCACAAGCATCTCCAATATATAATTTGTGCAAAAGAAGTGATTGCTTGTTCTCTATAGTTTTTTTCCATGCCATTGAAGAAAATGTATCTCGATTGTGTCACGAGTAGAAGTCTTACTGTGATGTTTTAACCCTTTACCCTGCATGTCCAACTTTTTAATGACTCTGAGAAAGAAGACTTGAAAAACATGTGGGAAAAGCAGAAAATGCTGGTAACCAGCATTTTCTCCTTTTCCCGCAAGGTTTTCTACACTTTCACAGACAATTACCATTTTTCAACTAAATTTTAAATGTCTGCAAATGCCTAAGTTTGGACCCGTCTAAAATTTTGACAGTTAGTTAAGAGGTCATAGTGAAGGAATTAGCCTTGCTCATTAGCTCTGTTGTGGTTTCAAGAGGTCGATGGTTCAGTTCCCAGCTTTCTTAGACGGCTTTACATTGTTTCAATGAATTTTCAGTCGGAAAGCAGCAAGTGGCTTTGAAAGAACATTGTACAGAGTTCTGGTCAGAGATCTCTCCAGGAAAGAATGGGGACAAACAGGTGCACAGACCACCACAATACAACTAATATGAGTCATGCTCTATGAAAAGGGTGCTTAATGCATCTAAAAAAGTATTGACCCATGTCAGCCTGTACAATCCTTGCAGGCTGAAATTGGTCTAAACTTTTGGCTATTACTGTTAAATTGCTGCATGTCAAAGGACTGGACTACTCTAAATCTAGTCAATTGTTGGACTAAAGGGATTTTATAGATCCATAAAAATGTGATGACTTGCTTGTACTATGAATCACAGAGATGTATAAGCCCCCTTTTCATAGAGCATGGCAAATTAAATAATGTTGAAACGGTCCTTGACTCTTTACCAATCGACAAAATTCTAGACTGGTCCAACTTGAAAGCACTTGTAGACGACAAATAAAATGTAGCTCAAATAGTGTTTACTTGGCTTTCAGTGGCCAAAAAACATTGAGGGGAAAGGGGGAAATGCCTTTTACCAGCCTTCCTCCTGTTCTCACAATCTTTTGTAAGCTTTCTTCTTTACTCTTTATCAAACAACATAATTATAGACTGGTCCAAATTGAACACATTTGCAGACGACAAAATGAATGCAGCTGAAAAATTGAAATTTGGTTTGGGAAGGGTAGAAAAAATTGTGGGAAAAGGAGAAAATGCTGGTAACCAGCATTTTCTCCTTTTCCCACATTTTTTTCAAACAGCCTCTTTCTCAGGGTTGTTGAAGTTGGGATTGTGTAGTAAAGACTTAAAGGTTGTAAAAACTTGGGATTGTGTGGTGGTAAAGTGTTTGAAAAAAATCTTTGAAGGTGAAACCTAACTGCATTGAAGAATAAAAATCGTGATGACATGCCTAGTTTCATATTCATATATTCAGCACTTACAAGTTCATTTGTCAGTGTGTGATATAATTATAGTAAAAAGTGTTGTGAAAATTAGCTTCCAAACCACACCCTTTTGGCTTGGTAATGGGTATTTTCTCCTTTTCCCACAGTGTTTATCAACCTTTTGACAGATAAATACAATCATTTGGGCCACATTTGATTTAATCCTATACCACACAATCCCTAAACTTACTGACCCTGGAAAAGAAACTTTTTGAAAACATTGTTTGAAAGGGAGCAACTGTTGGTAACCAGCATTTTCTCCTTTTATCACAATGTTTTCGACCTATTAACAGATAAATATCACAATTTAAGCCGCATTTAGTTTGTCGCCAGAATGCATTAAATTTGGCCAAGTCAAAATTTTATTGTTAAGAAGAGTTACTGGTATTTTGATGTCTGTAAATGCTTTCAGTTTGGACAGGTGTTATTAAACCTTTATGATTTGAATGCACTTGAAGACGACAAAATTTGTATGGCACAGATGATAGGAACTGTATCAGATAGTCTAGAAAACATTGGGGAAAAAGGAGAAAATGCTGGTTACCAGCATTTTCTCCTTTTCCCACAATGTTTTCAAAAGGCCTACTTCACAGGGTCTTTAACACTCAGGACTGTGTGGTAAAGGGTTAAGTACTCTACATTTCTAAAGTTTTTGAGATATTAAGGTGAAACAACCTTGAAGTGACTACCCAAATATGTGCATTTACCTTTTCTAACTCTTTTCCACAGAATCCTGAGTTTTAATGATGAGGAAGGGGGCTTTGAACACAGTGTGGGAGAAGAAGAAAATGCTAGTAACCAGCAATTCATCCTTTTCCCACAATGTTTTGATTGTTTTCTACCATATCAAAGATGAATTCCATAATTTGGGCCACAACTAAATTACTTTCTACAAATATTTCCAGCAGGAACAAGTGTAAATTTTTGTTGATTGGTAAGAGTTAAAAACTCTAACACTCTTTGGAACTCAATTAATTTTAGACTTACTGAAATTGAAAGCATTTATGGAGGACTAAGTATGTGTGGCTTATGCTGGGATTTGTCTTTGAAAAAGAGGAAATAAGATGTAGGAAAAAGAGGAAATACTGCTGACAAACATTTCCTTTTTTTCCCACAATGGTTTGAAAAGCTTTTTTCCCCCTCTGGATTATTAACTCTTTCATTATCAATGACCACTTAAGTAGCTTTTGTGGATGGCTTAGATCAAGATCAAACTGCACAGAGTATTATTAATTCTTTCATTACCAATGACCTACCAAGTGACTTATGTGAACTGCATAGATTAAGATCAGGCTGCACAGAGTATTATTGACTCTTTCATTACCAATGACAACTTAAGTAGCTTTAGTGGACAGCGTCGATCAAGATCAGACTGCACAGGATGTGTAGTGATCTCTACCATCCACTACGTGATGCTTTTCTAGGACAAAAGTCATCTACAAAAGCAGTGGAAATCTACTTTTTTTCCATAGAGAAAAATTGGACTTTCTGGAGTAAATAGTAAAAGACTTAACACGGTACTCAGGATTCTTTGCTAAAGGTTTAACTCTTTACCAAAGGACAAATTTTAAGACTGTTTCAAATTGAAATCATTAATTTTGTAGTTTACAAAATTAACATTGCACAAATAAGGAATCTTTCTGTGAAATGGTTGGGAACTTTGAGGGGAAAGGAGAAAATGCTGGTTACCAGCATTTTCTCCTTTTCCCACAGTGTTTTCAAAAGGCGTCTTCCTTAGGGTCATTTAAAGTCTGGATTGTGTGGTAAAGGGATATATGGATTGAAACCTTCCAGATTATGCGATTTAAAGAAAAAGCATTCCCCAGATGTAATCAATGATCACATGATAGAAATAATGCCATGTAGATCTTACTCCATAATTTCCCTCTTTACCTTATAAGGACATAAGTTTTTTTGTCTTCAAGCTTTTTTTTTCCCCAATAATCATTGCACATTTGTATTTGAGCCCCTCCTAGCAAAAGGGGGTTTAATGCATCTTCATGATGCATTATACCAGACAGTAATCATATAATCATGGCTCAATAAAGTCATTTTGTCTAACAAATGACTGAATCATGAGGTAAACTGGTATTTTGATGTGCAGAAAATTTACAAATAGGATAATGTTTTTAAAAGGGTTGTTAGAACTCAGGATTGTACGGTTAAGAGTTAACCCTTTGACATACTATCCCGAGTTTTAACAACCCTGAAGAAGACAGCATTAGAAAAGATAGTGGGAAAAGAAGAAAATGCTGGTAACCAGCATTTTCTCATTTTCCTACATTGTTTTCTATCCAATCATAGACAAATCTTGCCATTTGAGCAGTGTTTGTCATCTACATAAAATTATGCCTTCAATTTGCATCAGTCTAAAATTGTGTTGTTTGGTAAAGAGTTCATTGGATAAAAACCATTAAAACTGACAGACTCATGACTAGTAAACTAGATGAATATAAATTTTAAGTCCTTGTGAAAATATCAAAATATTCCAATTTTAACCTTTTACCACACAATCCTGAGTTTTAGCAAACCTGATTAAAAACTGCTTTTGAAAACATTGTTGGAAGAGGAGAAAATGCTGGTTACCCTTTCAAAGACAAAGCTTATAATTAGAGCCTCACCAAATATTTTATCTGCAAGTACTTTAATTTAAATCCTTTACAGCACAATGCCGACTTCTAACAACCCTAGAAAAGAACCCTTTTGAAAACATTGTGCGTAAAGGAGAAAATACTGGTTAGCCTTTCAAAATTTTTCGTCTGCAAATACTCAATTAAAACAGTTGACCGCACAATGCCAACTTTTACTGACCCTGGGAAAGAAGCGTTTTAAAAACATTGTGGAAAAAGGAGAGAATGCTGGTAACCAGCATTCTCTCCTTTTTCCACAATTTTTTCTACCATATCAAAGAAAGATTGCACCATTTGAGCCACATTAAAATTGTTGTCTGCAAATGCTTTCAGTTTGGATAAGGTTAATTTTTTTATGTGTGGTAAAGGGTTAAATTTTGACAAGTCTACAATTTTTCTATTTGTTCAAGGGTTAAAGTAGGTTTTGAGTCAGAATATATTGACCTGACAGGCAGTGTAGATCTAGATTGTTTTATGCCATCTGATCTTAAAATCTTATGCTTTCAATTTGGACAAGTCTGATATTTTGTTGTTTATTTAAGTGTAAATGTAACTTTAAATGGAAACACAAGGTAAACAGTAACTGGGTGAAAGAACTCATGACTTTGGGAGTTGATTTATGTATTTATGTTTACGCCCAACTATTTCAAAAGACACCCCTTTGTAACAACATAATTTGAATTACTTTGATTTCTTGTCAACCGACCCTTGACCCTTTACCAAACACATCCCTGTTTTTTAAGAGTTTACCACACACTCCCGACTTTTGACTACCCAGAGAAAAAAAGAACTTTTGAAAACATTGCAGGAAAAAGGAGAAATACTGGTAACCAGCATTTTCTCCTTTTCCCACAATGTTTTCCACCCTCCCCAAAACAAAATTTAATTTCTTGAGACACATTTATTTTGTCTTCTGTAAAATGCTTTCAATATCTGGACAAGTTTAAAATTTTGTCATGTAGTACAGAATTTAATTAATGACCTTGAGGAGGGTAGTTTTTGAAAACATTGTTGGAAAAGGAGAAAATTCTGGTAACCAGCATTTTATCCTTTTCCAATAATGTTTTCACCCTTTCAAAAACAAATCCTAATATTTGATCCATGTTTGATTTGTTGTCAATAACATGTTTTTAGCTCCACTGGCCGAAGGCCAGCGAGCTATTGTCATGGCGTTGTGTCCGTCGTGCGTCCGTCCGTTCGTTCGTTCGTTTGTCTGTTCGTGCGTCCGTAAACTTTTTCTTTAAAAAACTTCTCCTCAGAAACTATTGACTGGATTTTTACCAAATTTCACAGGGATGTTCCTTTGGTGGTCCTCTTTCAAATTCCTTCAAATAATTGTGTTCCATGAAGAATTCTGGTTGCCATGGCAACCAAAGTAAAAAACCTTTAAAAATCTTCTCCTCCCAAACCGCTATTTGGATAGCATTATTATTTTGCAGGAATATTCCTTAGATACAGGTTTACAGAATTCCTTAAAAAAAAAAAAAGATCTGTCAAAAAACATGGCTTTTATGGGAGACTCATTTTCCTTTTATGGTATAAAGTAAAATCTTTGAAAAATTTCTTCTCTAAAACTATTCATTGGATTTCATTGTTGTTTTGCAGGTAAGTTCCTATGGTGGTTGTCTACCAAATTGTTTCTTCAGTGAGCTAAAATGCAGGATTGAATGATAATTGTTAAAAACTTCCTTTCGCCATTATAGAAATATCAGGCCTGTGGAGCGATACAGGTGCTCAAGCGCCTCTAGTTTTTATCAGCATAAATTATATAAATTTTTGTTGTCTGTAAACTGAGTTAAGCAATTACAGAGATCAGACTGCATGCTACATGCAGTCTGATCTTGATCTACTTTATTTACTTAAGATATAAGCAACTTGAATCGTCAGTGGTAAGGAAAGAGTTTGTGTTTGATTGATGTCATACAGTCATTTTCTCTTTCCGGAACACTCCAAAGAGGCTGAAGTGTGCTTGTAACATTTATCATCTGGGTGGATAGTTGCGTTGAATACTGATTTTATTCATGCCTCCACATCCCTGACCTTTTGTGTCCACGGGAAGGCAAGGGACTGTTAGTGTCTGATGCTTGAAGACTGTGTTTAACCCTTTATACCCCCGTCACACCAAACTCATTCTCACTCCGTTCCGAAAATTTTTGCCGAACGGACTAATGCTGTGTTAGGACGGAGTGGACGTACTAGCCGCCTTTTACGGTATGTTTATGAACTTAATGGACGGGTTGGGACAGGAAGGGTGCTCCAGGACTTTGAGCCTGCTCAAAATTTGTTGCCGTCCATCCTGTCCTGTAATTAGACGGAGTGACAATGTACTTAAAACAAGATGGACGTTCTACAAACAGAACTGCTTTACTTCGATCCTAATAGAGACAAGGTGCAGTCGGGCATCAAATGGTAGAGCGTTTGCATGTTGCAGACCGAGATTACACATCTTATCCCGACAGCAGCCTGTTTTACGATTTTGTTGACCGGGGTAAGACTTTCTAAGAACAGGTTTGGTGAGACAGGGGCTTCGGGCATTATCAGGCCAGAATTACACTTTCTACCCCAACCTCAACCCGTTTTCTGATCATATCAGGATGGGGTAAGCTGTTCTAGAACACAAATTTTAGACTTGCCCTAATTCATGGCATTTGCAGAAAAAAATTTGAACGTTGCTTATATATTGGGGTTTGTCCTATATAGGGCAGTAGATTTTGCGGGAAAAGGACAGAATGCTGGTTACCAGTATTTTCTCCTCTTCCCACAATGATTTTTTAACTCTTTACCACACAATCCCGACTTTTAACGACCTTGAAAAAGAAGTCTTTTGAAAACATTGTAGGAAAAGGAGAAAATGCTGATAACCAGCATTTTCTCCTTTTCCCACAATGTTTTCTACCCTTCCCAAAACAAATTTCAATTTTTCAGTCACATTTATTTTGTTGTCTGCAAATGCTTTCAATTTGGACCAGTCTAAAAATTTGTCGTTTGGTAAAGAGTTAAAGTGGGTTTCTGAAAACACGAGATTGTTTGGTTTAGGGTCTGTAATCAATAATTCATTTCATGTTTGTCAAAGGTCATATGAATAAATTTCAGATTAACGAGAAAGCCAACAAACCGCAAGTAAATCGTCAGTCAAGTATCATTCCTGTACCATCTGTGTCGGCCTTTGGTGACGACGATGAAGACTACAGAAGAGTAACGAAGGAAGAACAAGATGTGGAAAAGAAGTCAAAGGATAAATATGATACCAATTTTGGGCGAGCCACATTTTCCAAAGCCCCGAAAGGGCTTGATGATATAGTAAGTGTGTTGGAACAGCTCTTTTACCTTTTACTAAACAACCCCAAGTTTTAAAGCCCAAGTTGGAGAAGACTTTTGAAAACATTGTTGGAAAAGGAGAAAATGCTGGTTACCAGCATTTTCTCCTTTTCCCACAATGTTTTCTATCCTGTTAAGACATTTACCTAAATTTTAGCTACTTGTGATTAGTTGTCTACAAATACTGTCAAATTGGATTACCATTAGTCTAAAATTTTGCCGTTTTGTACAGAACTAACCCTATCAGTGCCATAAGCAAAAATAGGGGCCCTCATAGAGGGTACAGATCAAGATCAAACTTCTGAGAACATGCATGTGCTTGTTATCTCATCCTACAAGATAAAAAATCTGCATGACTTTCAGTGGGTTTTATCTTTAACCATTGGAAGAGGTCAAGGTTACATATGAGCCCTGCTCTGTGAAAAGGGGGTTTTACTCTGTACCAAACAACAAAATTTTAGACTAGTCCAAAGTGTAAGAATATACAGATGACAAACTGCATGCTGCACAAACTAGAAAATTTTTCCTTAAAAGGGGAAAGAACATTGTTTTCAAAAGGCTTCTTCCTCAGGGTCGTTAAAACTTTGGATTATGTGGTAAAGGGTTAATGCATCTGCAAAAAGTATAGACCCAGGTCAGCATCAGGACAGGCTGACCTGGGCCAAAACTTTTTGCTATTGGTCACATTTCTGTATGTCAAAGGACCAATCTACTTCATGATTCAGTCAGCTGTTAGACAAAATGGATTTCATGTGTCCCTCGTTAAGTGATGTCTTGGTATAATGGACTACAGGTATAATGGACTACAGAGATCCATTAAGCCACCTTTTGCCAGAGCATGACTCATATGTATTTAGCATTGACAGAGTTAATCTTATGAGCAAGCAGCTTCAAGCTAACAGCTACCTTTTCATATATCACAAATAGATCAGTAAAATGACATGTGTAGGGTAACATAACATTATAAATGCAGGAAAAATATTTTGCAGATTATATCAGCATTTTACACGAAAATTTGATTCAAGGCAAAAAGTTACAAAAAGCCCCTTTCATATTTGTAGCTGCATTTAATTTTTCACACCTATTCAAAATCTGTTGTATCTAATGTTAGAGAAACCTTAACAAGACCTTAAAGAATTTTAATGAAAGAAGTATGCAATAATCTCTTGTCATTGCCAGTTTAAGTTTTCGTGTTCAATCTAATTAACGCTTTACCAGATGACAAAATTTTGGATTTGTTCATAGGGAAGGCATTTGCAGAAAACATTGTAGAAACAGGAGAAAGTACCAGCCTTTTCTCCTTTTCCTATAATGTTTTCTAAAGCCTGTTTCCTCAGGGTCGCTAAAACTCTGATGGTAGGGTAGAGTGTTAAAAGGTTACTGCTGTAATACAGTCTATGTTGATGGGAAATGAGAACAACCTGTTAAAGTTGTATGATATATTAGGCAATAACCTTTTTGTCAATGTTGGTTAAAGTTTCATTATAAATCTCATTAAGATACATAGATTTATCCAAAATGGCACAAATAAAACCTTCTTATGATGTCCCTGGAGTAGAGTGTCTTTGAAAATAGAGTGTCAAAAGGAGAAATTCATTGTTATATTACCTGTTTCGGCTTTTGCTAAAATGTTTTGCATGCCATTCAAAAAATGTTTTTTCCTTTCCTGCAAATGTTTTCCCTTTGTGTCACTGTTACTAGTTTTGTGGTAGGTGTTGATATAGTCTCATTAATTCATTGGTTATATCTGATTTATGATACAATTGCCTAAATCCTTTTTCCTCAATGTAGATTTAGTATGCACAGTATAATCATTAAAAAACAATACCAGAGAAGTACACTATTACTTTAAAAGAGTAACTTTTCCATTTCACACAATATATTCTATATTTACACTTCAGTAGCATTTAGAGTTTTTAGCTCCACTGGCCGAAGGCCAGCGGGCTTATGTCATGGCCTGTTGTCTGTCGTGCGTCCGTCCGTGCGTCCGTCCGTGCGTCCGTGCGTTAACTTTTTTAAAACGTCTTCTTCTCTGAAACTACCCATCCAATTTTGATGAAACTTCACAGAAATGATCCTACCATGGTCCTCTTCAGAATTTCTTGAAAGAATTTAATTCCTTCAAAAACTCTGGTTGCCATGGCAACAAAACTGAAAAATTTTGAAAATCTTTGAAAATCTTCTTGTCTGAAACCGTAAGGCCAAGGGCTACCAAATTTGGCATGTAGCTTTATCTAGTGGACCTCTACCAAGTTTCTTCAATTTATAGCCCTGGGGTCAAAATTGGCCCCGCCCCGGGGGTTACAAGTTATACATGGGCTTATTTAGGGAGAACTTTAAAATTCCTCTTCTACCTAGCCATAGGGCCTAGAGCTACCAAATTTGGCATGTAGCTTTATCTAGTGGACCTCTGCCAAGATTGTTCAAATTATAGCCCTGGGGTCAAATTAGGCCCTGCCCGGGGGTAACAAGTTTTACATGGGCTTATATAACAAGTTTTACATGGGCTTATATAGGGAGAACTTTAAAATTCTTCTTTGACCTAGCCATGGGGCCTAGGGCGACCAAATTTGGCATGTAGCTTTATCTAGTGGACCTGTACCAAGGGTGTCCAAATTATAGCCGAGGGTCAAATTTGACTTCGCTCCGGGGGGTAACATGTTTTACATGGGCGGGCTTATATAGGAAAATCTTTCGCATCTAGCTATAAGGGCTAGGGCTATCAAATTTTGCACTTAGCTTTATCTAGGGGGTCTCTATCAAGGGTGCCCAAATTGAGAAAAATTTGAAAATCTTCTTGTTTATAACATTCAAGAACTGAATTATTTGGTATGGAGCTTTATATTGTGGACCTCCACCAGGATTCAAATAATTATAGCTTTGCGATCAAAATTGGCTTTGCCCATGGATCACAACTTTCTCGTAGGATTAGATAGAAAAATGTTTGCATGTCCTTGTGTTTGAAATCAATTTGCTGAATATTGTAATGTTTGGCTTGTAGTGTTTTTACTTAATAGCCAGTGGAGCGATACAGGGCCATCATGGCCCTCTTGTCTTTTCCACCTTTCCCACATGTTATCTGTAGTTTAGAAGAGTCCAAAGTACTGTATATGAGGCAAAAAAGGGGTTTATAGGTTACTTTAATTTGTTGTAACAGGCAAACTTGCATAAATGAATAAATTGAACCCTTAGCATTCAAACAGTAACAGTAGTTGCTTTTACAGACACAAGTCACATGTAATTTAGCTTTATCCATCTAGATTCATACCCTGTAATAGTTATTTCTTAACATAAATTGATAGAATTAACCCTTAGAAATCCAGATAAACCCAACAGAATTTTTCATCCTAGAAACATGACACAAATAATCGCAATTTCAAGGTTGCTTTTGTTTGCATAGTATCGGCAAAGCGGACAGCATAGATCAAAGATCAGGCTGCACATTTTGTGCAGCCTGATCTTGATCTACGCTGGCTGCAAAGGCAACTATATTAGTGAAAGGAGCTTGAAGAGATAATGTTGCCTGAACACAAATAATTTTACTGGATTTCGTTTCATTTAAATTCATAAACTTACACTTTTACTGATACATTGAGCAGTCGTATTTGGCTCAGTGGCAAAACCTTGAGGGCCCAGGTTTGATTTAATGAGATTGTCCTTGAGCAAGACACTTCAGAGCTGTGGCCTAGTACTGGTAAAACTCAGGACATATATGAACGGCCAAGCTGTGGCTGTGATATAACTGAAATAATCCTGAAAGTTTCGTAAAACACCATTCAATCAATCATTTAATCTAAAGGCTTCTTTATCAGGGTCGTTATCAGTCAGGAGTTAGTGGTACATATAAAAATTTAACCCTTTACCATATTACACTCTTGAGACTTGTCGAAATTGAAAGCTTTTGCATACAACAATGTAAATGTTACTTTAAAATAGAAGTTTGCCTTTGGAGAGTTAAAAACATAGTTGGAAAAGGCAGAAATGCTGGTTACCAACATTTTCTTCTTATCCCACAATGTTTTCAAAAGACTCCTCCCTCAGGGTCGTTTAAACTCAGAATTATGTGGTAAAGGGTTAAAGCTGAAAAATAGCTTAGTTCAGGGATCATTATCACTAGATGAGTGATATAGATCATCTTAGTGCAAGTAATTTAATTCATTTATTTGGATTCATACCCTATTTCACTTTTTCTTCAAGATTTACTGATAAATATCTTCTGAACACAAGTGAATTACTTGATGTTGATTCATCTAAATTCATGGGTGGACTGTGCAGGCTAACCCGAGTCGTAGTTTGTATCATTGGTCAATTTTCTGCATGCCAAAGGACTACTCTACCTCTTTTATTGGGTTGTTAGACAAAATGGATTTAATAGTTCTATGTTTACGTAATAACTTGCTTAGTATAATGCATAAAGGAGATGCATTAAGCCCCCTTTTCACAAAGCATGGCTTATAATTGTTATTTTTGTTTTGCAGCAAAATGCCATTCACGAAATAGAGCAAATCAACTCAGCGGTAAACGTGGATGAAAATCAAAATGGGGATGCAGATTCATCCGAGAATTCAACAGACCCATCTGGTGAATTTTCCGACGACCATGGTCATGTCTCACATGTGCCTGGAAGCTGGCAACGCTTTGCTCACACGAAATTCCAGACCAAAGCGTCTTACAGTTACTGTTGTGCCCCTCTGCAGCAGCCGCTGTTGCCTAAGAGAGAAAAGGCGGATCATTTGGTATTTCCGTTTTTATGTTTTTAATCCTATACTATACAATCCCGTGTTTTAGAAAAGCAAAGGATAAGGGCTTTTGAAAACATTGTGGGAAGAGAAGAAAATGAGGGTTACCAGCATTTTCTCCTTTTCCCACAGTGTTTTCTGGCCTTCAATTCAATAATTTGAGTCACATTTACTTGACATCAGCATATGTTTCCAAAATGGACAAGTCCAAAATTTTGTCATTTGGTGAAGTGTTAACCCTTTAACACACAATGCCGAATTTTAAAGACTCTGAGAAGGAAGCCTTTTGAAAACATAGTGTGAAAAGGAAAAAATGCTGGTAACCAGCATTTTCTCCTCTTCCCACAATGTTTTCTAGCCTATCAAAGAAAAATTGCACCATTTTAGCCATATTGAAACTGTTGTCTGCAAATGCTTTCAATTTGGACAAAATTTTGTCATCAGGTAAAGGGTTAAACCTTTACCAAATCATCCAAAGTTTTTATGATCCTGAGGAAGAAGGCCGCTTAACCCTTTACCAAACAATCCCGGGTTTTCACGACCCTGTAGAAGAGGTCTGTTAAAAACATTGTGGGAAAAGGAGAAAATGCCATATCAAAGCAAGATTGCCCCATTTGAACCACATTTATATTGTTGTCTGCAAATGCTTTCAATTTGGACAAGGCTTACATTTTGTCATTTGGTAAAGGGTTAATCATTCATGTGTTTAACCCTTTACCACACGATCCCAACTTTTAACGACCCTGAGAAATAAGGCTTTTGAAAACATTGTGGGAAAAGAAGAAAATGCTGGTAACCAGCATTTTCTCCTTTTCCCACAATGTTTTCTACCCTATCACAGAAAAATTGCATCACTTGAGCCACATTGATATTGTCACGTGTTATTGCTTTCAGTTTGGAGAAGGCTAAAATTTTGTCATCTGGTAAAGGTTTAAAAAGGAAAAGAACCCTGATAACTATCATTTTCCCCTTTTTCCAAATTGTTTTCATCCCTTTAGAAGACATACTTCATCATTTTAGGCAAATCAATCATGATTGTGTAAGAAAAGGGAAAAAAAAAAACCACTTGTAACCATTATTTTCTCCTTTTTCCAAAATATTTTTCTTTCCTGTTAAAGACAAATCACTTTATTTAAGCTGTGTATCATAAATTTTGTCATCTGCAGATCTTATCAAAATTAAAGTTTCCTTTTCTTGTAAGAAGTTTACCATTTCATGCTTAATGAATTGACGCATTACTGTCCAAGTACTGTATTGGTCTCTTTGCCCCTGTAATGTTACACATTTGAAAGTATTGTGAGAAGATTTGTTTTGTTTGTTTGTTTGATGTTTAATGCCATTTTCAGCCTTAGTTCAGTTATATCACTACAGCCAATGCACCTATCCATGCTTTCTTGGAGATTTTACCAGTACTTACCACAATTTTCTTCCGTAGCCACTGGCTGCTTTCCCACATCATGGTCGAAACAATGACCAGCAGTGAGAGAGGAATGAATCCTGTCACACTATTATCATTCCTTAGAAAGAAGTGCACTAAGCTTGGTATTCAAACCAGCGACACCTGGTCTCAAAAGCTATATGCTGCTGACTGCCCTACCAGGGCTTGGCGTTGTACAGAGAGGTAAAGAGTTCATGTATTCCAGGAGAATTAACTGATTGTTGTCTCCAATGACAGATTTGCAATGAATGCCTTTAATATCATTTATTCAAAACAAAGATAATGAATATTAATTAACTATTTATATAGATACATTTGAAAGCATTGTGGCCAAAGGAGAAATTGCTCGTAATGAGCAATTTCTCTTTTTGCAACAATATACTCTGAAAGTGATTAGCTGGAAGAAATAAAAAGATCATTTGTAGGAGATAGAGGATTAACTTGTATTTTCAACATGTTTCTAGGCGTCCCTCGCATCCTGGGTAACCATACTAAGAATCATGGGAGATTTACCTGATACCAGCTATGGGGAAGGGTTGACAGTCGCTGGGGTGAGTTTATGAATCCATGAATGATTAATTTCCATTTATATGGACCAATATCTCTTCAACTACTAGACAAAACTTTATGAAACTTCATATTTACATTGTTTATCAAGCCACAGACAATCATGATTTGTTTTTATGTAATGAAATGCCATATCTTAGAAAAAGGGAGCTTAATGTAAAATTTCATTATAGACTAGTAACAGAAAGGCCACATGTACATGTAATACACAGTGTCTCTTAAATGTTTTCTACCCTATCAAAGCAAGATTGCCCCATTTGAACCACATTTATATTGTTGTCTGCAAATGCTTTTAATTTGGACAAGGTCTTTTTCAGGCAGGGGGATATCATTTCAAGGAAATGACTTGTTTTCATAGTGTTTTATGTCGGTTTCAGCAGTATTTCAGTTGTGTAACAGCTTATCTATGCATGTCTTCCTTTGCAAGATGGAATGAGTTACACCTTCATATGTCCAGTATTCTGCCAAAATTATATTATTGACTTTCACAAAAATAGAAATATTCAGTTCATTTGTTACCTTGGTTGTTTTCTAGGAAAACATTGAGGTATTTTCATACCCCTCTCATTGTAGTGGTGGTGCAAAAACTTTGACATTGTATAATACGTCTGTCATTCTTGAAGATATTTACTTCAAACTTGGACTGGTTGCTCACTATCAATAGGGGAACCTATACGATAGGAGCAGGTAACCAGAATATTTTTGACACAGTTATGCCCCTCTTTCAACTTAAAACTTTCAGTAACTAAAAATCAATCTATTTTTAAAAGCAACAATTACTGCAGCTGAGCATTGGTGGTCATGGCATGATTAATCTTGACCTTTTACCACAAAAGTCTGAAATTTAACGACCCTGAGAAAGAGGTCTTTTATAAACATTGTGGGAAAAGAAGAACAAGCATTTTCTCCTTTTCCCAAGATGTTTTCTCCATTTTCAGGTGCATATTCCAAAATTTAAGCTACATTTAATTTGTGTCTGCAATTTGCCTTTAATTTGGATCATCCTCAATTTTTGTATGACAAAATTGTAGACTGGTCCAAATTCAAAGCATTTGCAGACAACAATTTGAATGTGACTAGAATGATGGAATTTGTCTTTGATAGGATAGCAGGCATTGTGGGAAAATGAGAAAATGCTGGTTACCAGCATTTTCTCCTTTCCAATAATGTTTTCATAGGTTTCTCTCTCAGGGTTGTTAAAACTCAAGGTTGTGTGTACAAGTGTTAACAGACTATACTATTTGTAGACATTTGTTCAATAACATGAAAATTCATGCAATGAATTACAGGAAAATTTATTGGTGTTTGTACCAATTTCAATAACAACTTTTTTTTTGTGTCATTAAAGTCTTTACCTCATAACGAAATTTTAGACTACTCCAAATTCAAAGCATTTCCAGATCACAAATTTGAGGCAGCAGAAAAGATGATTTCTGTCTTCAAAATGGTAGAATGCATGGTGGGAACAGGAAGAAATGCTGGTTACCAGAATTTTCTCCTTTTTCCATAATGTTTTCACAAGCTAACTGTCTCAAGGTCATTAAAACTCATGATTGTGTGGTAGAAGGTTTGTTAGTAGCAGAAGAAGAAACATGCAATTTATCCTTTTGCCACAATCTTTCATTGGTAGTAGTGTGCTAATAGAAAGTAGTTTGTTAGCTGGTCCACTATTTGTTGCAGCTATCTAAACCAGTTGTTCACCGTGTAAGAAACAACTTTTTTGCCAAATATTCCAAGAGGGACATTGAAGAAGCTCACAGAAAGTACACAGAACTGGTATGTAAACTCTTAGTTGTAAACTTAATCATAATTACTGGGGTTTTAATATTTTTTAATGCCCCCCCAAAAAAATTTCAGAGCATATAGTTTTTGTTTGGTCAGTCCATCTGTCTGTCCAATCACTTTTCTGTCCATCAGTCTGTCAGTGATATTTTTGTGCCTGGGCCATAACTTTTTCAGCATAAGTGTGCAGTAATGCCAACTACATAAAGACAATGTGTGATGTGTAAGATTCATATCTGTAGGTCAAAGGTAAAGTTCGCAGCAAGGTCAAATGTGTTTAAAAGTGGACTTTTTTGTGGATGGGTGGATGTCTGTGTTCAGTCTGTAACAATTTTTCCTAATTGGAAAAAAACTCAGTAGATTAGAGCAGAAATGTAAACCACATAAAGACAATGTGGCATGTGCATGAACTGTGTCTGTAGGGTAATGGTCAGGGTCACAGCAAGGTCAGAAGTGTTTTCGTGTTTGTAAGAGCTGAGTTAATAGTCAACATTCATGTTCACAGCTCACAGGAAAAGGTTATATTAACTCTAGGGGCATCATTCATTTCTCAGTAACATTTATTGACTTTTTTAATTGCTTCATGATTATGGGATATATTTATTTAGAAAACAAACCAAAAAAATGGAATTTACATTACCTTCGTTAAATGATAAAAAATCTCACTATTTTTTTCTCCATTTCAGTTTAAGGATCCCCAATCCAGCGAGATAAAAAACATTCCATTTCTACAAGACAACAGGGATTCTTTGTTGGAGAAGGTTCAGTATGTCAGTGCTTTAGGAATATTCAAGGCAGACATGAGGTAATATGATTAACCCTTTACCACACAGTCCCAATAAATAAGTTCATTTTAAAAAGGAAATATTGCAGCAAACCAATTTGAGAAAACCCTTGTGAAATGGTTATAAAGATGAAGTAAAGTTTCAAACATTAGTACATCTGTAAAGGCTGTAGAAGAAGGACATATTGCTCAGTACATGTAATTTCTCTTTTTGTCTCAATATTTTTGTGTGTTGCCTGCTGGACAAGGGTAGGAAAAAGAGGGTTCACACATAAGACAAAGGAAAATCCCATCCATCCATCCATCCATCAGATTTCTGCATTTATTAGTGAGTTTTGTTCAAGCCATTGATCATTACCCATATTTTATGAATGACCATCCATTTCAGGGATGAACTTTACTGCCAGGTGTGTAAACAGCTGACAAACAACCCGTCAAGAAATAGCAGTCTACGTGGCTGGGTCCTTCTTTACATTTTTGCTGGAAGCTTTTGTCCAACTGAAAAGGTAAACCATCTTGCTTTCAGTGGTATCTTTGATTCTACATAGACTTCAGATATTCCATGCTGGTTACCAGCATTTTCCCCTATTCCAGCAAGATTTTCTACCCTTTCTAAAACATATTACCATACATCGTTTGAGCTACATTCAATTGTCTGCAAAGGCAGTTTGAATGGTAACCAGCATTTCTCCTTTTCCTACAGTCTTTTCTACCCTTTTAAAAACAAATCACATTTTCTTCTTGTCCCACAATGTTTTCTTATCTTTTACGGACATATCCCATTACTTGTGCCAAATTTACTATGTCCTTTGGAAATGCTTCCAGTTTTGAATATGTCTACAATTTTGTCATGAGTTAAAGAGGTAATGGATTTTTTTTTTAATTGGCACTTTAAGTGAAGCAAGTAGCTGATAGGTCACATAAACCACTTGGTATTAGATATGAAATTGTTAATGCATACAGAACCATATTTTTATTGCAGTTTGCCCCATATTTTCTACAATTTCTGAAAGAAGGGCCAGTAGAACACGCTCAGAGAGTGGAGCGACTGTTGAGGCGGACATTTGTCCTGGGTACAAGAGGGCAGCCACCAAGCTGGCTTGAGTTACAGGTACTGTATTTCAGATTTCTTTACATCTTCATCTGTTCTTTAAAATCAAGTCTTATGTAACGAAATGAGCTACCAGGCTCAGCCCTGAAAAACAAAATATAGAGTGCAGGCAGAACAACATGATAGCATCACACGCAGGTAAAATCCGACATCAAAGGACAAAATCTGTATTTGACAGTGTCAAATATGGTCCAAAATATGATAAGATAACGTAGTCTGTGCAGGAACTACTTTTGGCTTGGTTTTCAATTTGATTTGTCAAAATGCTATGTTACATGATCAGCTTGGCTGTTTCCGAAGGAAACATTGACATATTGTTATAGCCCTGGCATTGTTGCCTGCATTGCCTTCTTTGTCATGCAAAAACTTAGACATTTTGTAATACCTCTATCATTACTGAAGATGATTATTTCAAACTCAGACTAGTTGATAACCATCAAAAGAAGAAGCCATACAACAGGGGCAGATAACTTATTATTATTTCTTTTTTTAGTTATGCCCCTTTTCGACTTAAAATTTTCACTGAAAATCAAGCAACTGTAGGTGAGAGTTTGCACCTGCATGCCATGGTTTTGTTCATCTACCACTCATAAAACAAGTTATTTTCACTAGATAGGTATTTTTTTAGTTTCTTGGCATTTTCAAATAAAATTTATCAATGTTTTGTTGGTAAAACTTGTAGTTATATAATAAGTGGAATATTACCTGGTAGTAACTGTCTTGGGGCTTGTATTTATTTCCTGCTGCATGGGAAAATTTTAACATCTTTCATTGACCAAAGATCTCTAAAGATGTCAAAATTTACAGACAGAGTGAGAAGCAAATACAAGCCCTGCCAAAGTTACTACAACTTTACATTCTATATGGCCTGCAACACGCAAAAAGGGGCATTCAGACATTTGCGTAAAGTGTCGTCTCGGATCAGCCTGCGCAGGCTGATCCGAGACACACTTTCTGTTTTTATGTAAATTACTGTTTTGCGCAAGTCTACTGAAGCACAAAAGCTAATGTAGTCGTAAAGTGCCGTCTCGGATTAGCCTGCGCGGAGTGCGCAGGCTGATCCAAGACGACACTTTACGCAAATGTCCGAATGCCCCTTTTCACATGTTGCAGGCCATATATGAGCCATGCTTTGTGAAAAGGGGGATTTAATGCATGGTTACCAGCATTTTCTCCTTTTCTCACATTATTTTCATAGTTTTCAAAAGGCGTCTTCCTCAGGGTTGTTAAAAGTCAGTATTGTGTGGTAAAATGTGAAGCATCCCTTTTGTCTGATTTTTCAGGCTGCCAAAAACTGCAAGCCCATTTTGATACCAGTAATATTGATGAACAGTACAAGGATGTTGATACAGGCCGACACTGCCTCTACTGTGAATGAAATGTGTTGTATTGTCAGTGAGAAATCTGGCCTTACAGACAGGAGTGGGTTTTCTATATATATCACCCTGGGACATAAGGTAAGATGGGGAACATTTAAACATGAGTCATGCTTTGTGAAAAGGTGGTTTAATGCATATCCAAGAAGTATCAAACCAGGTCAGCCTGCACAGTCTACGCAGGCTGACCTGGGTCAAAACGTTTTGCTATTGGTCAGTTTTCTGCAGGTCAAAGGATCATTCTATCTCATGGTTCAGTTGCCTGTTAGACAAAATATATTTTTGTTATGCAGTGGTTTGCCTAGTACACGTATAATGCATTTCGAAGATGTATTAAACCTCTTTTTTCCAAGAGCATATTTCATATATTGAATGTTTATGTTAAACTTACGCATTTCCCTCAATTAACATTGGGATCGGGCAACAAGTTATTACCACGTTAGAAACAACTTTTTCTGTAAATAATATAAGGATGTTTAACAATGGTTATGAACCGATACAGAAACATTTTCATACATAAAAATATTTACATACATTGGTTTATTTGGCCCAAAGTAAACCCAACAATTTCAGTCTAGATATGTGACCAAAATGATTACAATTTCAAGATTGCTTTTGTCTAGAATAACTAAGCAAAGTGGACAGAGCATATCAAAGATGAGACTACATTATTAGTTGTACGGTCAGGTGGCAGGGGACTTGGAAACTTGTTCATGGCTGTGGTAAATTATGTCGTCCCAAGCCGAAGGCGAGGTGGCGACATGATTCACCACAGCCGTGAACAAGTTTCCAAGTCCCCTGCCACCTGACCGTACTACGAATTTATTATACTGCAAAGTTTTACCATTGCAACATTTATTAAGCGAAATTTACCTGTTTTTTGGTTTCAAAAATTGAGTACGCTGACGAAGTAGAATTTCCCCTATGAGTGCCCTAATTCAATGAAAACTGACGTCGCTGGGAACTGACGTCACTGAAACCTTGGTAAAACGTGCAGTTTGGTGCATAATCTTGATGTTAATCTTGATCGATGCCGCCATTTGGGATGTTGTGTTGAAAGTGTAGTCATGTATACGGGGCTCCCAAAAGGGAAACTGCTTTTACATTGGTTTTGCCAGTGTACATGATATATATGTTTGGGGCAGATTATCCAGTTGGATCACGAGAAATTTCTTTGCAGTATAATAAGTATTTTTTTCGCAGCCCTGATCTTGCTATACACTTGCCAAAAAGGCAAATTTAGTTGTTAACCCTTATCCTGCTAAATAACTAAAATGAAATTTTCAATTCGATAGTAAAAACCCAGATGTTGCTGTTTCAAAGTTATGCTTTGGGGAATAATATCTCCTTATCGGACAGTGTAGATCCAAGATCAGACTGCACGTTTTGTGCAGTCTGATCTTAATCTACACTGTCCGCAAAAAATCAGTGAGTCGCGCTTAGCAGACTAAGGGTTAAAGGTGCTTTCAGTATTGATATTTTTATGTTGTACAGATTGCATGTTTGGGCCATGGATTTCATCGAATACTGGATGCCATTTCGGAATGTGAACAACACACCAAAGAACAAGGTTTACGAGAAAGTAGCAGCACATGGCGGCTGTACTTTCGTAAAGAGTTTTTCACCCCATGGCAAAATCCTGCTCTGGATCCTATAGCGACGGACTTGGCTTATCAGCAAGTTATGAGAGGGGTTTGTGTGGGAGAGTACAGATGTGAGAAGGTGAGGCTACTTTTCAACTGCTTAGATTTAACACAGTAACTCCATAACAAATAACAAAATTTTAGACTAGTTCAATTGAAAGCATTTGCTAACTGTAAAATAAATATGACTGAAAATTGAAATTTGCTTTTGGAAGGGTAGAAAACAACGTGGGAAAAGGAGGAATAATGGATATCAGCATTTTCCTGTTTTTCCACAATGTTTTTAAAAGGCTTCATTCTCAGGTTTGTTTAGCTTTTCTAAATTGAAAGTATTTGTAGATGACAAAATAAGTATGTCTTAAGTATCAGGATTTGTCTCTGAGGGGGTAGAAAACATTGTGGGAAAAAGAGAAAATGATGCTAAGCAGCATTTTGTCCTTTTCCCTTTAATAAAGTTTTCAAAAGCTTTCATTTCAGAAATAACCTTGCAGTAATGGTCATCTGAAGAATCCTTGTAAGATATAGATAATGTATGATTATGAACAAAGTTTTAATTCATGAATTCGCCATGAGAACATGGAGTAAAATGGAAAAAGTTTTGTTATGAGCTATTTCTTCTTTTGATGCAATATTTTCAAAATGGTCTGGTGCTATAAGTGATCAGAGACATTACGGCCATAAGGAACAACTTCTTCTATCAACATGAGGTTTTCAAAGCAGTCTGGGACTAGAGGCAATCGGATTATTGACAGCCATCATTATATGGTAGTTTTGTGTCTGTCAGTAGAAAGTTTTTCAAATACCAGTAGAGATATTAGAATTTTCTATGCTTTTAGAATGCACAGAATCCTAATTTCTCTTTTGATTTATGTTTTATAACCATTTCAGGAAAATGTGCTTATTATGATGGCTGCCCAGAAATATTACATAGACTTTTCTGAGAGAATTGACGAGAAACAACTGGAACAGTTTTTACAAAAATGGCTTCCAAAGGATCATGTAAACAATCACGAAATTTCATATTGGACAGAAAAAGTGAAAACAGAAATCGAAAATGATTTCCTGAAAGACACACCGAATAAAATATCACTAAAAGCGGACATTGTGACTTTTGCGATGAATAAGTGGTACAGCTTGTTTTCCAGATTTTACGATGCATCAAAAGTTCATGGACCAAATGTTACGTGGAATAATGTAATTATTGGGATCAACTGTAAAGGATTTAACATAATGGATGAGAGTGAAAATGTGAAGGTGCATTTGTCATTCGTTGAGATTACAAATATTACAAAAACGAGGTAAATTATTTATTTATTTAACTATTTATTCCTTTGAGTTATTTTATTTAATTTGTTGTCATCTTTTTCAAAGTTTTTAACCACTTTCCAATGAAAATATATATGTAAAACTCTATCAAACAATATAATTTTGGACTCAGCCAAATTGAGAGCATTTGCAGATGAAAAATCAAATGTATTTTAACCCAGCAGAATTTATAACATGTACACTTGCATGTTCATATGAGCTCTGCTGATTGCTTTTTAGTATTTTTAGATTTAACCATTTGCCAAACAATCCCAACTTTTTAACAACCATGAAGAAGATGGCATGTGGAACATTGTTGGAAAAGGAGAAAATGCTGGTAATTAGCATTTTTTCCTTTTCCCACAATGTTTTCTACCCTCCCAGAGACAAGTTTCATTGTGTGAGTCAAATTTATGAAGCCATTTGTCTTCAATCTAGACAAGTGTAATATTTTGCTGTTTGGTAGAGTTGCAAAATACGTGTATATATATTTCAGACAATCAGTTACTGTGACAACATTGCAAGGAGATGAGTATGTCACTAGTACCCATCATGCAGAAGATCTGCATTTATTACTGTTGTCCTTTCAAACTGGTTTGAGGAGAAGATCTCAATATGCCTTGACTGTGCAGGATGCTTCATACTTAGGTATTTTACCCTGGTTTTTAAAGTTTGCTCTTGTTTTCATAGTTACACAGCATCTGAAATCAGCGGTTTTCTGATATACCTTCAATGTTACAAGATAATTATTTCACAGCTGTATTTCATTAGTTTTTATTTTTTTGTCTCGGCCAATTTCTTTTTAGGATTGATGATCGTCATTGGGACAGGATTCATTTCTCTGTAACCACTGATGGTTGTTTTGAAAATGATTATGTTGGAAAGCAGCCAGTGGCTTTGGAAGAATATTGTGCAAAGTAATGGTTAAATAAAATTCAGGAAAGCATTTAGAGGTGCATTTGCTGCCTCAATAAACTTGAATATTTTAAAAAAGTGTTAAACACGATACAATTTATTAGTCAATTTTTTTTTTTTGCTCTATACTTGTGTAAACTTTTGGACATATAAAAAATAAAGCTTAGATGTTTTCATGGGAAACTTTTCAATTATTTTACATGATGATCTGATTTTGCGGACAACAAATAAAGTGTAGCTGAAATAAAGGTACATGTATTTATCTTTTGAAGGATAGAAAACATGGTGGGAAAAGGAGAAAATGCTGGTTACCAGCTGGTTTTCAAAAACTTTCTCTTTCAGGGTCGTTTGAAAGTCAGGACTCTGTGGTACAGGGTTACATTTTGAGAAGACAAAGTGATTAAAGTTTATTTGATGAAAAAGAGAAACAAAATCATAAAAACAAATGAGCCATGATCTAGCAAAAGGAGGTTCAATGCATCTCCATGATGCAGTGTATCAAGCAAGTCATATAATTATAGATCCATAAAATTCTTTTTGTCTAGACACCAATTGAATCTAGAGTTAGAATATTCCTTTGACTGGCAGAGAATTGACCAACAGCAAAACATTTCGACCCAGGTCAGCCTGCGGGGATTGCACCATACTTTTTGCAGATGCATTACTTCTTTACCAAACAACAAACTTTTAGACTAGACCAAATTGAAAGTGTTTGCACATGACAAAATAAATTCTGTCTTTGGTAGGGTAAAAAAACATTGTGGGAGAAAAGGAGAAAATGTTGGTTACCAGCATTTTCTCCTTTACCCACAATGTTTTCAAAAGCTATCTTTCTCAGGGTCATTGAAACTCGGGATTGTGTGGTAAAGGGTTAAGCCCCCTTTTCACAGAACATGGCTCAAATTGGAAATGAAAAGATTACCAATAGTTAAATAACGAATTGAAAATTTTACCCGCAGAAAGTGCAATAGGATTTGGTTTGGCCAAAGGTGACCTTGTGAAGCTGGACAAACCGTATGAGGAATACGCTGACTCTGATGTGTATTCTGGAACTGCTGTAAAGAACAACAAACATGGTGGGATTCCGCGTGATATATTGTATATCCTAGCAACCACTGATGAGCCCCCAGCAAATGTCATGGTAAAGTTAAATTCATCTATTGCTTTGCAAACAAATTGGACGCATTTTAATTATATCTGTCATGTTGAATACTACATAAGTATTATATTTCTGTGTCAAATTAGATCTTCACATACAAGATTTATTGCTTTACATTGGGTTAAGTGTACCATATGACAAAATTTTGGGCTCCACCAAATGGAAAACATATACCGACCACAAACTGAACGTGCTTCAGATGATGATTTCTGTCATTGATGGGGTAGAAAATATTATGGGAAAAGGAGAAAATGCTGGTTACCAGCATTTTCTCCTTTCCCCACAAGGTTTTCAAAGGTCTTCTTTCTCAAAGTCGTTAAAAGTCGAGATTGAAGTGATAAAGAGTTAATGCCTTATTAGCACTGTAGAAAAAGTCTTTTGAAGATATTTTTCGAAGTTTGAAGTTTCGATGGTTTTTGAAGTTTTTTAGTTGATACCATATACAGAAGCCAAGAGATATACACATAGAACACCAAATATTGCATACATTATTGGGTAACATGATGGTAATAAAAGTTACACATATTCCTTGATAGGGAATGTTGACTGTGCAGTTACGGAAGAACGCCCCATTTGCAACCGCAGGGGTAGAGTCAGCAACATCTCAAGTCCACACACTTCAGGAGTTTTCCAAACTTCATTTCAGGTAAGAACGAGAGAATCTTCTCACCTTTTACTAAGACTTTAAGTGATCCAGTGGTTTAAGTCTTTACCAAACAATCCCTGGTTTTTACGACCCTGAGATAGAAGCCTTTTCAAAAAACTGTTGGAAAAGGGGAAAATGCTGGTAACCAGCATTTTCTCCTCTTCCCACAATGTTTTCTACCCTGCTGGAAACAAATTCCAATTTTTGAGTTACGTTTATTTTGTCGTCTGCAAGTGCTTTCAATTTGGACCAGTCTAAAATTTTGTCGTTTGGTAAAGAGTTAATCCTTTGCCACACAATCCAGTGCTTGATGGCCCTGTGGGAAAATGCTTTAGAAAACACTTTGAGAAAAGAACAAAATGCTGGTAGCCAGTATTTTCTCCTTTTTATACGCCCGTCGAAATATGGACGTATTATGGGATCACCCGTGGCGGATGGGCGGGCGGCGTCCCCATTCTTTGTCCGGAGCTTATCTCCAAAACTATGCTAGCTACGGTTATGAAATTTCATGGGTGGATAGATCTCATCAAGGCGGAGTGCAGTGCACAGGAATCATAACTCTCGCTTCCTTAATTTTTGAGTTATTGCCCTTTGTTGTTTTTCATACTTGAATTTTGTCCGGAGCATATCTCCAAAACTATACTGGCTACGGTTATGAAACTTCATGGGTGGATAGATCTCATCAAGGGGGATTGCAGTGCACAGGAATCATAACTCTTGCTTCCTTAATTTTTGAGTTATTGCCCTTTGTTGTTTTTCATACTTGAATTTTGTCCGGAGCATATCTCCAAGACTATACTAGCTAAGGTTATGAAACTTCATGGGTGGATAGATCTCATCAAGGGGGAGTGCAGTGCATAGGAATCATTACTCTTGCTTCCTTAATTTTTGAGTTATTGCCCTTTGTTGTTTTTCATACTTGAATTTTGTCCGGAGCTTATCTCCAAAACTAAACTAGCTACGGTTATGAAACTTCATGGGTGGATAGATCTCATCAAGGGGAAGTGCAGTGCACAGGAATCATAACTCTTGCTTCCTTAATTTTTGAGTTATTGCCCTTTGTTGTTTTTCATACTTGAATTTTGTCCGGAGCATATCTCCAAGACTATACTAGCTAAGGTTATGAAACTTCATGGGTGGATAGATCTTATCAAGGGGGAGTGCAGTGCACAGGAATCATAACTCTTGCTTCCTTAATATTTGAGTTATTTCCCTTTGTTTATATTCATACTTGAATTTTGTCCAAAGCATATCTCCAAAACTATGCTAGCTACGGTTATGAAACTTCATGGGTGGATAGATCTCATTAAGGGGGAGTGCAGTGCAAAAGAACCATAACTCTACCTCGTGCTGTCTTTGAGTTATTTCCCTTTGATTGTCATTTTTACAGCATTTTCTGCTTGTCCGGAGCATAACTTTGTCATCTCCAGTCCGATTTACTTGAAACTTGGCATGTGTGTTTGTTGCAATAATACGGAGTGCAGTGCGAAAGAACAATAACTCTACCTCGTGCTGTCTTTGAGTTATTTCCCTTTGATCGTCATTTTCACAGCATTTTCTGCTTGTCCGGAGCATAACTTTGTCATCTCCAGTCCGATTGACTTGAAACTTGGCATGTGTGTTAGTTGCAATAATACGGAGTGCAGTGCAAAAGAACCATAACTACCTGGTGCTGTCTGAGTTATTTCCCTTTGATCATCATTTTTACAGCATTTTCTGCTTGTCCGGAGCATAACTTTGTCATCTCCAGTCCGATTGACTTGAAACTTGGCATGTGTGTTAGTTGCAATAATACAGATTGCAGTGCAAAAGAACCATAACTCTACCTTGTGCTGTCTTTGAGTTATTTCCCTTAGATCGTCATTTTTACAGCATTTTCTGCTTGTCTGGAGCATAATTTTGTCATCTCCGTCCGATTGACTTGAAACTCGGTATGCATGTTTGTTGCAATATTACGGAGTACAGTGTGCAAGAACAATAACTCTACCTAGTGCGGATTTCGAGTAATTCCACTTTCATCTTCATTTTTACAGTATTTCTTGCTTGTCTGGAACAGAACTTTGTCACCTCAAGTCAAATTGACTTGAGACTTGGTAAACATGTTTGTTGTATTACCTGCCCTTTACGATTATTATAACCCCTTGACAACTGGTGGTGGGATGGGCGTATCTTGCGACAATTTGCCGCTCTTGTTCTACAATGTTTTCCACCATTTCAAACTCAAATCCTATCATTTGATATCTGCATAATGATTTGTTGTTTGCAGATGCTTTAGAATTAGACAAGTAAAAAATTTTGTAATCTGGTGAAGCCTTATTTACGCTGAAGGAGAGGTCCTTTGGCAAGACACTTCAGAGCCCCAGCCTAGTACAGGTGAAACCAAGGACATACATGAACATGTCAGCTGTGGCCATGATTTGACTGAAATAATGTTGAAAGCGGCATAAAACACCATTAAATCGATCGATTGAAGCAGAACGCTTTTGAAAAAATTGTTGGAAAGGAAGGAAATGCTGGTGTTCAAACTGATAATGTTATTTCATTTTATTTTAGTGACACACATTTTTTCCTCTTCCTTCAATACTTTCGTATCCACTGCAGGGCTGTAAATGTTGTATCTATGGAGTAATGGATTCTGGAATAAAACCTTTCTGAAATTGCTAAGAAACTGACTGGGACAAGTGGACATTGTATATTTATTACATAGCCTCCCTTATTTTTACTGTTGTTCAGCCATTACAAATTAACGAATTTGAGTCAAGCTCTGGCAAAATGAGGTTTAATGTATCTCCATGATGCATTATACAAAGCAGGTCATCACATAATATTGAATCCATTAAAAGTCATTTTGTCTAACAACAACATGAATCATAAGGTAGACTGGTCCTTTGACATGCAGAAAATTGACCAGTAGCAAAACTTTTGAGCCTACATCAGCTGGGCCGATACTTTTTGCAGATGCATTAAGCCTCCTTTTCACAGAGCATGGCTGGTATGTTTGAAGTAAGCACTATGTGGTGTCATTGTGATCATGCTGTGTCCCGTTTCAGTAGTCTATTGTGCGTTATCCTTTGTTCAGGTGTCAACATATACCTTGTGTGCACTCTAGACTCAAAATTTTCAATCCAACACTTATGTAAGTTGGACAGAATGATTGTCTTGATATTATGGATAGGTGCACTAGCTGCCCTTATATAACAGAATAATGTTGAAAATTTTGTTAACCCTTTACCTCACAATCCCGAGTTTTAACGACCCTGAGAAATAAGACTTATGAAAACATTGTGGGAAAAGGAGAAAATGCTGGTAACCAGCATTTTCTCCTTTTCCCACAATGTTTTCTAACTTTTCAATAACAAACCCAATCATTTGGGGCACGTATAAATTGTCATCTGCAAACACTTTCAGTTTGGACTAGCCTAAAATTTTGTTGTGTGGTGAAGAGTTAAACAAAATACAAATAAATTAATGTTAAAATTGTGACATTGAATAAAGTTTTTGTTCTGTGCTACATTTTATAAAATATTTTCCAGGCAATCGTCGGAGAGCACTGTCACAAAATTCCTGTCTAAAGCATCGCTGAAGAAGAAGGACAAAGAAGTACCGTGGAAATTTTCGAAAGAGCCAATCAAAAAAGCCCTATTGAGGAAAACCAATCTCAGGGATGATCTGCGTAAAGCTGCTTGTCGAAGTTTTGCTGATATCCTTTGTTTAACTCTTTCGTGAACAATAAATTTTAGACTGGTCCTAATTTAAAGCATTTGCAGATGGTATAGTGAATGTGGCACAAACAATAGGATTTGTCTGAGAAAAGTTAGAAAACATCATGGGCACAGGAGAAAAAGCTGGTTAACAGCATTTTTCTCCTTTTCTCACAATATTTTTAAAAGCTTCCTTTCTCAGGATCTTTGAAACTCAGGATTGTTAACTTTTTCCCAAACAAAAATTTTTAGACTTCCAAACTGAAAGCATTTCAGAAGCCAATTATAACAGTAAGTACAAAAAGAGCTGAAGTTCTCTGGCAGGGTAGAAAAGAGAAATTGCTTGCTACTAGCAGTCTCTCTTTTTCACAAAATGTTTTCATAAGACATGGCTGTTGAAGCTCAGGATTGTTTGTCATAAGGTTTCATTTAAAAGATTGCTGCCTGCCACCCTCTTATTTCATTCTGCAGCATCCCACTTTGAAAACAGTGGCAAAGGGACATTTGTTTAAAATGATCAATTTTTTTTTCGCCATAATGTTTTCTCACATAATTATGCATTAAAATTAAATTCATGAGAATTATCCATATATTTGTATGATGTGGTCAAAGTTGACAGCCACAATTTCTTTTCAGGATATAAGGCTTACAATGTTACTAGTAACCTTATTTTCTGTACAGCTGTCTATCACAATAGTTTGGCACAATGATTATCATGTTAATCCTTGACTGTGTATACCAATACTTGTATATATGAGAGATGCTCCTAACAAAGACAGACGTTCAGATATAGAACTTGTTAACGAGTATGTCATAGACGTGGCAATTAGACATGTAAGTACTTGGTTATATTGTTTGTACATTTATTCTATGGTTTGAGAATGAAGTTAATATTTTCATTGGTATGATAAAGGGTTAACTTTTGGTAGGGCTTCGACAAAACATTAAATAATCAGATTGTTTATCTTTAATGATTTTAAACTGTTTTTGGTCTTTTTTTTTTAGATGTGATTTTCTTATATTTCAGAAATATTTGCGAGATGAGATATTTTGTCAGGTGATCAAGCAGCTGACAAACAACCCAGAAAAGTAAATATACTTTGTCTTTACACAATTAGCTCCAGTGTATTGCTTTCACTTTTCTTGCAGCAAATGTCTTTACACAGTTATCCCTTTACTGCACAATCCTGCCTTTTCACGACCCTGAGGAAAAAGGCTTTTGAAAACATAGTGGGGAAAGGAGAAAATGCTGGTAACCAGCATTTTCTCCTTTCCCCATTATGTTTTCTGTCCTGTCAAAGTAACTTTCCATCATTTGAGCCATGTTTGATTTTTTGTCTGCAAATGCTTTCAGTTTGGATAATTCTAAAACTGGGCAATCTGGTAAGCGGTTAACTCCACTGTACTGATATCACTTATCTTGTCTTGCAGCATGTATCTTTTTCACAGTTGTTGCAAAAAAGGAGACATTGTATGTTACTCACAACTTGTCCTTTAATAAAATGTTTTCACATGTATGGATTCACCTTAGTCACCCATATTTTACTTGTATGTTTAATTGTCTACTTCAAAGTTCTCACATGGGGAATTAATCTTTAGAATGTTTAGGCAGATTTCATCACTTGCAAAAGATCCTTTGTTTTATTAACCTTAGGAAAAAGGCTTCTGAAGCATTGTGGGAAATGGAAAATATGTTGGTAGCCATGTTTTTTTCCTTGTCCCATGATGTTTTTATCTTATCCAGGATGAATTCTTTTCACAATTAATTTCATTTAAGTCATAGATATTGTTAAAGTTATTTCAGGGGTCATATGTGGTTCAGTGGTAAAGTGTAAGACTTGCAACCTAGAGGCCAAGGTTCAAACCTTGCTGGAAGCACTTGGTTTTTTGGGCAAAGCTATTCATAGCCCCAGCCTAGCTCTGGTAAAACCAAGGTATACATGAATATAAGAGCTGTCATCAAAATATGACTGAAATAATGTTGAAAGAGGCATAAAAAAAAAAATTCAATCATATATTAACCATGCTCTGTGAAAAGCAAGCTTAGTGTATCTGCAATAGGTATCCACTCATGTCAGCCTGCACAGTCTGGGCAGGCTAGCACGGGTCAAAACGTGTGTTTTTCGGCATGGGAAAGGACTCTTCTATCTCATTACTCCGCCAGTTTTTAGACTAAATTAGTTTTATGGATCCATAATTATGTGATGACTTGTTTGATATAATGTATCACAGAGATGCATTAACCCTTTACTACACAATACCAGCATTTTCTCCTTTTCCCACAATGTTTTATACTCTATCAAAGACACTGTCAACAATTTGAGCCATATTTAACTTGTCGTCTGGAATCGGACAAATCTAAGATTTTATTGTTTGGTAAAGATTTAAATCCCTTTTGCCAGACCATGGTTGATATAATTTCATATTGATTTGTCTTGTTTTGTGGCAGGTCAAGTGAAGAGCGAGGCTGGCAGTTACTGTGGCTGATCTTATCCTGTACGTACACACAAACAGAACTGAACCAGGAGGTGGAACTGTTTCTGAAAACTAACCCCAATAAGTTAGCCAAAAAATGTTTGTCAAGAATGCAACATACCAAAAGGTAGGAATTCTTTCAGATATGCAATAAACAGCTTTCCTTCAATGTTTCTTTTTTCGTTGGTATTTTGTCAACCTTTATTTTCTATATATGTATAGACCTAAAATTTGGCACTGATCTGAGAATTGATGATTTAGATTTTTTTTTTTTTTTTCTTACCTACATCTACTTTTCTGCTGCACTTGGCGTTAGTACTATTCAAAGTGTTGATTAACTTTACATTGTGAAAATGAAAATGATGGTGATTTTATTATTATTTCTTTACATAATAACCTTGTCTTTTAACAATCCAGAAGAAGAATCCTTTGAGAACGTAGTGGGAAAAGGAGAAAATGCTGGTAACAAGCATTTTCTCCTTTTCCCACTATGTATTCTATCCCTTTAACTCTTTACCAGATGACAAAATTTAAGACTAGTCCAAATTGAAAGCATTTGCAGACGACAAGTTAAAGGTGGCTCAAATGATGAATTTGTCTGTGATAGGGTAGAAAACATTGTGGAAAAAGGTGAAAATGCTGGTTACCAGCATTTTCTCCTTTTCCCACAATGTTTTCAAAAGCTTTCTTTCTCAGGGTCGTTAAAAGTCAGGATTGTGTGGTAAAGGGTTAAAGAGGAATCTTACAGCTGTGGCAACATTTAAATTGCATCTGCAAATCCCCTAGATTTTGACTAGTCTAAAACTTCTTTGTTTTGGCAGAGGATCAATAAAAATGATAACTTTATAATTAAACCATATTTTTCAAAATGCAGACCATGTATAAATTATGTTATGCACTTTTGATTTTTCCTCTTTTTTTTTTCTTTTATGTTTATCCGTTTTCTTTCTTTTTTTTCTTTCTTATATATTTTTTAAATTTTTTACTGATATCTCTAAATTTCTCAGTCTTAAACCTATTTTGACATTAAATCATAGCAGTGCGATTCTTATAACTTCAACTGGGTATGAAGTGTCTTAACTTCACAAATTTCTGAAGGCTGTACATAGTTTGTTGGTATGGTTACTGAAAGATAATTAAAGATAATTGAAAACTATGTATTTAAAGAATATTTATTTTGTACATAGTTCTAAGCTAGAAAAGTAAGTATAAAATAGTCATGTATTGAAAGACTGGTAAACCACCCATATAACGAGATTCTCCGTCTACTGGGGGCTTCGCTTTTGACCTTTTTGTATACCGGTATCTTGCTCTAACAGTTCTCTAGTGTTAGGTATTAACCATTTACCCTGTGATCTCCTGTTTAAAAATACCCTGATGAAAAAACAGGTTTTGGAAACATTGTGGTAAAAGAAGAAAATGCTGGCAACCAGCATTTTCTCCCTTTCCCATAATGTTTTCTACCCTTTCAAAGACACATCCCATCATTTGAGTTACATGTATATATATTTTCTGTAGATGCTTTCAGTCGCTTACAGTTTGACCATATTTGTTTGGTAAAATGTCAACCAATAGAATGAGCCATTTATGCTTTTTCAGTCAAAATATAGAAAACACACAATTTTATTTAACTTTTTTCGACACAATTTGAAGTTTTACCAACCCTTGGGGGAAGGGGGTAGTATTTTGAAAACATTGCAGGAAAAGGATAAAATGTTGGTAACCAGCATTTTCCAACAACGTTTTACCCCTGTCTCCAACAACTGCCATCATTTGACCACACTGATTTTGTCGCCTGCAGCTGCCTTTAAATCTGGAAATTTGTTGTCTTGTAAAAAGTTAAATCTTTTAGTGTATAAACGCATCTGCATGAGAGGACTTTTGAAATCAGCATGAGGAAAGGATCAATTGCTTGTTAACGGTAATAATTATTGCTGATTTTCTGACATTGTTTTAGGTATCAATCAAATACATTTACTATGAAATTGATTGCAAATTTAGTATTTAAGTGTAACAGGAAGCTATGCTGCTATTTTCTTCTTCAGCATTCATAATGTTTCTCCCTTTTTAACTGGGCTGTTTTCGAAGAAAATACGGAGGTATTGGCATAGCCCTGGCGTCAATTTCTGCTTTTCCTTTTGTGTTGTCTGTATCGTGCAGTAACTTTGACATTTTATAATATCTCTGTCATTACTGAATAAGTTTACTCCAAACTTAGGACTAGTTATTAATTACCAAAAGGGGAACCTATACAACATGGGTAGGTAACGTTCAAAATATTTTTGAATCGGTTATGTCCCCTTTTGACAGAATTTTCCCTGAAAATGAAACAACTGCAACCAAGTGTTGGCAGCCACATACGATGCTCATTTTTTGTTATGTTTGTCCTATAATATGGAAAGTTGGCTTTCCCTGATCCGTAGCAATTCTGTAATTACTACTACTCAAACTTTTTCTGTGTCTAGTAACCTTTTTTATCACACAATCCACAGTTTTATTGACCTTAAGGAATAAGGCTTTTGAAAACTTTGAGAACTAGAATAAAAATTTTATTTGGAGTGGTTGGTGAGTATAGGGCCAGACTGTTCATTTTGACTTTGATATATGCTGCACCACAAAATCAACCTAAGTTTTGCCTTGCACTGTATCGGTTAAAAATTTTGGGGGTAAACTTTAATCATTTTCTTACCTTAGGGAGCTGTATTCAATCTAATACCTTTTCGCTCGCTTTTTTATAAAGATATGAGTCCAATCTGTATGGCTTACTCCATTTCCAAATACTGTTGCTTTTAATTTAACCACCAGTATAAGAAATCGGACCTGCCTGGGCACACATTTTTCACCTACCTTTCAAGATTACATTATGATTCTCAAGAATTTTCTGTCAAAGGAACATGAATTGTGATTGGCTAAAACCAATGGTTATTCAGAAATTGTGTCACTCTTGTAATTCGGAACAAGGTTAATGATGCTACTGTATAAAAGAAAACTTTTGCTACGTGGAAATTTTTGTGATTTCGTGAATTTCAAAATTTCGCAAACTTTTCTGTGTATTTTATGTCAAGTATACCAACAAATTATGAGTTTCTTTAATTTGCAAACATTTCGATACGCAAAATGTCAGTAATCGATATTTTGCGAATTTTTCAACACGGTATATATCCACATATACAGTATTTAGTAATATTTATGAATATGGGCCTAGAAATTTTTTCATACAGATGGTCATGAAGCTTGTTCTGTACTAACAATTGGGTAACTAACGCTTTTCCACACAGTCACGACTTTTATTGACTTCAAGGAAAAAGCCTTTTATAAAACATTGTGGGAAAAAGAGAAAATGCTGGAAACTAGCATTTTCTCCCTCTCCCACGATGTTTTCTACCATTCAAAAAAAGAAAAATTAATTGTTTGAGTCACATTAATTTTGTCATTTGCAAATGCTTTCAATTTGGACTGGTCTAAAATTTTGTTGTTTGGTACAGAATTAAACCATTAGAATATAGCAGTATCTAGATGTCACTTGTAAGATGGCATTGCATATAAGCTAAATAGCATTTAAAATTATTTCAGATTTTAATCCTTTACCGCACAATCCAAAGTTTTAACAATCCTGGAAGAGAAGACTTTTGAGAAAGTTGTAGGAAAAGAGAAAATACTGGTAACCAGCATTTTCTCTTTTTCCACGATGTTTTCAACCCTTTGAAAGACATTTCCCATTGTTTGAGACCTATGTACCAGTATTTTGTCATCTGCAAATACTTTCAGTTAGTAGAAGTCTAAAATTTTGTCGTGTGGTAAGGGTTAAACTCTATACATACAGATTTCAAGGGAGAGCTAAACGTGGCTACTCAGTTGGTAGCACACAGGATTTTAAGCCCAGGTATTGCAGGTTCAATACTTAGCTCAAGTCGCATTCTCTTTGAGGAATGGAAAATACTCATTGCAACAGGGCCCGTATTCACCAACCATTTTTAAAAACATTCTTAGTCTTATTCTCTGAGATTTTTTATATAAACCATTTGGTTTAGCCAATCAGAAGTTGTGTTACTTTCAATTTTAGGACATTCTGGATAATAAGACAAAGAATGGTTAGTGAATATGGGTCTCATTGCTGAACATTATTTCTACAATCATTTGTGGGAAAGCATGTTGGGAAAGATTGTTTTATGAGGTAATCTTAATCCTGTATGTCAGTCCTTTTGTTTTGTTGGTATGTCTACAGTGACTTTTGACGCTTAAAGTGCCGAAAAAACCTAATGGATATTTTCAGTATAGAATAAGACCCAGGTAATTGCACTTTTATGGATGCTTTTTTCTGCAGTGTTTCAGCAAAGCAGACAGCGTAGATCAAAGATAAGACTAATATTGATCTACACTGGCCACACAGGCAACTATGGTATTGAAAGGGGCTTTACAGGGACTTTAAACCTTTACCACACAATTCCAAATTTTAACAACTCTGAGAAAGAGGCTTTATGAAAACATTGTTGGAAAAGGAGAAAATGTTGGTAACCAGCATTTTCTCCAATCTCCACAATGTTTTCTACCTAGTCAAGCAGAAATGCTTTCATTTGAAAATGTTTTAATTATGGTCTGTAAGATTTTTCAATGTGGGCGAGTCATAAAAGTTTTGCTGTGTGGTAAAGGGTAAACCCAGATTTTGTTTCGAAAGTTTTTTGAGAAACCTGATCAAAGACTGCTAATTATACCCCCCCCCCCACCTACAAGGGGGGGGGGGGGGGTATGGAAGATCTTACATGAGCGTTTATGTATTATCATTTTTATCAAACGAGTTGACTAAAATTGTATGACACGAGCCTTGGCGATCGTCAAATACATATTAGTCAACAAGTTTGATAAAAATGATGATACATAAACAAGAATGTGACATTCTATTTATCACATAAAACAAATGACAGACAAAAAATATCCTGCATCAGCACCTTTTGCCTTTATACTGTTCACGGGTCCATGTTTACAGTTGTAGTTGGGTTTCAAATGTGTACATACACAAGTAGATAGCTCCATGACATTTATACTCAAAGTAGAATAAAATAGTTTTTAGAGGGGGTAAGTGCAATAAATTCAGGACTTTTGTTGTTTTTAAAAAACTTTCGCTGCATTTCTTGCTTTTTATTGAACATGAAAATCAAAAACTGTCCACACGTATACACCTTGGCAACAATGACGTCATTTTTCCGCGAAACGGTGTATTAGTACAAATTCCTGTATTTACTGTGGTTGGTTTCTCAAGTTTCACGTGCTCATGAGTGAAAATTGATTAGAACCAGGACCAAAAAAATGATAATACACTAGTGTATTATCAAAAATAAGTCATGGGTTTAATACACTGCCAGGGTTGGTTTTATGTGATAAATCTAGTTTCACCATGTCTGTCTGTCCATCCATCCATCAATCCGTCAGTCTGTAGACTTTTTCGTTTCCGTGCTCTAACTCAAAAGCCGTTTGACCTAGGACCGTGAAACTCAATACAAGTGTTGCTCACAACCCAAGAAGGTTCTCTATTGTTTTTTGGTCACATGGGTTAAAGTCATTGGTGATCTTAGTTTTGAAAATCATTTCCGTTCTATAACTCAGTAGCTTTTTGCCCTAGGACCCTGAAACTTTATACAGGTGTTGCTCATGATCCAAGGAGGTGCCCTATTGTTACTGGGTCACATGGATCAAAGGTCAAGGTCAACGATGATCTTTGTTTTGGAAATCATTTTTGTCCTCTGATTCTACTGCATCAGTGACAAGGTGCTGGTGGGGTGTATTTGTCCGCTTTGCAACAGTTCTAGTTTTTATTTGTATGCAAAGATGGCTTTATGATTAACTCAGAGATACATGTAGAAAACACAAGAATTGCCAAATTATTTGTAGTTTTACCGTAGAATTTCCTATTCTGTAGATAACAGCATAGCATTCATTGCGTAATAAGCAATATATACAATTTTAACATAGATATTTTTTTAGTAGAGCTCTGGCTTTGGTTTTGATGGTCGTGGGTCCAACTTCCACCAAAGGCAATTTTTTCTTTTTGGCAGTTTCTTTTTGTTTTTCTTTAACTAGCGGTTGATTGTAGATCAAAATTGGGTTAAATGTCCCTTTATGAGTTAAAATTGTAAACCCATAAAGCACTGAATCTGTATTTATTGTTTTTTCTTCTGCAGACAGTGCAAGCCACCTTGATCTACACTGTCTGCAATTTAGATACTTTTTTGCCAAAGCCACCTCCTAACTGCAATGTTTTGGCTGCCTATCCTGTTGAAAAAGTCTATTTCATGAACCCTTTACAATACAATCCCAAGTTTGAATGACCCTGAAGAAGGAGGCTACTGAAAATATTGTGGGAAAAGGAGAAATTCTTCTTTTCCCACATTGTTTTCTATACTATCAAGGACGGATGTCATCATCTGAGCTACATTTAGTTTGTCATATGCAAATACTTTCAATTTGGTCGAGTCGAAATCTTCGTCGTTTTTATTAAGAGTTATTTCAGCACTGTGGGTTTATACAACTTCTTGAAATAGCCATATTTGCTAATTTATATCCTTTAATTCAGATGGACAACATGGGGGCCATCATAACCCTCTTGTCATCATTTTTTGGATATTATTTTGTGTTGCTTACTTTTTGAAATACGTCAAAAAAGATGTTTGATAGAATGTTTTAGTGCAAATTAGGAATGAAGCTTCTACTGGGGATGAGAACCTTTTTTCCCCCCGATAGTCTCTTATTATCATGGTCCCATGATATAAATTATGTGTTACAAATCCACAGCTAGTTATTTTGTTCCAATGCCATAATAGGCTTGTATGCATGCCATAATATTACCACAATTACAATATATCATTTCCACAACCATATATTGTAATTATTTGGTTCCAATGACATAATAAGCTCATTTTAAAGTCAAAATTATCTTGTTTCTACAACATAATTACCTTGTTCCAAAGCTATAACCATTGCATTTTGACAACATAAATATCACATACCCAAGAGGTGATTATGAAATATAAATTTGACACATTTAGAAATATATTCCCATAATACTATGCTATGAGAATGCAAGTTGTATATGAAAGGAACAAAGTAATTAAAGATATGATAATAAGATACATTAAAGATATTATGATAGATACATTAACTATAAAATGAGAAATAGGTAATTATTTTGTATGTCCTTGATCGTATCTTTTATGTCATGCAAACAAAATAGAATTATTTTTGCCAGTGGCCTCCAAGCTGCTTAACTTTAATATTATATCTTTTTCAGCCAAGGTTGCAGATATACTCCACCCCATTATCTAGAACATGAGGCCCTTGTGAAACACCATTCTTCTGTAGAATACACAGTTCTCTTTCCTGACCAATCAAAACAGGTATTTACCATATATCAAATAAGTATGTTTTGCTTTTTCATCAAATATGAATTGATTTAAAGCCTTTACTAGAAATCCTGTGTCTCAGTGACCCTGAGGAAGATATTTTGGGCAAAGAAAATGGTGGTAACCAGCATTTTACCCTTTATCTACTATGTTTTCAAAGATAGATTCTGTAATTTGATCCACACTTAATATATTGCTAAAACAATCTACTCCCTCCTTTATTGTTTAGGCCTATATTTAATAATTCTTTATTTCAGTGACTCTTGGAAAGAATCTTTTGTAAACATTGCAAGAATGGAGAAAATTCCATTAACCCTTTACCACAGAATGACGCCTTTTAACGCCCCTGAAGAAGAGGCCTTTTTAAAAAAAAACATTGTGGGAAAAGGAGAAAATGCTGGTAACCAGCATTTTCCCCTTTTCCCACAAAGTTTTCTACCCTATCAAAGAAAAGTTGCATCATTTGAGCCACTATGAAATTGTCGTCTGCAAATGCTTTCAATTTGGATAGGTCTTAAATTTTGCCGTGTGGTAAAAGGTTAAGAAACTCTTTCTCCTATTCCCACAATGTTTTCTTCTCTCAAAGACAATTTTCCAATTTTTCATTCACATTTACTTTGTTGTATTCAACTGGTTTCAGTTTCAATAAGTTTGGTAAAGTGTTGATTTTGTGTTTTATTTTGTTTATGCAAGAAAATCCAAGTAGATTCCAGTACCCGTATGAGTGATGTCCACAGGCAGATCACAGACAAGTTAAAGCTCCGCAACAGCGAGGAGTATGGACTGTTCTTTGGGCTTAAGGACAAAGGTAACCCAAGCTATATCATAGAATTTCTAAATCTTTTTTTTTTTTTTTTTCTAACCAATTTTTTGCCAAGCTTAATGCAAGGCTACTTTACTATTCAACCCATTTTATGACAAGTGAACAAGCATGGAAAAGGACTGATTAATTCTTAAAAGCACCAAGTTCTTTTTGTTAATCATTTTCTAAAGCTAGATGCAGCAAGGATATTAGAAGTATCACAAGCTGAATTAGATAGTTCATTTAGTTTTATCCACCCAACTTTCCATAAGCAATATCAAAGCCAATCGGTTTCCTGTATCCATTCTTCAAAGCCCTGTATACCATATACACTAGCCAATCCATTCTCCATATCCATATTTCATATAAAGATATAATCATATACCAATTTTTATACGCCCGTCGAAGACGGGACGTATTATGGGATCACCCATGGCGTACGGGCGGGCGGGCGTCTGTGCGGGAGGGCGGCATCCAGTTCTTTGTCCGGAGCATAACTTTGTCATCTCCAGTCCGATTGACTTGAAACTTGGCATGTGTGTTTGTTGCAATTATACGGAGTGCAGTGCGAAAGAACCATAACTCTACCTGGTGTGGTCTTTGAGTTATTTCCCTTTGATCGTCATTTTTACAGCATTTTCTGCTTATCCGGAGCATAACTTTGTCATCTCTAGTCTGATTGACTTGAAAATTGGCATGTGTGTTTGTTGCAATAATACGGAGTGCAGTGCGGAAGAACCATAACTCTACCTTGTGCTGTCTTTGAGTTATTTCCCTTTGATCATCATTTTTACAGCATTTTCTGCTTGTCCGGAGCATAACTTTGTCATCTCCAGTCCGATTGACTTGAAACTTGGCATTTGTGTTTGTTGCAATAATACAGAGTGCAGTGCGAAAGAACCATAACTGTACCTGTTGCTGTTTTTGAGTTATTTCCCTTTGTTATTTTTACAGCATTTTCTGCTTATCCAGAGCATAACTCTGTCATCTCCAGTCCGATTGACTTGAAACTTGGCATTTGTGTTTGTTGCAATAATACGGAGTGCAGTGCGAAAGAACCATAACTGTACCTGGTGCTGTCTTTGAGTTATTTCCCTTTGATCATCATTTTTACAGCATTTTCTGCTTATCCGGAGTATAACTCTGTTATCTCCAGTCTGATTGACTTGAAACTTGGCATTTGTGTTTGTTGCAATTATACGGAGTGCAGTGCGAAAGAACCATAACTGTACCTGGTGCTGTCTTTGAGTTATTTCCCTTTGATCGTCATTCTTACAGCATTTTCTGCTTGTCTGGAGCATAACTCTGTCATCTCCAGTCCGATTGACTTGAAACTTGGCATGTGTGTTTGTTGCAATAATACAGAGTGCAGTGCAAAAGAACCATAACTCTACCTTGCTCTGTCTTTGAGTTATTTCCCTCTGATCATCATTTTTACAGCATTTTCTGCTTGTCCGGAGCATAATTTTGTCATCTCCAGTCCGATTGACTTGAAACTTGGTATTTGTGTTTGTTGCAATAATACGGAGTGCAGTGCGAAAGAACCATAACTCTACCCTGTGCTGTCTTTGAGTTATATCCCTTTGATCGTCATTTTTTCAGCATTTTCTGCTTGTCCGGAATATAACTTTGTCATCTCTAGTCTGAACATCTTCAAATTTGGTATGCATGATTGTTGAAAATTTACGGAGTGCAGTGCACAAGAACCATAACTCTTCCTAGCACGAATTTTGAGTTATTTCCCTTTGATCATCATTTTTACAGCATTTAGTGCTTGTCCGGAATATAACTTTGTCATCTTAAGTCAGAGTGACATCGAACTTGGTATGCATGTTTGTTGCAATATTACGGAGTACAGTGCGCAAGAACAGTAACTCTACCTAGTGTGGATTTTGAGTAATTCCACTTTGATCTTCATTTTTACAGTATTTCTTGCTTGTCCGGAACGGAACTTTGTCACCTCAAGTCAAATTGACTTGAGACTATGGTAAACATGTTTGTTGCATTACCTGCCCTTTACGATTATTATACCCCCTCGACAACTGGTGGTGGGACGGGCGTATCTTGCGACAATTTGCCGCTCTTGTTCATAATAGTATATATATCATATTTCCTAGCTTATCACTTCATCATATCCATTCATCATAGAGATATATATCATATACTTTATTCTAATCTATTCCTCATATCAATTGTTCATAGTGGTTTGTATCGATTCTCCCCATTTTCAATAAGTTATACTGTAGTAAGTCTATTTTCCATATCCATTCTTCATAGATACATGTATCATATACCCAAGCCAATCCATTCCCATGTCCATTTTTCATAATGATTTAAATAAGATATCTTAGCCAGTCTACCATATCCATTTTTCATAACCATAAATATCACTTTCCCTAGCCAGTCAATTTCTCATATCCATTCTGAATAACTATATATATTGCTGAGCCAGTCCATTCCCATATCCTTTATTTATAACCGTCGATATCATTTATCATAGCCAATCCATTCCCATATCCATTCTTCATGACCGTAAATGTATACCATAGCCCAATCCAATCCACATATCCATTCTTCATCACAGTAAATATCATATACCATAGCCAACCCAATCCACATATTCATTTTTCATGACAATAAATACCATTTACCACAGCCGCTCTATTCCTCATGTCTGTTCTTCATGACAGTAAATATCATATACCACAGCCAATCCATTTTTCATAACCATAAACAGGTCTGTCTTTTGTAACCATTCTACTCCCATAGCCATTCTGCATGACAGTGAATATTACAATTATATCCTTGTAAATCCATTCCCATAGCCGTTCCTCATGACGGTTAATATATACCCTAACCAATCCATTTCTCATATTCATTCTTCATGAATGTTACCATGTCCATACCATTCTCTTGTTGAAATCCACCCTATCACAATGTTCTAATAGCTGTTTCTTCACATTTTGCAACATTTTACTTCTTATAGAGGGCAATGCACTATGTAAGTATAGAATGATACTACCTATAAGCTGCTTGTCTCCCCTTGTTTGTTTTAGTCAAAACATTTTAGAACTGCTAAGTCTTGATAACAAAATAGAGCATTTGTTATTATCAACATAAACCTTTGCTAAACACCACTATGTTTTAAATACCCTGAGGAAGAAGGCTTTCGAAAACACTGGGAAAAGGAGAAAATGCTGGTGACCGGCATTTTCTCCTTTTTCCACAATGTCTTCTACCCTTTCAAAGACAAATTCAAGCATTTCAGTCAGATTTGATTTTTTGTATGTAAATGCTTTCAAAATATATATCTAAGATTTCGTTGTCTGGAATAGAATCAACTCTTAATCAAAGAATTAAAGTTTACACTTGTCCAAATAGAAAGCATTTGGAGATGACAAAATACATGCGACTCAAAAATTGCAATTTATGCTTGTTACCAGTATTTTCTCCCACAATGTTTTCACAAGCTTTCTTTCTCAGGGTTGTAAAATGTGGGGATGGTGTTGTTAAGGGTTATTTGTTATCATTGATTTCATGATTGATGTTTTTATTGTCGATTACTTTGTTAGAATAGAAGACTTTGGGCCTTTTTTTTTACGCTAGCCCTTAAGGATTCTTGTTGAAATTTTTTCTGTATCTTCTTTTGCTTAACCCGAAACTTGGTAAATAATTTTCAGACTTTCTTAACCTAAAACGTTCATCAGAAACTATGGATGGATAACACTTTGGTGTTGATTGTGTCAAAAACGATAATACATTCAGTGATTGTTTCTCATATATTTAGCTAGCTGGACTAGAAGGCCCAGTAGTGGCCGAAAATGAACAATAGGGGTGTTAAAATACAATTAAAATTTTAATCATACCAATTAAAAGTATGTCAATTATTCTGAAAATGACAATCTATTATTCTATGGTCAGTCCCTGTGTTAGCCGCTGGCAGAAAAGCAAATTTGAACCCTTTACCATACAATCCCGACTTTTAACGATCCTGAGACAGAAGGCTTTTGAAAACATTGTGGGAAAAGGAGAAAATGCTGGTAAACAGCATTTTCTCCTTTTCCCACAATGTTTTCTACCCTATCAGGGACAAATTTTGCCACTTTTAATTTGTCGTCTGCAAATGCTTTCAATTTGGCCCAGTCTAAAATTTTGTCATTTGGTAAAGAGTTAACCCTTTCCCAAACAATCCCTTGTTTTCACGACCCTGAGAAAGAAGCCTTCTGAAAACATTGTAATAAAAGGAGAAAATGCTGGTAACCAGCATTTTCTCCTTTTCCCACAATGTTTTCTACCGTTCCCAAACCAAATCTCAGTTTTTCAGTCACATTTATTTTATCGTCTGCAAATGCTTTCAGTTTGGACCAGTCTATAATTTTGTCGTTACCAAGTCGCTATATCTTTGTTTCCTTTTTACCTGATTGGGGAATTCATATTTCTGCCAGTGACTTACACTTAGACTGGCAGCACAGTAACAGATACATGTATGTCATTTTAAAATAATTTTCCAGTTTTTAAATGATTTGATCGAAATTTAAATGCATTATAACACCTGCATTGTTTACTTTGGGCTGCTATTGGGCCTTTAAGAATTTATTGTAGTTAATGCTGCTATACCAAACAACTGAAACTGCTTCTTAGCTGGCAGCAGGGCATTGCATTGGGAATGGTAGAAACCATAATTTTCTCCTAATGCTGTACAATACAGTAAGAGTTTTAACCACTATGAGGAAGAAGGAATTGAAAACACTCTGGGAAAAGAGGAAAATGCTGGTAACCAGAATTTTCTTCTTTTTCCACAATGTTTTCTACCCTTTCAAGGGCAAAAATCATTATTTGAGTTAGATTTATCATCTGCAAATGCTTTGAATCTGGACAAGTCTAAAATTTTGTAGTTTAATCAAGATTTAAAACAATAACTTCATCAGGTCTATGTGCTTCTAGCTGGCAAGAGGGCATTGCTTTTGAAAGGGCAGAAACCATAAATTCTTCTTAAAAAAGATAAGGTTTACATGCTTTTGGTATTGTCCAATCAAATGTTACAAAGACAATAAGTTACTCATTGCACTATCTCTTTTACAGATGGCAAAAGTTGAAACTTTATTATATTTAAAACATTTGCAGACAGCAAATAAATTGCTGCCAAACTAGTTGGACTTTTCTTTTAAAGGGTCAAAAACATGGTCAGAGACAAGCAAGTTGCTAGAAACCAGCATCTTCTCTTCATACAATGTTTTCAAATGTCATCTTACTTAGGGTTGTTAAAAATATGGGAATTTTGGGTTTTTATTGATTGAATGGTGCTTTGAATCATATCACAACGACAGCTCACATATTCATGTATTTCCTGGCTTCCACCATTACTAGGCTAGGGCTCTGAAGTGTCTTGCCAAAGGACACTCCCACAAAAAACTCAGTGGCACCAATGAGGCTCGAACCTCGGGCCTCCAGGTCACGAGTCCGACACTCTACCACTGAGTCACACAGGACCCGAAATTTTGGGTCGTGTGAAATTCTAAGTGGTAGTGCTTGTCATTAACGAGTGGTAGTGCTTTTCATAAAAACTGTAGGCTTCTAGATTTAAACCCTAGACTTCTAAGTATTATCAGCCAGCAGACAAGACCCAGAGCATACTCAGTGAACATTGTAGATCATGATCAGACAGCACAGAATATAAAGTCTGATCTAATCTTTAGTTTGCCTGGAGTTAATTTTAGATGCTACAAAAGTTTAGCTGTAAAATAGATTTTAGCTATGCTCTCTAAAAAGGGGGTTTAATGCATCTGCCAAAAGTATTGACGCAGGCCATTCAGCAAAGTCTGTGCAGGCTGGTCCAGAACTTTGTGCCATTGGTTAATTTTTGGCATGTCAAAAGACCAATCTACCTCAGGGTTCAATCTTTTACTAGACCTAATGGGTTTTATTGATCTATAATTATGTGATGACTTGCTTGGTACAATGCATCACAAAGATGCATTGAACTCCCTTTTGTCAGAGTATGGGTCATTTTTAATCAAAGGAAAGGTCATATTCCTTTCTTACAGTTTGCGTAAAATTTAATGTTTGGGCTCTCATCTTCTGTAACACTTTTGTAAAACAACATACATGTATTTTGGCCTCTTCAAATTTGAGAACACTTGTAGGTGAAATGTGGCTGAAATCAACACAATTGTCTTTGATAAGGTAGAATACATTGTGGGAAAGGAGAAAATACTGATTACCAGAATTTCCTCTGTTTCCGGACGGTTTTAAAGTCTTCTTCATATAGGGTCATTAAAAAAGCAAACGACTGTTTGGTAAATGGTGTGTGTAAGAATCTGTACTTTCTCTGTATGAACCATAGATAGGGTCTCCAACATATTACCATTCTGACTTTTCATCAGTGGCCAACCTTTCAGAATATTGTAATTATGCAAGAAACGATACAAGTACTAAATATGTCACTATAACTCGGGGCTGTCCCTACTTCAAGATTTCAGAATGTCGTAATACTTAACTATTAACCAAATAACAAACACCGGTGTAACTTCAAAGCATTTGTAGAAGGTTTAAATGTAACTAAAATTATTGGATTTGTCTGTGAAAGGGTGGAAAACATTGTGGGAAAAGGAGAAAAATGCTGGTTACCAACATTTTCCTTTTCCTACTATGTTTAAAGGCTTTTTTTCCAGAGTCATTAAAATCTTGGATTGTTTGATAAAGAGCTAAATGACCCCTGTGGTCAAGGGATACTAAAAATGTTGTGTTTAACCTTCTAAAACCTTATTTCCATCTTTCAAGGTGAATCCTTGTTACTTTCCTATTGTAAACTGATGGATTGTAGCTTATTTATCATTGTTTTAGATCTTTTTTATTTTATTGCTAATTTGATTTACTACCAATCATCAGACAGTTTCATTTCAGGATTTTCCCACTTTTTTCTATCATACAAGCATATGCAGTTACCTATTGTATTTATCTATTACCACATGCAGAATATTTTTTGACCGTGAATGAGGCAATTTTAAAGATGTGGCCAAAAGAAAAATGTGATATCTTATTTCCATGAAGTAAACCTTCAGTTATTTTGATTATCCATAGTGATGTAGAATTCATACTTGTCTGCAACAGATTTGTTAAAGGGAGGTAATAAGTTTACTTCACATTGTAAAGGTTAAAATAATATATTACCTACCATAGGCAATCAAGATATTTCATCACGTGATATGGGTAAGTGTACCACCAAAATAACCATTACACTAATGAGTGAGTCACGCTCTATGAAAAGGGAGTTTAATGCATCTGCAAAAAGTATCAAACCATGTCAGCCTGTGCAGTCGGCACAGGATGACATGGGTTGAAACCTTTTGTTATTGGTCAATTTCCTGCATATTAAAGGACAATTCTTTTCCAAGATCTAGTCAAAGAAAATGAATTTCATGGATCCATAGTTATGTGAGGACTTGCTTGGTATAATGCATCAGGCAAATGCATTAGGCCCCCTTTTGCCAGAGCGTGACTATTTTTTTTTTATAAAGAGAATTTAAGAAAGTCTGCATTCCTATTAATATATTTTGTTTACATATACTTAACAATGGAAGCATGTTTGCATATTACTCTATTTTTTCTCTTTTTACTTAGGGAGAAATTGGTAACTTGTAACCAGCATCATCTCCTCTTCCCACAATTTTTTTTTAAACCCTTCCAAAAACAATTTTCATCACTTTTATTTTGTTGTCTGCAAATGCTTTCAATTTGGAGGAGTCTAATATTTTGTTGTGTGGTAAAGAGTAAAAGCATTGGATTGTTTGGTAAAGGGCTATAATGCCAAACAAATCTGTCATTTTAGTCTGTGTGTATACCAATGAAAATGAATATTGATTACCAGTAGGGGAGATGGGAGGCTCCAAGAAACATCACTTCATGCATGTGAAAGCTGAACAGCTGGACTAAAATACAAATTCTTGCATACTAGAACTATCGTGTGCTTAGACTTTCTAAGCTTGGATCAGCCACAACGCTTTCAATAACTTTACAACATGTACTTAACTTTGGATGAAAAATCCTTTGATACATTCTCTGAGCTTGACAATGTAATAATCACTTGACTCTTTACCAGGTGACAAAATTTCAGACTCGTCCTTTCTCAAAGTACATGTATTTGCAGACAGTATTTTATCGGTAATTGTGGCTCGAATTTTCCTTGTAGTGGAAGTTGTCCTCTAAATGTGGATGCTTACATTAATTAACCCTTTACAGCACAATCCTAGCTTTTAACAACCCTGAGAAAGAAGCCTTTTTAAAATAATGTGGGAAAAGGAGAAAATGCTGGAAACTAGCATTTTTTCTTTTTCCCACAATGTTTTCTACCCATTCAAAAACACATTACATCATTTGAGTCACATTAAATTAGTTGTCTGCAAAGGCTTTCAATTTGGACATGTGCAAAATTTTGTCGTCTGGTAAAGGGTTAACAGAACAAGGCATGTGTTTGTGGCAGAAAAACTTTTTATTCTGAGTGAGTCGCATTCACCAACCATTCTAATTCTCAAGAGTTTTCTGAATTTGAAAGTAATGCAATCTCTGATTGGCTAAACCAGTTGGCTAAACCAATCCGAAATTGTGTTACTTTCTTAATCTAGAACAATACAAAAAGTCAAATTCAGAACAGTTGGTGAATGCAGTCCGGGGTTTAGCAAACTTTCTTGAAGAAAATATAGGTTTCCACTTAACCAAAGTACATGGACAACCTTATTTCCTGATAATGAGCAATTTCTCCTTTTGCTACAATCTTTTTATAAGTATTATGTATGAAAGTTTAATTAATGTTGATTTAACATCCTTTACAATGGTATTTCATAGTCATCTGCTAATATCCTTGAGTCGGTACAATTATTATGAGATTTACGGAATGAGAAAATTTAACTCTTTACCACTCTATCATGAGTTTTAATGACCCTGAAGAATAAGCCTTTCCCCGCAAGGTTTTCTACTCTTTCAAAGACAATTACCATCATTATACCCCCGCAAAACGAATGTTTTCGGGGGTATACTGGAATCAGCCTGTCTGTCCATCTGTCCGTGTCTATCCGTGTGTCCGTCTGTGTACAAAATACTAGTAATTTTGTGTCGCGAACTCCTCCTACAGTTTTGCTGCTATTGTATTGAAAGTTTGTTGATACATTGATCGTATACTGAAGTTGTGCAAGACACAGTTTTCAATCATCTACTCCCTATGATTCAAGGGTAATCTCCCCTTGAACTTAGAAAATTTTTTGTTAAATTGCCTGTTTCTGTCAAAGCGCTGGTGGGGGTATTAACCCTTTACCACACAATCCCGAGTTTTAACGACCCTGAGAAAGAAACCTTTTGAAAACATTGTGGGAAAAGGAGAAAATGCTGGTAACCAGCATTTTCTCCTTTTCCCACAATGTTTTCTTCCCTATCAAATACAGAAATCACTATTTAAGCCACATCTAATTTGTCGTCTGCAAATCCTTTCATTTTGGTCCTCTGCAAAATTTTGTCGTTTGGTAAAGAGTTAAGTCACATTCAGTGACAGCTCTAGTTTCATCTATATTTGTCATCTGTAAATACTTTCAAATTGATGAGTCTAAAATTTTACAGTTTGGTAAAGTGTTCAGACTTGTTGAACCGGAAATCATTTGTAGATTACACTGAATGTGCAAAAAATAATAAAATTTGTCTTTTGGAGAATAGAAAACTCTGTGGGAAAAGGAGAAAATGCTGGAAACCATCGTCTTCTCCTTTTCCCATGTTATTTTCAGAAGTTGTCTTTCTTAGAGTTGTTAAAACTTGTATATTCTGTGCAGTAAAGAGGTACCTCTTTATTAAAAAAAAAACAAAGTTTATTCAGACTTTTCCGTAACAAAAGTATTTGCAGATGAAAAACTAAACATGACTCATAGCATCAGATTTGTGTCTTACAGGGTTGAAAGCATTGTCACGGAAAGTAGAAAATGCTGGTTCTCCTTTTCCCTCATTATTTTCAAATGCATTTTTTACAAAGTCATAACATTACAGCAATTGTTTGGTAAAGAGTTAGAGCAATAAAGAATGGAAATAGAAATGTTAAATATTTACTGTCAAAGACTATAAATCATGAAAATAGATAGTAGTGAAACAGGGTGACAGCTTTTTTTTTTTTGCACCTTATGGTATACAGAAATTATTACGATATTTTTACTTGGAGAGAAGTTTATTTTGAGGGTTTCTCATTTTCTTTTAACTACAATGTACTACGGAACTTTATGTATGTATAAATAGAAGCATCCATGTCAACTGACTTTTGCAAACACTGTGATAAAATGAGAAACCAAGGCAAAATGTTGTCTTGTGTCTCAGAATCAAGTTTATTCAAGCAGTAATTAGAAACTAATGTTTGTTTTCTGCTATGGTCACTTGGGTAATGTTTGTTTTCTGCCATGGTCACTTGGGTGGATAACAGCTTACTTAAAAAAAAAAAAAGAGCAGAGATCTATATGTATCACATGATCTGCAGCAATGCAATCATCCAAAGTTCTGTAAAAAGTGTGATATTCTGTGTTTTTGCTGTTTTCGAAGAATAGTTTGAACTATTGTCATTGCCCTTGCACTGTTGTTGTCTGTGTTGTTGTGCAAAAACTTTGACATTTTATAATACATGTATCTCTTTTACTACCAAGGGTATTTAATTTGAACTTAGAAGATTAGTTGTTTAACATCAAGAAGGGAAACCATACAACAGGGGCAGGAACCTTCTAAAAAATTTTGTGACACAGTTATGCCCCCTTTTTGACTTTAGATTTTTACTAAAAGCAACTGCAGCAGAGACTTGGGTCCTGCAAGCAGTAACAAGACGTTTCGCCCCCAAGACGTTTCCCCCCTGGTCGTTTTGCCTCTATTTTTCATCCCTAGTCGTTTCGCCCCCGAACCCTAGTCGTTTCGCCCCCAAACCATTTCCTCCCCTAGTCGTTTCGCCCCCAAACAATTTAAGAGAGAGAGAGAGAGAGAATGAGCACCTCTAGAGAATAATGGTTCAAATAATCTTGAATGACAGTGTATATTAAGAATTATTACAATAATTTTACAATTTTCTAAAATGAAGAAAGAAAATATATATATATATGTGTTTACCGATGTCAATGTCCTTTTTAGTCTTTTAATATAATAAACTGAAGTATTACGGTTTTTGATCGATACCGTTGATCACCTTGTTAATTTGGTTTGAGTTACTAATCACACGGTGTTCACGCAATTAATGCGATTTATGAGGAGGTGTGAAAACGAATGCTGTATGCAAAATTAAACGTCTTTAATTATATCATTAGCACCTTTACCAGGTAAGTATTTTAAATAGGTCAGTTGGTTCTTTAACAGTGTCGATGAACAATGATTGAAAAAGGTAAAGTTTTCATAATTGGTATATCTTTTGTTTCAAGAAAAACACCAACGAAAGGGCTCATCGTCATTCATCTTTGAAAATGTTGTACTTTGTGTAAGATACTAGATTGGAACTATGTCAGTTTTGTGCATTTCATGTAAAGAAAAAGAGAAGTAAATGGCCGCCGCCATTCTATTTCTTATGATAGGTGTTAGGGATGGCAGCATTGGTTTTGTGTTATATAGTTTGATAGCTTGTTTTCGCCACTGTACTCTCTGCTTTAGGCGCTGCATGTTTACCGACCGAACAAAGTACCCGTAAAGCTAAGATTTGAAAAACAACGTGAATATCCGTCCATATTTTATTTTTAGCTCCACTGGCCGAAGGCCAGAGAGCTATTGTCATGGCGTTGTGTCCGTCGTCCGTCCGTCCGTCCGTCTGTCCGTTCGTCGGTGCGTGCGTCCGTAAACTTTTTCTTTAAAAAACTTCTCCTCAGAAACTATTGACTGGATTTTTACCAAATTTCACAGGAATGTTCCTTTGGTGGTCCTCTTTCAAATTCCTTCAAATAATTGTGTTCCATAAAGAATTCTGGTTGCCATGGCAACCAAAGTAAAAAACCTTTAAAAATCTTCTCCTCCCAAACCGCTATTTGGATAGCATTATTATTTTGCAGGAATGTTCCTTAGATACAGGTTTACAGAATTCCTTAAAAAAAAAAAGATCTGTCAAAAAACATGGCTTTTATGGGAGACTCATTTTCCTTTTATGGTATAAAGTAAAATCTTTGAAAAATTTCTTCTCTAAAACTATTCACTGGATTTCATTGTTGTTTTGCAGGTAAGTTCCTATGGTGGTTGTCTACCAAATTGTTTCTTCAGTGAGTGTCCGTCCGTCCGTCCGTCCGTTCGTCCGTGCGTGGGTCCGTAAACTTTTTCTTTAAAAAACTTCTCCTCAGAAACTATTGACTGGATTTTTACCAAATTTCACAGGAATGTTCCTTTGGTGGTCCTCTTTCAAATTCCTTCAAATAATTGTGTTCCATGAAGATTTCTGGTTGCCATGGCAACCATAGTAAAAAACCTTTAAAAATCTTCTCCTCCCAAACCGCTATTTGGATAGCATTATTATTTTGCAGGAATGTTTCTTAGATACAGGTTTACAGAATTCCTTAAAAAAAAAAAGATCTGTCAAAAAACATGGCTTTTATGGGAGACTCATTTTCCTTTTATGGTATAAAGTAAAATCTTTGAAAAATTTCTTCTCTAAAACTATTCATTGGATTTCATTGTTGTTTTGCAGGTAAGTTCCTATGGTGGTTGTCTACCAAATTGTTTCTTCAGTGAGCTAAAATGCAGGATTGAATGATAATTGTTAAAAACTTCCTTTCGCCATTATAGAAATATCAGGCCTGTGGAGCGATACAGGCGCTCAAATGCCTCTAGTTCATCTATAGATCTAGTCAATCCTTGATTAAGAATGAAATTAGTAACGGAAAAAAAACATTGAGGGAAAAAAATCGTTTATAACTGTATCTCCTTTTGTCACGATGCTGATCACCTATAGTAGATAAAGTTGATACAACACATGACGCCGATCTGATCTCGGTCTATATCTTTCACCTTCAAGGTTATCTTTTAAAGGATTAATGTCATCCAAAATTGTTCTCTGGTTGAAAAAGTCCACTGTGTTGCTGGTCAAAAGGCTTTAGATCACGTGCCGTCATAATCCTATTAGGCCCGATTATCAACTCGTTAATTACATATTACGCAATCTGTCATTTTGACTTTGCTACTGTGAAGTCGCGTAATTGATTACGCAACCCTTTGTCACATTATGCATTACTTCAGTATTTTGAGGATACATACCATTTTTTTTAACAAAACATTGATATCTGCTCCAATTTTTATCAAAAGGCATAGATGCGTTTATATATCTTTATGTAGAAATACAAATGTGTAAAGAGATATACTGTCTTGATTTATCATTTATACTCCTGAGGCTCATTGGAAAAAGGGTTGATTGATATCAGACAGAAAAGTTGTGAACTTTGATCCAGATTTTGCATTTTTCTTGAAACGTGGGTGCGCTTTTAGGGGGGAGGGAGAGAGAGAGAGAGAGTGGGAGAGAGAGGTGCAGTACGGGGTAAGACTGAGATTAGTTTTGTCTCCAATAGCATACAATAATCGAAGCAGGAAAGTAGCAGAACATTGGCAGCAGTTTTACTACAGAGTAAATACTGGTTGCCAGTATTTCCCCCTCTTTTCATAGTGTTCGACCATTCAGACAATAACATCATAATTTGAGCATTTTTTGATACTTTCATTTTTTTGTCTGTTAACCGAAAAACTGGTCGTTGTAAAGCTAGGGTGATAAGTTTCTTTCATTAATAGAATCTTTTTGCTTTCTTTTAAATGTAATAACTTTAAACCTTTTACCACACAAATAAGAATTTGATTTTTGATAAGGGTATCATTGTCTTAATTATGCAAATGCCAAAAAAGAAATTGCGAACTATGTTTACTTACCTGTTTAAAGTTTGAAAAAATATACATGACCATATTCTGATTTTTTTTCCACATATCACCATTATCCTGCTATAAAAATTTATAAAAGTTTTAAGGTGCAATTCAGTTTTACCTTGTATAGGGGGTGAAACGACTAGGGGGGAAACAACCAGGGGGGTGAAACGACCAGTGGGGGCGAAACGACCAGGGGGGAAACGACTTGGGGGGAAACAACTTGGGGGAGAAACGACTAGGGGAGGAAATGGTTTTGGGGCGAAACGTCTCGGAACCCTGCAAGCAGTGCTTTTGTATAGTATTGCCAAACCTCAAAAATGATTCTTCATTGAATTACGTGAGGTAGAAATTTGCAAATTATCAGTAAAAGAGGACAAATGTAAAAAAAAATAGTTTTCAGTGGTATTTCCTAAACCTCCTAAGGTATTTTTAGATTTTGTACCAGAGGTTTGCAAAGGTTTTTGGGAATGTCATTTAATCAATAACATGTGTCATTCATGTCGGATCTTATTCAAATGAAAACAGTGATGTTATATTCAGTCTCATATAAATAGACAGAGTTACTTACTGCAAAGTGACCGACCCATTAATTTAATGCCAGGTTTCCATCTTTTAACCCTTTCCCAAACGACAAATTTTAGACTGTTCCAAACAGAGAGCATCTGCAGACGACAAGTTCAGAATTGGTATAAATTAGCTTTAGGTCTCTGATAGGGTAGAAAACATTGTGTGAAAAGGAGAAAATGCTGGTTACCAGCATTTTCTCCTTTTCCCACAGTGTTTTCAAAAGTCTTCTTTTCCAGGGTCGTGAAAACCAGGGATTGTTTGGTAAAGGGTTAACAGCATGCAATCGTTCAGTTTCTTTACACTGATGAATATGACAAAATGTACTTTTTTCTGTACTGTTACACTGTTACATGCAGTAAAAATATGACAAAATGTACTTTTCTCTGTACTGTTACACTGTTACATGCAGTAAAAATGTGACAAAATGTACTTTTCTCTGTACTGTTACACTGTTACATGCAGTAAAAATATGACAAAATGTACTTTTCTCTGTACTGTTACACTGTTACATGCAGTAAAAATATGACAAAATGTACTTTTCTCTGTACTGTTACACCGTTACATGCAGTAAAAATATGACAAAATGTACTTTTCTCTGTACTGTTACACCGTTACATGCAGTAAAAATATGACAAAATGTACTTTTCTCTGTACTGTTACACTGTTACATGCAGTAAAAACATGACAAAATTTAATACGAGCCCAAATTGAAAACAATTACGTACAACAAATTATAATTGGCACATCATGATAACCCTTTACCACTCAGTCCTGAGTTTTAACAACATTGAGGAAGAAAGCATTTGAAAAAATTGTGGGAACAGGAGACAATGCTGGCAAGCAGCATTTTATTCTTTTCAGACATTGTTTTCCATTCTTCTCAAGGAAAACTTTAGTCTTTTAGTCCAATTTCATTTGACTTCTTCAAATGTTTTCAATTTGGGCTAGTGTAAATGTTGTTGTTTGGTATAGGGTTAAACTATACAAGTACATTTACTCTGTAGAATTTTTTTTATTTGCAATGACTGCAATCGTGTACTTCATAGAATTTTGACTGTATATTTTCAGTGATAGATGTACTGACCAGTGACTACTTTTTTGACTATCTGTCCCACATACAGAGGTTCTACATGAAACCGGCAAGACCAGAGTCTGTGTCTGAAAGTAGGTTATTTCTTCTTACAGTATCTGTTGTTTGTACTTCGGGGCTGTGTATGTATATGTTTGTCCTGTTAGCACACAATGTCAAATATCAATATGTTTGTCCCTTTAGCACACAATTTCAAATATTAATGACCCTAAGGAAAAATCCTCTTGTAAACATTGTGAGAAAAGGAGAAAATTTTGGTAATCAGCATTTTCATCTTTTCCCGCAAGTTTTAAAGAACCTAGTGAGGAAGGCATATTTGAAAACATAATGGGAAAAGGAGAAAATGCTGGCAACCAGCATTTTCTCCTTATCCCACAATGTTTTCAACCCTTTCAAAGACAAATTCAATAATTTCACATTTAATTTGTGGTCTCCAAAATGCTTTCACTTTGGACAAAATCTAAAATCTTGTTTGTCGTATGGTAAAAAGTTAAGTCATTCAAATGATCTGTTTTGATGGTTACAGCACCTCAGCCGACAGTCCCACCCGTGTTGATATTCATGAAGAAACTCTGGGTAAATGCCACCCCAGGCCTAGATAAACAGGCAGATGTGAAATTCCACTTTCCACAGGTAAAACAGTGAACACTGAAACTGTTCAATCATAATTTTGATAATAGTTCAGTCAGAGTTGTAAGGCTAGATAGAATAAGTATAGAGTCTAGGTTCAAACCCTTTACCACACCACATTATTTTTTGACTCATAATGAAAACATTTGTAGAGGAGAAACGTAAAATGTTTCAAAATATGAGATTTGTTTCTGAAAGGAAAGAAAACATTTTCCAAAAAGGAGATTATGCTGGTTACCAGCATTGTCTACTTTTCCTAAAATGTTTTCAAGAACCTCCTTCCTCAGGGTCATTATGAGTCAGGATTATGTGCTAAAAGGTTAACATTTTACCAAACAAACAGGAGTTTTAATGACCCGGAGGAAGAAGGCTCTTTTCAAACATTGTGGGAAAATGAGAAAATAGTGTTAAGCAGCATTTTCTCCTTTGCCCACAGTGTTTCTGTTCTTCCACAGACAAATCCTATCATTTGAAGCCTATTTGATATGTGGTGTGCTGGGTCTGCAAATACTCTCAATTTTAAAAAGTCTAAAATTTTACAATGTGATGACATTGTCTAAGACCCATCCATGTTGAAAGCATTTACAGATGACAAATAAACTAGCTGTATGTCAAAAATCAGTAAACCTGCCTTAGAAAGGGTAGAAAACATTGTGGGAAAAGGAGAAAGCAGGATTTTTTTTATTTTCCCACAATGTTTTCAAAGGGTCTTCTTCCTCAGAGTTGTTACAACATGGGATTTGGTAAAGAGTCAACTTTTGCTCTAGATTGATTGACTGTATGGCAGCCAGTGCACCTATCCAGGCTTTCTTGGAGATTCTTTTTCTTGGAATTCGAACACATGATTCCCTCTTCTCAAGTCCTTACATTGTCAACTGTACTACTGGGGCTTGGCTTTATGCTAGAAGGAGAAGTGGTTGAATGATATGATTAAGTTTTTGGCAAATTTGGTTGCATTTAATCACAAAATAATTATCATCAGTTTTTCTTTGTTGTTGTCGCAGAGCCTGATAGCTTAGTCAGTGGCGTACATGGCTTGAAACTAGGGGGTGCAGGTTTGAATCCCCAGCTCAGCCAATTTGTGTCCAAGGATTGATGATAGTCATTGCAAGGGGATTCATTCCTCTCTCACAGCTGATCATTTTTTCAATAATGGCATTGAGGGAAGAAGCCATTGGGTTGTTAAAAATATTGTGAAAATACTGGTAGCATGAAAATTCAAGAAAGCATTGATAGGTGGACTGGCCATGGGGATGTAACCGAAATAATATTTATAATGGCACTTAAATTATCCAAACAAACAAAAAAAAACTAACACAATATTTGTTGTTGTCATCATTCTTCAGGAAATCCCAAATTATCTACGAGGGTACCACAAGTGTACCCTAGATGATGCTGTTAATCTAGGCTCATTGCTCTTCCGTGCCAAGTATGGAGATGACAAACAGCCCTATGAACATATAGAGTAAGACACTGGTTTTGTTTAGTATTAATCCTTTACCAGACAACAAAATTGTTGGCCTGTCAAAATTGAGAGCATTTGCAGATGACGATATCAGAGTGACTCGAATGTTGACATTAGTCTTAAATGGGTAGAAAACATTGTGGGAAAAGGAGGAAAAAAGCTGGTAACCAGCATTTTCTCCTTTTCCCACAATGTTTTCAAAAAGCTTCTCCCTCAGGGTCGTTAAAACTCTGGATTGTGTGGTAAAGAGTTAAACCTATGTATTTTATATAAATTGTGAAGCAATTTTCTACAATGCAGATCTAGCAATTTTGATGGTTGATTCAGGGATAAACTTTAACCGTTTACCAACAACAGAACTCTGGAGTTGATCAAACTAAGAGCATCTGCAGACGACAAATTAATTGTTGCTCAAATGATAATTGCTCTCTTTGTTAGGGTAGAAAACATTGTGGGAAAGGGAGAAAATTTTCTTCTTTTCCCACAATGTATTCAAAACGTTCTCCTTCAGATTTCTTCAAACTGGGGAAGGTGCAGCGATGAGTCAAGTATTGCTTGCCCCATGTTGATCCCTTTCATTGTAGGATTTGAATCAGGGTTTGAGAGGCTGGTGCTGTCTACCCCTTCACTACTGTCCTCAAAAAGTAGAAAACATTGTGGAAAAAGGAGAAAATGCTGATAATCATCACTCCAGTAATTTTATAATTGTCATGCACAACTGGCTGGAATACTACTGCATCTAATTTCTATAATGTGTTTTTTTTAGAGATGTCATATCAAGTCTAATTCCGAGGCCAGTTATAGATTTGAAGTTTCCAGCTGATTGGGCAAAGGTAATTATAGAGTTTTCATTATATTTTCTTACAAACTGTTTCATGGATTAAAGAATTGTATCAGTGGATTGTAACCTGATAATTTCACTGCTTAAACTTCGCTGCTTGTGCAGTTTTGTATCCTTGTATGGCACATCATTGTATTTTGGCTACTTCGATGCATGGTTAAAAGCATTGATGACATCACACATATGTCATCACCAACTTGATGTTTTCCTGTGGAAATATATGTTAAAATGTTAAGATGTTCGGTTTTGTCAATGGCAAAGGTGAAGGGAAAAGGAAAATGGTTTGACTGGTTTTACTATATCATTTTTGTAAACTTTCAAAATTGGAACAATGGATTAAATTTCAGATTTTAAAGGAGAAGATAGATAAAGTAAAGTTCCCCACCAAAGAAGATGGAAAAGTAGCTTTTTTGAAGGAGCTTAGTAAATGGCCGACCTATGGTTCTGTTTTTTTTGAGGTCAAGGTAGGTGAAACATTTGACGGAACAGTCTGATTCTATGATCCATCAGAAGGAGGCTTTTGAAAGCATTGTGGGAAGAGGGGAAAATGCTGGTCACCAGCATTTTCTCCTTTTCCCACAATGTTTTCTTCCTTTTAATGAACAAATCCAATTACATTTAAGTTAGTTTTAACAGTTTTGATGACCATACTTCCATATTTGTACTTATGAATATGGAAATATAACATATAAAATAATGAATTAAGTTATCAAAAAAAAAACCAAGTTTGTATACCTTAACAACTTGAATTTCATCAGTGAAATTGATGGCAAAGATGACATTAAATTGAAAAGAATGCTGTTCATGACATAATGTGACATCTTGAATGAAAGTCACTTAGACAGGTAGAAAGGTCTACACTGGAGATACACTGCTTTACTGTTATTAAAATATCGTAAGGCTCCACATAAAAAAAAACAGGAGAAATAATTTTCTATCGAAATCTTTCCAAATACATTTCCCTTGACAAATAATTTGCACATTCAGTCATTAACCCTTTCCCAAACGGCAAATTTTGGACCAGACCAAAATTGAAAGCATTTTGCAGATGACAAATTAACAGTTGCTAAAAAGATGATTTTTCTATATGATAGGGTAGAAAACATTGTGGGAAAAGGAGAAAATGCTGGTTACCAGCATTTTCTCCTTTTCCTACAATGTTTTCAAAAGGCTTCTATTCCTGACCCGTAAAAACCAGGGATTGTTTGGGAAAGGGTTAACATTGTCCATCAATTCTTTTGGCAGTTTTTCACCAAAAAATTAATAAATGTAAATAACATCACCATGGTTGTTGATGTCATTGCTCATCCCTTTACATGGGAGCCGCAATGTTTAAAACCATGTGACAATATTTCAAAATGGAAACCTCCCTAATACAGAAGGTCATGGAGATGCATTAAAGCTTCCTTTCCCAGAGCATGCTTCATATATATTTATATATTGCAGCAAAGAAGTACAAAGAACTATCCCAAACATCTACTGGTGGCCATCAACACAAATGGTGCTACTCTTATAGACTCCAGCACAAAGGTTTGTTTGTTTGGTGTAATCAGGTGATTTCAACACTTTTGCAGTTAAATTGTGGTGGCCAGTACATCTGTCCATACTTTTCTTGATAGCCAGTCATGGAATTAACACAATCCTGATTTTAAACTATTCTGAGAAATAAAGCTTTTGAAAAGTTATATTTAAAGAAGAAAATGCAGGTAACCATAATTTCTCTATCATTTGGTTTAGCCAATCAGAAGTTGTGTTACTTTCTAAATCTAAAAAAAATTAGACTGAAAATTGAATAAAGAATGGTCAGTGAATACGGACCTAGTACCCATTTAATGGGGAGCTAGAGATTAAAGAACTATTGAAAGGGAGATGTTCCATCTTATCTTAGATGAATGCTTGTCTTGAAATGAACCCTTTAGGTACCAAAAAAAAGACATCAACCTTTTTCAGTTAAGAAATAAGGCCTAGATTATTGCACCTCATGCTTGCTCTAGTACAGAATGTCTAAGCAAAGCAGAGTTTAGATTTAAGATTAGACTGCACATTTTGTGCAGTCTGATCTTAGATCTACACTGGCTGCAAAGGCCATTACAGTCGTGAAAATCGCTGTTAAAGGTCAAGGAGCAGAAAATTTTGTAGAAATTGATGGTATTGCATTTTTAGCTTGGCTGTTTTCAAAGAAAACATCAAGGTATTTTCTTAGCCCTGTTTTGTCTTGTGAGTTGTCATTGCAAAAACTTTTATATTATCTCTGTCATCACTGAATGTATTTTATTCAAACTCAAACTAGTTGTTAACTATCAAAACGGGAACCCATTCCAGTATAGCAGATAACTGTCAAAATATTTTTGACACAGTTATGCCTCTTTTCCGACTTCGAATTTTAGGAATACAGTTTCAGTGGAAATTCAAAGTCGAAAAAGGGGCAACTGTGTTCTTGTTCATCCTAAGAGTGTAAAGTAAGGCTGTATTTCACTTCTTTGTGTTTTGACTTTGTAGGAAGTTCTGGTTTCCTTTGCCTACGATAAGATACCAAACTGGGCATTTGACGAGTATTCCTTTACGTTGGTAATTGGGGAGGGTAGCTCTGTGACTAAACTCTACATGGAAACAAGTGTGGTAGGTTGCTTTAAATGGGTCTTTTTAAATATGCTTGTTGAAAAGTAAAATGTATTATTAACCGTTTACCACATAATCCCAAGTTTTAACGACCCTGGTGAAGAAGCCTATAGTAAACATTGTGGGAAAAGGAGAAAACGCTGATAACCAGCATTTTCTCCTTTTCCCACAATGCTTCCTATGCTATAAAAGGCAAAATTTATCATTTGAACAACTTTTGAATTGTTGCCTGCAAATGAATGCTTTCAATTTGGTCTACATATTTGTCGTATTATAAAGGGGATAGATACTTTCTTCTGCAACTGATAAGGAGCTGAACAGCTATTGCCTACTTTATTTAACCTGATCCTAACCTTTATGCTGAATATATAATGAGGAATATAAACAGAACTTCAACTATTATTTAGGAAGTTACATATACATGGGAAGGTACTTATATACACCTGTTAGCAAATTTAATTCGCGCATACCATACAAAATATTTCTGTGACTATTAGGGGCTTATTGCCAAAGGCAGCCCCATGCCATGCCAAGGGTAAAAATAGAATTTTCATTTATGTAAATGATGTTGACCTGGGTCAGGTTAAATGAAGTAGAAAGTATATCCAGTAAAGGGATGCAAATTTTGTGTTCAAATAGCAGGTTGGTTTCTATGAAGACAAGCTCACATAATCAATACTGGGATATGTCTTTGAAAGGGGAGAAAACATTGTGGGAAAAGGAGAAAATGCTGGTAACTACAATGTTTTCAAAAGTTTTCCTCAATAGTGTCAATAACATTTTTAATAATTTTTTTTAAAGAACTGAATAGGAAAAAAAAAAACAACTACAGTTTTTCTTAATGTGTTTTTCATTTCAGGGGCATAACATGGATGATATTGTTATGTCGTATGTTGGATACATCATGAGTACATCTATTCGAAAAAAGCCGTCATATGCTGGAATTGTGGTCGGAGAATCTACATGTTAACAGATTTGTTTTATGAAGCTACTTGAAATTATGGCAAATTAGATCTGAATTAAGAATTTCAGAAAATGTTGACAGGACAGCTTACAAATTCCTTTTGTAAAGTTACATAAAATTCTACCAAATTAGATTTGAATTAAGGATTTCGGAAAATGTTGACAGGCTTTAGCTGTCATGTATGTGTAGAAGTGAACAAAAAAATTGAAATCTTGATTAAATATGAACTTGGTAGTCATTTTACAGCAGTTCAACGTGTTAAGATCTGAACGTGGTAGTCATTTTACTGCAGTTCAAGGTGCTTTTCTTATGCCTTACCTTAACCCTTTACCACACAATCCTGAGTTTTAATGACCCTTGGGAAGACGGCTTTTGAAAAACATTGTTAGAAAAGAAGAAATTGCTGGTATCCAGCATTTTGCCCTATACTCACAATGTTTTCTACCCTATCAGAGAACTGATGCTTTCTCTTGAAGGCGTTTGAAAACCTTGTTTGAAAAGGAGAAAATGCTGGTATCCAGCATTTTCTCCATTTCTTACAATGTTTTCTACCCTATCAGAGAACTAAACCCCTCTGTGCCATTTTGAACCATACTGCCATCAAAGGTTTAAGATATTAGACGTCTAATATATTAAATGGGTAATATTATCAGGCTGTTGGGCAAGAAATATAAATTTTCCAATTACTAGGTTGTTTTGGTCACACCATATCACAAATATCAGACAATGTAGATCCAAGATCAGACTGCTTATTCTATGCACACTGATCCTGATTTACTCTGTCTTCATATGCTTCTAATACTCTATTGTAGGACTAAACGGTTACATCAAAGCAGTGTTGAAATAGAATTATAGGATATGTGGGTTTGTCACAGTGTTTATATTGGTGTCAGATTTACAAAATGAGCAATGCTCTGTTAAAAAAGGAGTTTAATGCATCTCTGCTATGCATGATACCAAGCAAGTCATCATAGTATTATGGATCCATAAAATCCATTTTGTATAATAAATGTCTAAATCATGAGGTAGACTGGTACTTTGACATGCAGAAAAATGACTAAACGCAAAAAGTTTTGACCCAGGTCAGCCTGTGCAAAGTGCGCAGGCTGACTTGGGTTAATACTTTTTGCAAGTGCATTAAACCCCCTTTCATGGAGCATGGCTCAAAAAATGTATTTATGTTTTGTTTATATACAAAAAGAAATATGCATTTCATATAGATCTACCTAATTGTTATATATTTAGATGGGAAAATAGGTTAAAAGTTTTGTTCATTGTGTGTCCTTATAATATTATTGTGTTCTAGCTTATAACATTAATGTATTTTATTAAGATTTTCAACTAATAGTTAGATTTAATGTCAAATCTAAAACATACAAAACATTTTTAATATTACTTCAGAATTTATATAACGCTTTTGATTTTCACCAGATCTTGCAATTAATCTGCCTGACCTTTGTTTCATCCACAAAACAAAAGAAATTTCTCATTTTTAGCGCTACTGGCTGAAAGCCAGCAGAGCTTTTGTCATGGTATGGTTTCCGTCGTCCGTCCGCCTGTCCGTACGTCCGTCTGTTTCTTGTTTACGCGATATAGTTTGCATTTTTGGTTGGATTTTCATGAAACTTGCACAGTTTGTTTATCTCATCAATAGCCTGAACCCTGTTGATTTTGGAAAAAATGCATCCAATCCCTCCAACTATCAGTATGGGAAAAGTAGCCATTTGAAGTTGAAAATTTCCATTTCTTGTTTACGCGATAAAGTCTGCATTTGGGGTCAGATTTTCATGAAACTTGCACAGTTTGTTTTTCTCATCAATAGCTTTGACCCTGAAAAAAATCCGACAATCAGTGTGGGAAAAGTAGCAGTTTGAAGTTGAAATTTTCCATTTCTTGTTAATGCGATAAAGTCTGCATTTGTGGTCGGATTTTCCTGAAACTTGCACAGTTTGTTTTTCTCATAAATAGCTTGAATCTTTTTCATTTTGAAAAAAATCCAACAATCAGTATGGGAAAAGAAGCCATTTGAAGTTGAAATTTTCCATTTCTTGTTTATGCGATAAAGTCTGCATTTGTGTTGGGATTTTTGTGAAACTTGCACAGTAGCTGTGTATCATCAACAGCTTGAATCTTATTGATTTTGAAAAAAAAAAATCTGACAATCGGTATGGGAAAAGTAGCCATTTAAAGTTGAAATTTTCTATTTCTTGTTTAGGCAATGAACACCACAGTTATGATCCAATTCTTTTGAATCTTGCAAAGATTATTTGGTTCATCAAGGGATTGAACTAGGAAATCTAGTAATCAGTTTAGGAAAAGCAGCCATTTGATGACAGTATTGTTTACTCAACAAAGTCCACATTATTAGTCACATTTCTTTGAAATTTGCTAATTGTTTAATATAATGCGCACTGAAACCCTTTCAAATTTGGCTGGATTCCAAATAATTGGTTTGGGAAATTGTACTTCAATTTTTTTTTCACTATTTGTTTAATTCACCATGCCTACTAATGCTAAGTGGGTTCAAGCCCACTATTTTTTTTGTGCTTTTTGTCCTTTTCCTTTTGCACCATTAATTCATAAAGTATGCTGGCAAAAAAGCAAAATTACGGCCAGTAGAGCGATTTCAGGCCCTCAAGAACCTCTAGTATAGTAATTTGTCCATTTCTCATAATGTTTTCACTTTTTTTAACCATCAGATTTTCAATCACTTTGACTTGCCTGTAGGATGATTTGAGTCAGTAACCTAAAAGTCAGATAGATAACATTGATATTTTCTAATGATAGATAGATAGATTAATAGCTATACTCTGGCAAAAGGGAGTTTAATGCATTTCCATGGTGCATTATACTAAGCAAGTCATCACATAACTATGGATCCATAAAATCCATTTTTTTCTAACAACTGGCTAAATTGTGAAGTAAAATGGTTCTTTGACAGGCACAAAATAGACCTAAAGTAAAAAGTTTGGATATGTTTTGTGGATGCATTAAATCCTCCTTTTCACAGAGCATGGCACAACAGTTCAAAACTTTTACCAGACAATATAATTTCAGACTTTTCCAAGTTAAAAGCAATTACTAATGCTTTATGGAATGTCTTTGAGATGGTAGAAAACATTATGAAAAAAGGAGAAAATGCTGGTAACCAGCATTTTCTCCTTTTCCCACAATCTTTTCAAAAACCTGCTTCATAAGGTTCTTGTAAAATTGGAATTGTTTGGTAAAAGGTTAAGCATTTTAAATCAAAATTTGTATGTTTACCAGTTATATAGAATCAAATTTATAGTTCCCCACATCTCAAAATGCTTTCAGGAGTTTACTTGAATCAGTCTGTCTGTTCATCTGTCTGTCCTTCTGACTGTCAGTCTGTCTGCACGCTCATAGACGTTTCTTGTTGCCAACTCTGTCGTCAGTTTTACTGTCGATTTATTCAGACATGGTACAGCTATCAATAAGAAACTGTGAGTATGCAGGATGCAGTGTTAAAATGTTTGCTTCAAGGTACTAAAGAATTATTCCCCATGAATTAAGATATTTTTTGGCATGTAATGTATGCTTAGTGGGAAAGGAAAAAATGAAGGAAATCAGCATTTTCTTCTTTTCCCACATTGTTTTCAACCCTTTCAAAGATAGAAAATACCCTTGCGTTAGACAAATCCAAAATTTTGTTGTTTGGTTAACCCTTTACCACACAATCAACGAGTTTTAATGACCCTGAGAAGTAGGCCTGTTGAAAACATTGTGGGAAAAGGAGAAAATGTTGGCAACCGGTATTTTCTCCTTTTCCCCCAATATTTACTAGACTATCTGGTACAATTCCCATCACTGTGCCTCATTAATGTTGTCATCTGCGAGTGCTCTCAAACTGGACCTGTCTAAAATATTGTCGTGTGGGAAAGAGTTAAGATTTTACTCTAAAACAAAGAAAGGTAATTGATACTGGTCTTAATTAAAGGCCATCGCAGACCACAAATTAAATGTTGCTGAAATATTGGATTTGTCTAATAAGACATAGACAAACAATGTTTTTCAAAGATTTTTTCTCAGGGTCAACAAACCACAGGATTGTTTGTGAAACGATTAATTTAGGCTGATTATTCATATTTTTTTTTTCCCCAACCATTTTCTGCACAGTCCCAACTTTTGATAACCTTGAGAAAAAAAGACCTTTAAAAACATTTTGGGAAAAGGAGAAATAGAGGATATTTGTTTTTTTCGGTGAAAGATCGAAATTTATTTCATCTCGTGAACACCATCGGTATTATTTTCACGAGTGGTGCAGCCACTCGTGAAAATATTACCGATGGTGTTCACGAGATGAAATAAATTTTGATCTTTCACCGAAAAAAACAAATATTCTATTTATTTCATGCTTTTAACCCTTTCTGGGAGGAGCTTTATTAAAATTCAGTACAGTTCTTTTCCGTTATTCCCCGTGGCGTACCCCTCCCGCATAGCAACGCATTACAATATTACGTCACGCGCGAGAAATGTAAGGTAAATGAAGTCATATTTCCATCTGGTTGTGAGGCATGCGCAATTTACCTAGGCAACAAGAACATGAAAATCGGTATTTTCACTGGTCGTACCCGTGTAATATCGAAAAATGTTTTCACTGCTATTTCTCGATATCCTATCGGAAAGCATGAAATAAAATGCTTGTAACAAACATTTTCTGGTATACCAACTTTGGCCAAATTTAACTTGTTGTCTGCCCATGCTTTCAATTTGGATTAGTGTAAAATAATTTTGTTTGATAAAAAGTTAAGAATATTTACAAAGTCTGCAGGAAGCAATTGGTTGAAGGAGGTATTGTCTGTATATTTTCTGTGTTGTTGCAAATAAAATATATATTTTGACTTACATATTATACCTTTTTAATAAAAAACGAGATTCTGCATAATCAATTTCATGTTTCTTTTTCAATTAAATGCCATTTTTTACATTACATTCTTATTTCGTACAGTTTCTCCACTTGCAAAAAGCATTTGCAGTCAACATATTGAATGAGGCTCATATAATTTAATTATGGTAGCCTTTAGTTAACCCTTTTCTGTACACTCTTGAGTTTTAACGACCCTGCAGAAGAAAGCATTTAAAAACAGTGTGGAAAAAGGAGAAAATGCTGGTAGCCAGCATTTTCTCCTTTTCCCCCAGTGTTTTGTGCGCTCTCAAAGAAAAAGTTCATCATTTTTGCCACATTTGTCATCTGCAAATGCTTTTAATTTGGACAAGTCTAGAATTTTGATGTTTTGGTAAAGTGTTAAGCCTTTACCAAATAATCCCATGTTTTAACAACCCTGAGGAAGATGCCTTTTGAAAACATAATAGGACAAGGGGGGAAAAAAAGCTGTAATGTATCACATTTTCTTCTTCTACCACAGTGTTTTATACTCTGTCAAAGAATTTCTGTCCATTAGTATCACTCTCAGATTCATCATCTGTAGATGCTTTCAACTTGGAACAAATTTGTCATTTTGTAAAGGATTAGAGGGTGAGAAACTATTCTGGGAAAAGGAGAAAATGCTGTTAAACAGGCTGCTTAGAATATGGGATTGTTGGAGGAAGGATTACCCCAAAGAGTACTAATCTAATGAAACAGCACACCTACACAAAGGCATACTGTCCATTAACACACAATAAGCAAGTGCGTAATGTAGAAAAAAACAGGCAGCTGGTGAAACATTCTTTTATCACTTTATAGAACAATTTCATCTTCATAATTAAGCTTAAAACTGCTCAATTTTTTTCTCATACCACTCTTAAAAGAAATTTTGCTTTCCTTCAATTTTTAGCTGTTTTGAGGAAATCATCAAGGTATAGTCATAGTGCTGTTGTAGTCTTCTATGCCTTCTGTCATCATAAAGACTGAAATGATACTTTTTCATATCTCGAAGACACAAAGATATTTACTTCAATCATGTGCTGGTTGTTTACTGTCAAAAGGGAAGGGAGGTAATTCTCAATAGATTTTTTTTTTTGACACAGTTATGTCCCTTTATGATGTAGAAGTGCTGATTTTGAGCCACTTTTAGGAAGTTTGGGTTTGGAGTTTAACACCATTTTCATTATTTGATGTATTTCTCAGAAGCCAGTGCTTTGCTAGATTTTCTTTTTACCCCTAATTTTCTTACCAAACCACAGGCTACTTTTCCACATAATCATTGTCAAAATATTCTTCAAAAGTTGGAAAAAAATGAATCCTTTCACAATAGTTATTATCACCAGCCTTGAACAGATTTGAGCTGAGCTTGGATTTGATCTCACAACCCTTGCTTTACGAGCATAGTACATGACTGACTGACTGATTAATTGATTGTATGGTATTTAACACCGATTTCAGTTATATCATGGCGGCCAGTGATGGATCCATGTTTTCCTGGAGTTTCTTTTACCAGTACTCCGCACAATATTCTTTCCAAGCCACTGACTGCTTTCCCACATAACCATCATCAAAACAATGATCAGCGGTGAGAGAGGAATAAACCCTGTCGCAGTGACTATCATCAACCCTCGAAAAGGAATTGTCCGAGCCAGTGATTAAACCAGCGACCCCCTGTTCTTCTGTCCTGCATGCTACCTACTCCGCTACCGGGCTCGATACATTATTGACTGAGGTATACTTAGGGCTTGGTGATAAGAGGAATGAACATGACAAAGTACATTGGATCTTTATTTACACAGACGTGGTCCATACTGTCAGGGTTAAAGGTTAAACTTTATCTAAGTAAAAATAGACACTGGATGTCATATCAGTGTTTTGTGCAGCATGTATCAAAATTTTACTCTTAATCCTGAGAAAGATAAATCTATCCTTTACTAAACAATCCCAAGATTTAATGACTCCGAGGGAGAAAACTTTTGAAAACATTGTGGGAAAACGAGAAAATGCTGGCTACCAGCATTTTCTCGTTTTCCCACAATGTTTTCCGAAGTTTTTCTCAAGATTGTTTATACATGCAACTGTATGATAGAGGGATGAAATAAAATGATTGTTTGTATGGTGCTTATCACTGTTTTTAACATTGTTTTATTTATACATGTATTGCAGTGCCCAGTGCACCTATCCATGCTTCCGTCGAGTTTCTTTTTTTACCAATACTTTGCACAATATTTTCCCTCAGCCAATGGCTGCTTTTCCAGGTAGCCATTGTCTAAAACATGATTAGCAATGAGAGTAGAATGAATGCTGTTGCAATGGCTATCATCGATTCCCAAAAGAAAATGGCAGGGATTGGGATTCAAACCAGCAGCTCCTTATTCTCAGGTCCTGTACGCTACCGGCTGTTCAGCAAAAGATGAAGAGGGAATATTCTCAAAAAAGACAAATTTATCCATCAGACATTTTAGCATTCTTTACATCCATTATATCATAAATATCTGAATGTTTTACTGAACCCATTACCTGATGACAAAATTTTGGACTTGACCAGATTGAAAGCATTTCCTGATGAAAAATGTTTCTCAAATTATGATTTCTTTCTTTAATAGGGTAGAGAACATGGTGGAAAATGGTAAATTGCTGGTTACCAGCATTTTCTCCTTTTCCTACAATGTTTTCAAAAGCCTTCTCTTTCAGGGTTGTTAAAATACAGGACTGCGTGGTTACCTCTTTACCACATGACAAAATCTTAGACAGATCCACATTGGAAGCATTTCCAAAGGACATAGTAAATGTGGCACAAGTAATGGGATTTGTCTATAAAAGATAAGAAAACATTGTGGGAAAAGAAGAAAATGCTGGTTACTAGCATTTTCTCCATTTCCCACAATGTTTTCAAAAGCTTTCTTTCTCAGGGTCGTTAAAACTCCGGACCGCTCGGTGCAGAGTTAACTGGTATGATCCACTTCCAAAGCTAGCTGATATGATGTGAAAGCAATGTACAATAACTCTGATAACGCATGGACCCTGTACAATGCAATCCAGAGTTTTAACGTTCCTTAGAAAGATAGCTTTTAAAAACATTGTGGGAAAAGGAGAAAATGCTGGTAACCAGCATTTTCTCCTTTTTCCACAATGTTTTCTACTCTTTCACTGCCCAATCTAATCATTTAAGCCACATTTTAATTCATTTGCATTCAATTTGAATGATGAAATATTTTGTTGTTTTGTATTGAGCCAAGGCCAATTTTGCATCATCTTAACCAAACAATTCCGATGTTTTAACAACCCTCTGAAATATTGTGTTAACCTGCACTTTGTCCTTTTCTCACATTGTTTTCTATGCTTACATGTACAAATTTCATCATTTGAGCCACATTTATTTTGTAATCTGCAAATGCTTTCAGTGTGGACCAGTCTAAAATTTTGTTCATTGGTAAAGTTTTTATCCCCTTAGAGTACTAAATCAACAAAATTGTCATTTTCATTCATGGAAAAGAAGACCTTATTTTCTGCACAGAAAATGCAGTCAGATTTTATATCTAAACCATCCATTTGTTCAGTCCATTGATTGATTGTTTGAATGGTGTTTTATGCCAATTTCAACATTATTTCAGTCATATTATGGCGACAACTCATATAGCCTGCAACACACGAAATGGGGCATTCGGACATTTGCGTAAAGTGTCATCTTGGATCAGCCTGTGCAGTCTGCACAGACTAATCCGAAATGACACTTTCCGTTTTTATGTAATTTTCTATTTTGCACAAGTCTTTTGAAGGACAAAATCTAATGTAGTTGTAAAGTGCCATCTTGCATTAGCCTGCGCTGACTGTGCAGGCTGACCCAGGACAAACGCTTTTCGCGTGTTGCAAGCCATATTCATGCATTACCTGGGTTTCACCAATACTTGACAAGGGCTCTGAAGTGTCTCACCCAGGGACACTCCCACAAAAAACCCAGTGGATCCAGTGAGACTCAAACCTAGGGCCTCCAGGCCATGAGTCTTACACTTTACCACTGAGCCCTGCAGGACCCCTACTTGTATAAACCTGCAAGATGAAATTTCTTTTGAGTGTCATTGGACTGCATTTTCATTAGAATTTTTTTTGTTTTGGCTTCCAGAAACATAGGGTTTACAAGTACTATAAAAGAGTGAAAGGTTTCTTTGGGACAGAATATCTCGACAAAGTAAACAGTGTGGCTTCAAGATCAGACTTCATGTACTTTGCAGTCTGATGTAGACCCACACTGTCAACAAAAGTAAATAAAAAATCAGTGGTAGGCATGTGTTAGGCGGGTTTACCCCATAAGAAAAAGGCTTTTAAAAACTTTACAGGAAAAGGAGAAAATGCTGGTATCCAGCATTTTCTCCTTTTTTCACAATGTTTTCTACCCGCCCAAAAATAAATTTAGACACATGAGACACGTCTTATTTGTCACCTGCAATTCCCTTCAATTTGGACAAGTCTAAAATTTTATCTTTTGATAAAGAGTTACATAAACATCTTCAGTCTACAGGAGAGACAAAAATATCCAAAACTTAAGATTTTTTTTCATAAAATGATATCTTCCAAAATACCAGACATGTAGACCTGAGATCAGACAACACATTTTTACAGTTTGATCTTAGATCTTTACTGTCATAAAGTGATCCTAAATTAGGCTAAGCATATCAAGACTAATTTTACCATGTACAAAACAATCCCTGTCTTTACAACTTGAAGGAAGAAGGCTTATGAAAACATTTTTGAAGACAGACAAAATTAATGTTTGTAACAAGCATTTTCTCCTATTCCCATAATGTTTTTAAACCATCACAGACAAATCTGATTAATTGAAACACATTAAATTTGTCTGCAAATGTACCTGATATGGGCATGTTTGACATTGTGTTGCTACATGAAGAGTTGACTCTCTACCTTACATCAAAATTTAGGACTTGCCCAAATCCAAAGAATTTGCAGACAAAAAGTTAAATGTAGCTCAAATAGAGGAATTTATCCTCAAAAGTGTTGAAAACTTTGTGAAAAGAGGAGAAAATGCTAGTTACCAGCATTTTCTCCTTTTCTCACAATGTTTTCAGAAGTCATCCTCCTCAAGGTCATTTAAACTTGAGGTTGGTAAAGGGTCAAACTGGTGACTATTTTTCATTATCTTTCTTTTGATTTCAGCAAGTCTGTCCCAGGTCCGAATAATTACCAAGAGATTCCCTGTATTGCAAGGATATGTTCAGAAAAAGGGGCGTGATTCAAATTAGCAATGTGACTTTTTTAATCCTGGTTGGTCTGTTATCTGGATTTAATGGTGAGTCAGTGTTTAGCTGTGAAAGATTTTAGATTTATCTGTTTTAATGCAGTCCTCAGTTTGACTGTATTTAGTCTGATTCTTTACCTATACATTCAATTAATTTTCCTTCCTTCCCTTTTTCTATACCACTCTCTCTCTCTCTCTCTCTCTCTCTCTCTCTCTCTCTCTCTCTCTGTCTGTCTGTCTGTCTGTCTCACTCCCTCTCTCTCTCTCTGGCTCTGTATGTCTCTCTCTGGCTCTGTATGTCTCTGTCTGTCTGTCTGTCTGTCTGTCTGTCTCTCTTTCATTCATCCTGCCATTCATCCATTGACTTGGCAAAGTACCAAGTACCAACCAGATCCATCCATCCATCCATCCATCTACCCATCCATCTGATTCGTCCATTCATCAATTTCCATCCATCTGTCAATCGATCAACGATTTCTTAGACTCAGGATTATAGTGAACTGAAGAGAGAGGGAGAGAGAAAAAGGGGAGGGACGGAAAGATAGACAGTCAGAGAGCAAAGGTCTAACATTATTTATTCCAGATGTCTTTTCAGATATCAAAACAGTAGCTTCAGAAACTACAACTGCAGATAGTACAACAGCTAATACAACGTCAACATCAGACCTCCAAAACTCAACTGTTTCACCAGACCCATTCACCCATCCATCCATTACAGTAACAAACACATCAACAGTTACAACAACAACTGCAACAACAAACAGAACATCAACAAACTCAACTACTTTGTCATTATCAACTAAAATGAGTAAAACAACAACAACAAGTCCATCTACCTCATCTACAACATCAACACCACTACCAACAACAAGTGAATCAACCTCAACCATAACAGTGACCCCATTAACTTCAGGCTTAACAGAAACTTCAAGAAGCAGATCTAGCATTGTTACTACTACAGTTATGTTGGTCAAACCTGCACCTAACACTTCAGCCTCACATTTCACAACATCAATTCTGAAATCTTCGGGGGCATCACCAAATTCTTCAGACACGTCAACACCAATGTTTTCTGGTTCAACAAACACCGTGTTTACAACAAGTAATCCAGGTTTGTTGCCAAAGATTTCTCTCTGGTTTTTGCCATCTGTTTGCTCTTTACTTGAGCCATGCTCTGTGAAAAGGGGGTTTAATGCATCTGGAAGAGGTATAGACCCAGGTCAGCCTGCACAGGCTGACCTGGGTCGAAACTTTTTGCTATTCGTAATTTTTTTTGCATGTACAAGGACCACCCTACCTCACAATTCAGTTGGCTAGGAGACAAAATGGATTCTATGTTTCCATACTTATCTGAGGACTTGGTTAATATAACGCATCATGGAGATGCATTAAACCTCCTTTGACCGTAGCATGACTCTATATTGCCACAGTCATTTTACCTATCTATGCTCTGCAGTTTTTCCTCAACTCTTTACCGAACATTGGTGTGGCATTTGTCAAGGAAGCCATTGTGTGGCATCAATAATTGGAAGAAATAGAGAAATAGTATTCAGCGGCTTGAAAGTCAACCTACTAAGCAAATTAATACCTTTTTTGGTTGAAGGGAGAGTACTCATGCCACAGTTTGGATTATTTGTGTATTGGTGGTCTCCCTTCAATTATCCAGGAGGTGTAATGTCCCTTGACGGTAAGATGCATGAGGGTAGAGAGAGAAACCATGTAATTATATTGAATAAAATTGAGATTGAGCCTGAAAACTGATTTTTGTGGCATTTGTCAAAGACAATGCCACTATGAGATCAATACTGAATTTTGAAGACCATGTATCGTATTTTGTGCAAAACCGAAGGAAATAAACCCAATTAAACTCAATAATTATTCTCAGAAAAATGACTTTTTCGATAGCACTCAGATATGTAATTGGAAATGGCACATTAAAATAAACTGGATTAGGCCATCGATTGTGGAAATACATCCTTTTGATTGACAAATGCCACAAAAATTGAGGACTTTGTCTTTTCCAAATTCACAGGTTTTGCAAATGAAAATTAAAGAGAGGCACAAATGATGGGGCTTGCCTTTAATTGTGTAGAAAACATTGTGGGAAAAGGAGAAAATGCTGGTTACCAGAATGTTTTCAAGAGCTTTTTTCCCAGGTCATTAGGATAAATGGTACTTTGCATAACATTCGCCCTAAGCCACTGGCTGCTTTCTTACTTGAACAAAGTCAAAACAGAGTTCAGTGGTGAGATTGGACTGAATCCTGCTCCAACAACTATAATCAAACTTCAGAAGTCATTTTTCAAAGCTGGGATACATATCTGCCATCCGTGAGTTTTGAGCCTTGTATGTTACCAACTTAACCAAAAAGCCCTATTTATAAGACTATGAAAAACTATATGTATTAATCAAATATACCAGTATTGAATTTCAATGATTTGGGCTTATCATAAATAGAGGATATTCAAAATTATCTACATCTTGTCGTTTGCAAATGTTTTCATTTCGGACTTGTCTACGATTTTATTATCCTCCGCCAAAGGCAGGGGAATATAGTTTTAGCGTTGTCTGTCCTTCTGTCCGTCCTTTCTTCCATCTATCCGTGTGTCCATCCGGGACAATGTCTCCAATACCATTGGACAGAATTTCGTGAAACCTCATACGTGTGTACAATAACCCATTCAACCAATATACTTTTTTTCTTTTTAAGATTCTATGCAAAATGGCCGACTGGGAGTGATTTTAAGTTACATGGTCGCGTAAATTTTTTAAAAGCTCTTTTTCGGCGGAGGATATCATTTCAACGAAATTGCTTGTTATCTGGTAAAGAGTTAACTCTTTACCACAAAATCCCAAATTTTAACAACCCTGTCAACCCTGGTCAACAACCAATATTTTCTCTTTTTCCCATAAAGTTTTCTAGCCTTCGACATACACATTACAAAGAGTGAGCCATAATATGTAATTAGTCATCTGCAAATGGTTCTTATTTTGACGAGTCTAAAATTTTGTTGTGAGGTAAAAGGTTAAGTATTACACATGTAATTGAAGAGTTGAACATTGCAGGTAAAAGCCCAGAGTTCACGCCAGGAATGATGTTAGGGGTAGTTTTAGTTGTGGTGATGTTGATCGTCATCGGCGGATTCATTCTTGTCCATTTAAAACGTAGACGGTAGGCACTACATTTTATGTACCATTGCAATGACTATCATCAGTCCATGAAAGAAGTTAGGCTATGCTGGAAATTCAAACACGTGACCCACGGTTAAGGTTTTGATTAACAATCTCAGATTATAACACAGATGAGTGAGGATCATTTTCAAAACATTTTGAATAAATTGTGGGAAAAGAGAAAATGCTTGTAACCAGCATTTTCTCCTTTTCCCACCATGTTTCCTGCTGTTCAACCCTTTACCACACAATCCAGAGTTTTAATGACTCTGACAAAGAATTTTGAGAACATTGTGGGAAAAGGAGAAAATGCTGGTAACCAGCATTTTCTCCTTTTCCCATAATGTTTTCTACCCTGTCAATGCTTTCAATGTGAATAAGTCTCAAATTTTGTCATTTGGTACAGTGTTTAACTCTTTACCAAACAATCCCTGGTTTTCATGACTCTGTGAAAGAAGCCTTTTGAAAGCATTGTGGAAAAAGGAGAAAATGCTAATAACTAGCATTTTCTCCTTTTCCCACAATGTTTTCTACCCTTCCCAAAACAAATTTCAATTTTTGAGTCACTTTAATTTTGTCATCTGCTAATGCTTTCAATTTGGAACAGTCTAAAATTTTGTCGTCTTGTAAGGAGTTAAGACAAATCCCATCATATCAGCTGTATTTAATTTGTCGACCACTCGCTTTCAATTTGGACAAGTCTAAAATTTTTGTAATATGTTAAAAAGTTAACCCTTTATCACATGACATCATTTTATATTTATCCATATTGAAAGCAACTGCAGGTCTTTCCTAACCTTCTAGAGAAAATTCCAATTATTTGTGCCATGTTTAATATGTCATCTGCAAATGCTTTCAATTCGGACATATCTAGATTTTTGTTGTCTAGTAATAAGGTTTACAAGAGATGCTTTCAGCTTTCATATTACTCTTTACCAAATTACAAAATTTTACAAAAGTCCAAATCGAAAACACTTGAAGATTACAATTTTAACAAAGTTAAAATGACAAAATTTATCTATGATACAGCTGAAAACATAGTGGGAAATTTCACATGATGTTTTCAAAAGTCTTTTCCAACAGGGTCATGAAAATTTGGGATTGTGTAGTATAGGGTTAAAAAAAATTAATGTAATGTTTTCATTTATTTAAGCCTTGCTCTGTGAAAAGGGTTTTTTAAAAATCATGTACAAAAAGGAATCGACCCCAGATCACCCTACGCAGTCAGTGTAAGCTGACCTTGATCAAAAGTTTTGCTGTTTTTCAATTTTTCAATTTGTAATGCATCACGCAGATGCAATATACCCCCTTTTGCCAGAGCACTGCTCATTTCCTCATTACATGTGCATAATTTACCATTGTCCATTAACTTTGCTAGAATCAACCAGTATTTTATTGGTTTTCTCCATTTCTTTTAATTTCAGTAAAAAGTCATACAAACCATTTACAAAAAAGTCGTGTTTGGATTGCTTCAAATTTACAAGACTTCGTTCATCCTCAACCACGAGCCACGGTCCTTTAACCCAGGATGATAGTACTTCCGTCGACATTCCAGCAGCCAATCAGGATCGAGAGCTCTTCTCCATAGGAGATCAAGATGGTGGTAACGATGGCAGACCTTCGTCTTTTAGTCGACCTGATGCTGATGATGACTATTTTTATGATGAAATATTTGAACAGTCAGCATTTCAAGATCGTACAACCAGAGAATCAAACAAACACTTGACCCTATCACAGGATGATGATTTCGACAATTTTGATGATGATGAACTTCAGCTGCCAGATCTAATGTTCAGAAAACCAACATCAAGGATTTGATTGGGTTATATAACGCTGAAACCTTTGCCAAACAATCCCTTGTTTTCATAAACCTATGGTGGAAGGTTTTTGAAAACACTATGGGAAAAGGAGAGAATGCTGGTATCTGCAACGTTTCCTATCATCTGAGTCGTATTTTGACTTTTGCAAATGCCTTCAATATGGTAGTGAAATTCAACAATTTTTAATTCCCATACTCAACACTTAAGCGGGCCTATTTAATTTGTATGTTGTAATTATAAAATCTTTGATAAAGGCCCAGTAAAGGCCAGAATATCAAAGCAGGTGTCAAAATACATTTCAATTTAAATCATACCATTTAAAAGTATGGAAAATATTGTGGAGATGACAGTCTGTTATCGTGTGTCCGGCCATATGTTAGTCACTGGCAGAAAAAAGAATTCTAAAATCAGGCAAAGTAAACAAAAGACACAGCTACCTGGCCTAGTTTTGAAATTAATTTCTCTGTCATCGACTAACACTTGGACCGACCGTACAATGACAGATTGTCATCTTTACAATAATTTCCATACTTTTAAATGGCATGATATAAATTCAAATGCATTTGAACACCTGCTTTTTTTACTTTTGGCCTTTATTGTTACTTTAAGTAACAATAAATAAAACTAGATACATTTTTTCTTTGCAATCGTAAAAACTGCACGGCTACATTCAATGAAAAGGTACAATTTTGGATGCTTAACTCCTTACCAGATGACAAAATTTTAGCCTTGTCCAAATCAAAGCATTTGCAGATGACAATTTCAATATGGCTTAAATGGTGCAATTTTTCTTTGCTATGGAAGAAAACATTATGGAAAAAGGAGAAAATGCTGGTTAACAGCATTTTCTCCATTTCCCACAATATTTTCAAAAGGCTTCTTTCCCAGAGTCGTCAAAAGTTGGCACTATGCTGTAAAGGGTTAAATAACAGAATGGTAGTTTGCAATCAGTAACTCCATTTATTCTTAATACACCAGATATGACATCATCATACTGATATGAATACAAGTTCTCATAATTGTCACATGTTCTTCATTATACCCACAAGCCTTTGCACCCTCTGGCATGAAATCTAAAGATACCTATAACAGCTTTGTAGCCAATAACATTGAACATAATTTTTCTTACTTTTTGTCTCTATTCTTTACTGATGATTCACAATCAACTTACGTGTACTTAACTCTATACCAAACAACAAAATTTTAGGTTTAACCAAACTGAACGCATTTGCAGATGACAAATTAAATGTAGTTAAAAAGATTATTTCTGTCTTTGAAATGATAGAAAACGTTGTGGGAAAAGGAGAAAATGCTGGTTTCCAGCATTTTCTTCTTTTCCCACTATGTTTTCAAAAGTCTTCTTCCTTAACAATGTTTTAAGTGGGGATTATGTGATATAGAGTTAATTCAGTGATAGATACTTTTTCAAGTTTGGTAATATTATAAAAATATGAATATCATCCTTTAAAATTACATTACAAAGTGTACAAATGCAAAGAGAATGAACTTTTTATGGCAACATAATGGTGTATATAAATTTTGACATAAATTTACTAGAATACCATATGATGCATAGATTGATCAAAAGCATGAAGGACAGGGGACAGAAAAGGCCATTTATCTTAGCTCTTAGCATGACTCAAGGACCTTTTGCAGGCAGTGTAGATCAAGATCAGACTGCACAGAATATGCAGTCTGATCTTAGATCTACACTATCTGATAAGGAGATATCTTTCCCCTCAAAATACCCTCAAGAAAAAAAATGAGTATTTTTCATCCACTTGAAAGTTTTATTTCACTTATTTAGCAGGTTAAGGTTTAAGATTATGTCAAAATTCCACCATTTTTCCCGTGCAGTGTATCAAGGCAAAAACTGAGTGATTGTCCCCTGTTAGGCTTGTTGACACTGATTTAGCAATGAACAATATCATGGTTGGATATTTTGAAACTGTATTTTTTAAAAAAAATTGATGAACACATTTTAAGTAATAAGTGGAGTTTGATTACTGAATTTCAAGGGGAAAAAAAGATAATGTTCCTTGCTTTTAATTTTTTGTTTTTGTACAGTATTATTTTTCATCATTTTCCTTTGTGTGTGAATTGTATTTTTATAAATAATTAAAAGGAAAAAAACCTCTGTAAATTTATTCAACAAATAAATTTAAAAATTACCAAACATTCTGTAAAATGTTCATTTTTATTGTCTTTTTGATAAGATGGTAATATATTAATAATATTTATGAATTAAATAAACAGAGTAAAAGGGAAAGACATTTTGAATGTTATTTCTACAATAAAAAATCTCATGTAATATACTAGTATACTGAAAGGAAAAAGAAATGCATAATCAAATTAAAGTGCAAGTATTTCATGAAATATTTAGTTTCAGAGATTATTGCTTGCATAATTTTGTAGGAAATTCATACCAAAAACATTAATGAAAATTTGTTCGGTGTAACTTTTCCAACAAATGAGCAGTGCTGTCCTAAAGTAGTACAGGGGTCTGATTTTCAAAATAAAAAACATACTGTTTAAGAATCATTTCCATAACAAATGCGTCTACCATTGGCAAGCAATGCTGCAAGAATCCTCCTATTCATGGAAATGATCAAACCTTTGATCTCCTGACATGGGTATGTTGTTCCAATGACAACATGTTAGACTTGTTCAAACTGAAAGCATTTGCAGACGACAAATTAGATGCGACTCAAATATAAGAACTCTTCCTTGAAAGGGTAGAAAACATTTTGGGAAAAGGAGAAAATGCTGGTTACCAGCATTTTCTCCTTTTCCCACAATGTTTTCAAATGCCTTCTTCCACAGGTTTGGTCAACTCTTGCATGTTACTGGATGTTGCCTTACCTGCCTGTTTAGCTCATCCCATTAATGTTGATTAGGTGATAAATCAGGAATGAAAGGAGGCCATTCACGTTGGTTAATGTTGTTTGTGTTCGAGAAATCCTGACAACCCCTTGCAACATGCGGTCTAGCATTATTTTGTTGAAACATCAGTTAATGTTGTTGAACAATAGGAAGAACTGTGGTGCGAGAATGGGAAGTGTAATTAAAGCAATGGGGAAAGAACTAAAAAATTCCATTCATCCATCCCCATGGATAAAACGCTTGACTAAGGGGTGGGGATGGATGGGGGAGAAAATTGTCACAATAAGGGAGGTTACTCTTTGAAATTTTGACTGTTAGATGAGTTTTCTCCCTAGACTATGAACTCACGAAATCAACATTCTATGCTCTCCCTTATGTATTGCATTACATTTCAATTGTAGTTTTAAAAAATCCTACTGAAGCATTCCTAGTCACACCAATCCAAGCATTTATGTAATTTTTCATCATTATTTCCTGTAAATGGCAAACATATTCATATAAAAACAATTCATGATTACATGAATTTTGCAATGTACTTGAATATAACCAAAAATCCTTACAAGTATTCTTGAAAATCCACAAATACAGAATACTTCATGAATACTCAGAAAATGTATTCTAATAATATTTGAATAAAATACAAAATACAATTACTCTAGGCCTATTTCTAGGACAATTTCCATCATTTGAGTCACATTTATACACACACAATTATTCTGTGTAAATAAACAAAATTTAATTACTTTTTCTGGCCAGGTCAGGAAATCTGAAGGATGCTCCTTTTCTCAAAACAGTTAATAAAATAGCAATACCGGGAATCTGTACAGTCTAATCTTAATCTACACTGTCTGCCAAAGGCAGTCTGATCTTAATATACTTTACATGCAAAAATAAACTGAATTCTACCCAGTGGTCTAACAACTAATATCTTTCGAACATTTATTCTACCAATCACAAACTTCCGTATAACTTTGAGCATAGTCCCTGTTATTGTTGAATACTTTGCTTAATATCGTGTACAACTTGAGATCTTTAACCTTGAGGTATTTACGCATGTGATACCCTGTCACACACTCCGGTATGGAATCGTCCTTGTAAAACTTGCAATTCATTCCCGCTGGAAAAAAAAATGAATCATAAAGAATACAATTTTTGTTTAATTTAAACCTATTTATTGTACATCTATTGTGACACAAGGGCGTACAATTCTGAGCGATCACTCTGGATGATTGCCTCCCTGAAAACCATAACCCCTTACCACACAGTCCAGAGTTTTGACGACTATTTCCCAAATGACAAACTTAAGCCTTGTCTAAACTGGAAGCGTTTGTAGATGACATATTAGAAAACATTCAAAACATAAAATTTGTCTTTCATAGGGTAGAAAACATTGTTGGAAAAGGAGAAAATGCCTGTTTCCAGCATTTTTCTCCTTTTTCCACAATGTTTTCAAATGCCTTCTTTCACAGGGTTGTTTACAGTCGTCATTTGTGTGGTAACGTGTTAAGGTCTTTTGAAAACATTGTGAGAAAAGCAGAAAATTTTGGTAATCATTGTGGCTTTTCTCACAATGTTTTCTACCCACTGAAAGACAAATTCTATCATTTGAGCTACATTAAATTTGTCGTCTGCAAATGCTTTCAGTTTGGATGAACCTAAAATTTTGTCGTTTGGTAAAGTGTTTACCAGCAGTCACACAGTTTTGTTGGTAATGTCACAGAGAGAGGTTAGATATATAAGCACTTGAAACCTGCCTTGCTGTTGAGCTAGCTTTTACAGCGATGCGGTTTGGTGTATTTCTCTCCGTGGAAGTTAAGCAACGTGCATTAGGTTAGTGCCTGGATGGGTGACCAGGTCGTTGCATGTTACATTTGGTGGTAGAGGTGGGATAATGACAACTGCGGGTCTGGAGTTGCCTTACCCATGTATATTCCCCTGGCTTATTTATATGTACATGTTTGTATATAAGTCTCGAGGTCGAGACTTGTCGAAGGGGGGAGTAATGTCACGGAGAGAAGTTAGATATATAAGCACTTGAAACCTGCCTTGCTGTTGAGCTAGCTTTTACAGCGATGTGGTTTGGTGTATTTCTCTCCGTGGAAGTTAAGCATTGTGCATTAGGTTAGTGCCTGCATGGGTGACCAGGTCGTTGCATGTTACATTTGGTGGCAGAGGTGGGATAATGACAACTGCGGGTCTGGAGTTGCCTTACCCATGTATATTCCCCTGGCTTATTTATATGTACATGTTTGTATATAAGTCTCGAGGTCGAGACTTGTCGAAGGGGGGAGTAATGTCACGGAGAGAGGTTAGATATATAAGCACTTGAAACCTGCCTTGCTGTTGAGCTAGCATTTACAGCGATGCGGTTTGGTGTATTTCTCTCCGTGGAAGTTAAGCAACGTGCATTAGGTTAGTGCCTGGATGGATGACCAGGTCGTTGCATGTTACAGTAGTTCTAAAGCTTGATCCCGCTCGTCACTGGATTTTAGCTCCAAACCTCTGATGTGATCCTGTATCACTAGACCCCTATCTCTCACAAAATTTACTCATAGCTTGTTAACCCTTATAGCCCCTTTCATGAGCCCCTTTCACGACTATAGTTGCCTTTGTGGCCAGTGTAGACCAAGATCAGACTGCACAAAGTGTGCAGTCTGATCCTTGATCTACACTGTCTGCCTTGTTGAGATATTGTAGAAAAGAGTAACCTTAAAATTGCAATTATTTGGGCTTTATTGCTAGACTGAAAATGTGTTCATTCGGTTTATTCGGCACCCTAAGGGTTAAAACCAACAACTGTGTCACTCAAGAGCCTAGATTGAACTGTGGTAGACTGATTAGAAATGAGCCATGCTCTGGCAAAAGGGGGCTTAATGCACCTCCGTGATACATAATGCCAGGCAAGTCATCACACAATTATGGATCCATAATAGCCACTTTTTTAAACAACCGACTCAATCATGAGGTAGACTGGTCCTTTGACAGGCAGAAAATTGACCAATAGCGAAAAGTTTCGACTCAGGTCAGCCTGCGCGGACTGCGCAGGCTTACCTGGGTCGATACTTTTTGCATATGCATTAAGCCCCCTTTTCACAGAGCACGGCTCAAATATAATATAAGCCGTGCTCTGGAAAAGGGGGTTAATTGCATCTTCATGATGCATTACATCAAGCAAGTCATCACTGGGTCCAGAAAATCCAATTTCTTTAACAACCAACTAAATTATAAACTGGTTATTTGATGTGCAGAAAACTGACCAATAGCAAAAACTGTTGACCCAGTTTAGCCTGTGCGGACTGCAGTTATTTGAACAACACTCTCACGAAGCTACTTACTGCTTTCTACAAAAAAACATTATTGACCCAAAAGATCATTTTTGGTTGAAAATATTATAATAATTACTGAACTGTAGTCATAGCCTGGGTCTAGGCGGTAATAATTCTTAATTGCTCCTAATCGCAGTCTCCTTTCACTGTCTCTACAGACATGTGGCAAAGCTGTTAACTGGTTCATAATTGTTACCATTTATTGTCATTTTTGACAAAGTAACATCTTAATCCTTAGAATGCCTTTCACAACTATAGTTGCCTTTATGCCCAGTGTAGATCAAGATCAGGATGCACAAAACATGCAGCCTGATCTTTGTCTAGACTGTCTGCATCGCTGAAACTCTTTAAACTAAGTTGTGATTATTTAGCTTTTATTTCTATACTGAAAATACTTTTTGAGTTTATTTGGCACTTTAAGGGTTGATATATAAAGGGAAAAAATGATCAGACTGAAACCCCGACCACTGTGGTTATGATATACATGAAATATCGAATCATCCTGTTGAAAAGCCAAATTTTTACTTACAAATATCTCTGTTGGAAACTCCGTTAAACCATATCAAAACACCTTTCATGAAATAGTCGTACATGTTAATCAACTGGGACCAAGTTTGACTTTGAATTGACAATTCATATGCCTCTGCAATTTCAGCTAGTTTCCCTTCACCCAATGCTCGGGTCATGATTGTCAGTGCATACTCTCTTATAAGGTAATTTTCTGCACCTTGAATATAAAAACGATAATTGATTGTATGGAGTTTAGCACAGTTTTCAACAATGTTTCAGTTATATTGCAGTGGCCAGTGCATCTATCCATGCTTTCCTGGAGTTTCTATTACCAGTACTTTGCACAATATTCTTCAAAAGCCACTGGCTGCTTTCGCACAAAACCACTGTTGGAACAATAATTAGCGGTGAGAGAGGAATGAATCCTCTTACAATGACTATCATCAATCCTTGCACAGAAACTGGCCATGCTGGGGATTCGAATCAGCAACCCTTTGGTCGTAAGTCCATTGCGCTACCAGGCTCGGCATAAAAATAATGATGAACATGATGAAAATGATTGTTATGCTAATTATCTTAACTCATTACCAGACCACAAAATTTTGGACTAGTCTAAATCGAAAGCATTTGCAGACGACAAAATAAATGTGAATCAGAAATTGAAATTTGATTTTGGAAGGGTAGAAAACGTGGGAAATGGAGAAAATGCTGGTTACCAGCATTTTCTCCTTTTCCCACAATGTTTTCAGAAGGCTTCTTTCTCAGGGTTGTTAAAAGTCGGGATTGTGTGGTAAAGGGTTAACTCATTATCAGACCACAAAATTTTGGACTTGTCCAATTCCAAAACATTTGCAAATGATAATTAAAATTTTGCTCAAATGGTGGAATATGTCTGTAAATGCCCAGTAAACATTGTGGGAAAAAGAGAAAAAGCTGGTTACCAGCATTTTCTCCATTGTTTACAAGAACCTTCTTCCTTGAGGTTGTTAAAACTCGAAATTGAGAGGTAAAAGGTAAAAGAAAATACACTTAGTTAAATAAAGACATGGAAGTGAAAAAGCTGAAAACAAAGCTCATCAAGGACACGGTATTTTTACTTGAAATGGTCAAGAAAAGAAAACATTGTAATAAGTAAATAAGTTTGATGTCCATAAATGTTTTAAATAGTATTTCAAATATGGGCCATGCTCTAGCAAAAGAGGGTTAAATGCATCTGCATTATATCAAGAAAGTAGTCACAAAGTTATGTATCCAGCTAACAACTGACTGAATCCTGAGGTAGAATGGTTCTTTTCATGCAGAAAATTGACCAATAGCAAAAAGTTTCAATCCAGGTCAGCCTCTGCGGATTACTGACCTGGGTTGACACTTTTTCGCAGATGCATTTAACCCTTTTTTCACAGGGCATGGCTCATATATAACAATAGCCAGGGCACCTGTCAGTATACTCCCAGAGTTTCTTCACCAGTTCTATGTTTACATAGCAATCTTTCTAAGCCCCTGGCTGAACAAAAATAAAGCAATGTTCGACAGTGAGAGGGAGACATATCAACACTGTCATCAATCCTCAGACAGTTTTTTGGCCAAGCCAGAGATTTAAACCTGTAACCCCTGGATTAGGATTGCTCATTTCCTAGCACTACCTAGAGACCAAATGTGGGATTTGAATGAACACTTTCAAAACTTAAAAAGGGCAGCATAAAGATAAAGTTTCATAAGTCAAATTACCACTTACCTCCAGAAGGGTTGAACCCCTGACACATGACATTACTTTCCACCACAAAAGTCCTGGAAAAGTTCCCATACGCCCACAGATAGTTTAATGGATAGTTCTGATAATATGGATACATACTGTTTGTACACCACTGTGAGCAGTCATAAGTACCAACCCCTGGGATAAAAGCCTGTGTGTTACAGCTAGCTGCAGAGAAAAATGGAGGTCTCTTAATTTTTTGGTTGGCCGGTTGGGAAGTTTGGTCTGGTCTGGTTTTTGGTTTTTATGGATAATGTATCTGTTGGTTGTTTTTGTATTATGCTAGTTGGTTGGTTGGTTGGTTGTTTGGTTAGATGGATTGATGGATGGATGGATGGATGGATCGGTGGATGGATGGATGGATGGATGGATGGATGGATAGATGGATGGATGGATGTCAGCCATTGGTTAGTAAGCTAATTCAATGATATACCTGTAACAAGTCCTCAAATATATACATGTCAACGTCAAACAACTTTGAAATTAACTTGAGCCTGGGCAGGTAGCTCAATGGCTAGCATATCCGACCTGTGACCTGGTGGTTGCGGGTTGGAAACCCAGTTGTGGCAAACTTTCTGTCTGGCGATTTTTCACCTCACACCTCTGATTCAAGTGAGAAAAGCAGTCAGTGGCTTGGAAAGAAAATTGTATCTGTACTGGTGTGAGAAAGCCAGGAAATACCTGCGTAGGTGCACTGGCCACCATAATTATGACCTAAGCTGTTAAAACAGTGTTAAACACTTATACAAATAAACAAATTGAAATTAATTTACAAATAAGAGCAGAACTTTAAAGACAAAGGAAAAGTAAACTGATTGTCTACTACTGTTAAATGTATGACAAAAATGTTTGTTTTATGTTAGAACAATGCTTACCACCGCATTCCACAGGCATGTCATCAAATTCAGAGAATGACTGTGCGGGTAAACCTCGATAGTCAAACAGTCCTACTGAACTGTTTCCTGCCAAAGCAACGAACAGATCTCTTGGCATGAAGCGTACCATACGATAAACAAGTTCTGCTGCCTGTAAAAGTAGAAGAAGGTCAAAATATTAGTTAACTGGTTGACTTTTAACCCTTTACCACACAATCCTTAGTTTTAATGACCTTGAGAAAGTACCAATAGGATTTTTGAAAACTTTGTTGGAAAAGGAGAAAATGCTGGTAACCAGCATTTTCTCCTGTTTTCACAATTTTTTCTTCCCTATTAAAGACAAACTCCATCATTTCAACCACCTTTTATATCCCATGTGCAATGCTTTCAAATTCGGTAAGTCTAAAATTTTGTTGTATGGTATTACGAAGTTAATGGATTGACTTTTTAAAAACCTCTAGCAAAAAGTCTGTTGTTTTCAAGATCCTTGTTTTCAAGAATGCCAGAAAATATCATAGCAAAAGGATGAATTGTTGGTAACCAGCACTTTTTTTTTCCAGTTCCCTGCTATGTGTTCTAGTGTTTAAAAGACAATTTCCAACATCTGTGCCAATTAAAATTCTCTGTCTTCAAGTGCTTTCAGTTTGGACAAGTGTAAAATTTTGTCTTCTGCAAAAGAATGGAAAATAGCAAGGGAGTGGAATACTGACTGCAAAAGCTACTTTTAACGCCACCATTGGCAGTGCTGGATGTGGAATGGCTTAAATAAACCGGAAGTACAAACCGAATTACTGTCAACGTAACGTATTTCCGTGATAAAAATAGATCTAAATATATCTAAATACTATATGCAACCTGTGAAGACGCGAAAAGTTAAATTGTCACAACGGCAATACATTTGATCTCTATCATAAAACTATTGATGATTAAGTACGTAACTACATGTGGACATGCACTGATCTAGTACAGGTTTTGCCAATGTCCTGAATTACCTGTGGTGTGTATCTACACACATTTATTGATTCCTTTTCACCTACCTTTTGCACAGAGTTCGAATTTTCCAAATTCGTACCAAAGACTTCAATACTTGGAGAATCCGTCGGCGCTACCGTGTTATTAAATCCACATTGTGTGACGTAATAATATTGAGGGGTGCCTGATTGCCGTTTGTCTCGGTGATGCAACAAGCCGGCTGCGTTCAGCTCGCGGAGGTATTTGTTGACTTCCGGCCGCAAATCGCTTTCAATCGATGCGCATGTGTAGGAAATGGTTGAAAGTAGGACCAGCCAAAACTGCATGGTGTTTACTTCTGTTTTGAAATCCAAGATTCGCAGAATGAATATAATTCCTGCAAATTAGAAAGGACTGAAGAAGCGAAAAGAATTCTAACAACCCAGGACTTCTGCAAGCTATGCAGGTTAAAAAAGGAAGGCGAAACTTTGCAACAGTTCAGCAGTATTAGATCTTATTTTTTGTCCAAATGAATAGATCTACATCTACCAAGTTGTTAAGTCACTATTGACAAAAAAAAAAAGAATGTGAAAAAGGATGAATGTAGGCCTAACTAAGAAAAACATTATATTAACTTAAGTATCACTACTATGGGAGGTTACTGGTAGTACATTAAGAATAATTCTGCTTGTATCACTCCGCACACACATAAAATTGTGGAAATAATTCGGCACAGTAGAATACCAAGATCGTCCTGAAGCTGCTGTGCATTCTTATCTCTATTTTCGATGTTCTGTAATGTTAACAGTAGTTCTGCACAGCAATCCAAGGTTTAACAGCTGTCACTTCACACCAATAATAGGTTCATTCAATGTTCCATTATTAACACTTACTACGCCGTACACAACCATAGTACCTTTACGGACAGTGTAAATTAATAGACTACAAAATACGTGTAGTCTGTAGTCTGATCCTGATCTACACTGTCCACCTTGCTGAAACACCTTTAAGTAAAGCAACCGTGGGATTTTGTTTATTTTGGGTCTTATATCTCGACAGAAAATATCTGTCGGTATCATTTAACCCTTTACCAGATGACAAAATTTTAGCCTTGTCCAACTTGAAAGCATTTTGCAGACGACAATTTCATTGTGGCTCAAAGGGTAGAAAACATTGTGGGAAAAGGAGAAAATGCTGGTAACCAGCATTTTCTCCTTTTCCCACAATGTTTTCAATAGGCTTCTTTCCCTGGTTCGTTGAAAGTCGGCATTGTGTGGTATCGGGTTTACTAGTGTTGTACATCAACGGTTAAAACAATTTGTTTCATTTGCTCACATCAAAACAAATGATTCATATCGGCGTTTACAATGTAAAAACTTAGGGTGCCTCGGGAAACTGGCTACATCCTTACTCTCATAGTATAACCTACACGAGTTTAACCTACACGAGTTCAACCATTACCCTGCTAAATAAGTGAAATGAAACTTTTAAGTCGATAGTTTAAACCCAAATTTTGCTATTTCAAAGGTGTTTTGGGGGGAGAAAGATATCTCCTTATCGGACAGTGTAGATACAAGATTAGACTGCACGCTGTGCAGTCTGATCTTGATCTACATTGTCCGCAAACGGTCCTTGAGTCGCACTTAGCAGCCTGCGGGTTAGCAATATATTTGTGTTTTAAGTTACTTTAACTAGATCATTGTATTGTGATGAAATTTTTAGCGTGTGTCAATGATAAAATAAATGATACGTCGGCAAATTTTGGTAAAATTAACTGTTGGTAGGTATCTTAATTATGACTGATTGATTGATTGTATGTTTAACGCCGTTTTCAACATTATTTCAGTTATATCACGGCGGCAAGTCCGCCTATCCATGCTTTTCTGGAGTTTCTTTTACCAGTACTCCGCACAATATTCTTTCAAAGCCACTGGCTGCTTTCTTACATAACCATCGTCGAAACAATGATCAGCGGTGAGAGAGGAATGAATCCTATCGCAATGATCATCAATCATCAGAAGGAAATTGGCCGAGCCAGGGATCGAACCACGACCCCCTGTTCTTAAGTCCTGTACGCTACCGGCTGAGCTACCGGGGCTCGGCGATAACTATCGTATACTACTGGAATAAAGAATCAACGAATCCAAAGAGCATATAAAATTAATTTTATACCACACAATACTGAGTTTTAACGACCCCGAGGAAGAGAACTTTTCAAAGCATTGTGTGAGAAGGAGAAAATGCTGGTAACCAGCATTTTCTCCTTTTCCTACAATGTTTTTTACCTTATCAGAGACTTTAAATTCGTTTGCATGAATTTTGAGTAAATCGTCTGCACAGGCCTTCAATTTGGACCAAGATTTTCTCATTTGTTAGAGTTTTAGATTTAACAAGTTTAAACTTGGAGGGGTTAATCCGAAAATTAAACATTTCATCGAAAAAGTTTTCAAATCTGTGGTAAAAATTTCGAACCACCGGTTTTTCGCAGGTCTTACTGTTTGTTTAGCAACTTGAATTAACAGTCGCTTTCTTCTCAAGATCTAACGACCCCTCTTGAAGAAGAAATCCGTCCTTTACGGGTAAAAATGGTGACTTGTTTAGTTTTTAACTCTTTCACTGAACAATCAGCCATCTTTTAACAACTCTAAGAAAAGGGTCCTTAAAAAACATTGAAGGTTGCAAAGGAACAAAATGCCGACTTGGAAAGAATGTTGCGCGTAGAATGAGTCATGAACTTCATAAGGGTGTTATACCGCTGTAAAATAACTGAAATAATGCGGAAAACTGCTATTCGGCAAACCTCGGGTGATCCGCCAAGTTACGGAATCGGCCGAGTTATGATGAGTGGAAAACGGCTTCGAACGCCAAACAAATAGTTTACTGGCGGTGCGATCACTTTCTCGGCTTTCATTGCTCTAAAATGTTAATTAAGCACGTCTCTATATTATCATATGCTTTTTCTGTGTTGTGTAGATCCAAGATCAGACTTTGCATAGTCTGGAGCGATATTTACCAAGCATTTAAAAGTTAGTTAAATTATGTCTTAATTCCAAGACCGCGGCCATCTGACTGGCTGAGACATTGTCTAAGCCAATAAGATGGTTGGTCTTGAGATTAAAAGTCATAATCATAATAGAAATGTTAGTCACTCTGAATACCTGTTCACGCTCTTGGATTTATATTTTCCGATACATGATTAAGATTTAGTGAGAAATCTTTAACACCGCAATATTCTGATTATTCCACGTATGCAGCATTCTATAAAGTAAAACATATATCTTCTTACCTTGTTAAAATGTTTGATTTAAGATTTCTTGGTATACAAATCCCTTTGTTAAAAAATTTATTCTAATTCTTCAAAGAATGTTGACGAAACAGATAGAAGGAATTATTTCCAAGTTTTCGATAATCTTCAGTTTCTGTGAAAAATATAGTGACAGGTGTATGACACTATCGTTACCCACTAGTTATGTATTCCAATTCTGTTCTTTCCGGAATTTCGAGGACTTTTGAAAATCACAATTTAATTCTATAACTGTTTCAATGTAATTTCGAGACCACATCAAATACGGTTACTTTTCGATCAAGATAAAATCTGTAACAGTTTTATTATTTACCAACGAACAAGACCAAGTCATTGTTGAAAGTATTAAGTACAATGGTCGATTGAATCCGAATGACCCCTTCAACCTATGGCTATTAATAATTAAACCAAAGTCCTTCAGAATGTCTGTCTGAAGATTTTTGCACCTGAAAAAAAAAATTTACATGAACGTATCCAAGATCCAATCCCTTACTTCTTTTTTTTTTTTAAAAAAGGTGTATCTGAATACGGCTTTCATTCCATATTGTGTAAATTTACATTATAGAATATATATTATGTAAAACTGCGCTATGTGCTGTAGAGAGAAGGGAGGAAAGTACAATTATTGGACAAAAGGGTGGACGGTGGTCAAATCTATAGATATTTCTGCAGCTATTTGTCACAGGTACACTGGCCAAGGGGGGTGTGCCCGGTGTTAAGTTATTTCATTGTTCAAGCTATTTCACATAAACGGTCACCGTCTAAACGATTTATATAAAAGGGGAGCAAACTGTGACATGCTATGTCGGCCACAATGAATCTTGTCTCGATAGATATTTGCGGCGCTCTGGCTAAAAAGGGGTTTGGTGCATTTTCGTGATGCATTATATCAAGCAAGCATAAAATCTGTTATGTACGAGATTTTAAACAACAGTGTGAATCACGAAGTAGAATGGTCCCTGGACATGTAGAAAATTCACAAATACCAAAAAGTTTAGGTCTGTGTCGGCCTGCGCAGTCCGGGCATCGACATGGGTCAATGTGTTTTTGCAAAAGTATTTAACCCGCTTTTCATAGAGCATGTTTGTTTGTTTCGTGTATGACTCTCTACTAAATGATTCCCTATTTAAATTAAACGACCCTAAAACAGAAAGCGTTTGAAAACATTTTGAGAAAAGAAGAAAATATGTGGTAGCCAGCAGCACTCCCTCTCTCTCTCTCTCTCTCTCTCACGTTTTTTTTTTTTTTTTAAGACAAATGCCATAGCTGAAGCCACATTTGTCCGCAAATAATTTTACTTCGGAAAATGTCGAAATAAAATCGTCATTTAGTAAGAGTTAAGACCGGGTTTGTCGTTATTTCAATTATATTCCGGCGGCAAGCACACCTATCCCTGATTTGTGGAGGTTCCTTTACCAATAAATCTTAAAACATTCTTTCCAAGACACTAGCTGCTTTCCCACAGTGCAATTGTAACCAACATTTCTCCGTTGCCCACGATGTTTCCAGTCTTCTGAAAGGCAAATACCCTTATTTGAGCCCCATATGAGCCATTCTTTGTGAAAAAGGGGATGTACCATATGGGCAAAAAGTATTGACCCATGTCAGCCTGCGCAGTACATAAGTCGAAACTTTATGTAAATTTTCTGCATGTCCAAGGACCATTCTACCTCGTGATTCAGTAGGTTGTTAGACAAAATGAGTTTTATGGATTTATAATAATAATTGTATTATGACCTGCTTGGTATGCATCACAGAGCATCACAGAGATACATTCAAAAACCCCTTTTGCCGGAGCATAGCTCAAATAATTTGCCGTCTGCAAATACTTCCAATAACAACGTGTCTAAAAACTTGAGGTCTTGTAAACAGCGTCTTATTTCATGCTTTCCGGTAGGATATCGAGAAATAGCAGTGAAAATATTTTTCGATATTCCACGGGTACGACCAGTGAAAATACCGATTTTTATATTCTAGTTACCTAGGTAAATTGCGCGCGACTCACAACCAGATGGAAATATGACGTCATTTACCTTACATTTCTCGCGCTTGACGTAATATTGTAACGCGTTTCTATGCGCGAGGGGTACGCCACGGGGAATAATTGAAAAGAACTGTACTGGATTTTGATAAAGCTCTTCCAAGAAAGGGTTAAAAGCATGAAATAAATAGAATATTTGTTCGAAATTTATTTCATCTCGTGAACACCATCGGTAATATTTTCACTCGTGGCTGCGCCACTCGTGAAAATATTACCGATGGTGTTCACTCGATGAAATAAATTTCGATCTTTCACCGAAAAAAACAAATATCCTCTATATACTACCTTCAGACGATATTCGCCTGATCTTGCGGCAGACCACGTTTGATAAATGAGTGACCTGTATTCATCTACAGACTCGATAGTCATGATGATTATATGATAATGGCCTGCAACACGCGAAAAGGGGTATTCGCATATATGCGTAAAGTGTCGTCTCGGATCAGCCTGCGCAGTCCGCGCAGGCTAATCCGAAACGACACTTTCCGTTTTTATGTAATTTTCTGTTTTGCACAAGTCTACTGAAGAACAAAATCTAATGTAGTCGTAAAGTGCTGTGTTGGATTAGCCTGCGCGGACAGCCCAGGATGATCCGAGACGACACTTTATGCAAATGTCAGAATGCCCCTTTTCGCGCGATGCAAGCCAATTTATAGGATCTTTTTATAAAGGATATAAGTGCGCGGAATGCGCAGGCTGACCTGGATAGACACTTTTAGCTGTCGCATCAAATCACCTTTTCACAGAGCATGGCGCATATATTTTCTTCCAAATTGTCAGTAAATAAGTGCAAATTTGTAAATGTACTAAAATTCTGTTTATTGAAAGTAACAGCCTTGTTTGCTTACATGCGCAACCAGACCTGCCGCTGCATTGTTTTCAAAGGGAAAAAAACAACAACAACATGTGTGCCTAAAACTAGGACCTTATATGTTATAAGTGTATTCATCCTTTTAACGAACTTCGTAATGCGCGCTACGTGCGCGCATGTTTTTTATCAAAGTATACTTTGACCCTACATATTAACAGTTCTAATTAATTCTAAATTAAAAAATCTCAGATTAGCCATCTAATTGGCTGCATGAGACATTCTGTCTCAACCAATAAGTTGGCTAGTCTTAGATTTTATAATCAGAACGTAATAGGATAAGTGGTTATTACGGTCCTTTTGAACACCGTAGATTCGAGGAACATCTAAAATTCGTTTAATCGAGGTTTTACTTTTACGACTTAGACTTTGAGAAAGCCCTTGCCATGCATCATCATCTTCTTAACGTAACACAAAAATCTTACTAATCATCATCTTCGTAATATGACACACGAACGTTCAAATCAGATTAGCAGTACATGATGTAAATTTTTTGTTCATCTTTAATTTGTAATTTTTTTTTAAATAGAGATTTTTACTTTTACGACTTTCCGACACTGGTATTCACACATCAAAGCCCTTGCTATTCGCACATCATCTTCGTTACATAACACACAATCTTTCTAATCAAATTTTTCATGTCGTCCTCAATGTCGAGAAATCTAACACGTTTTAAGGCCTCTCTAATTGATTCTGACTGGTATTTGATATTCTTGAGAGATTTTAAACTGTCAGGAATGTTTAAAGAATTTTTCTTTTCAGCTTCTTGGATTTCAGCTTTAATTTCTTCAGACTGCATCCCCACATCTTCGTTGTGTAAGTGCGTTCCTTCGTTTGATATCTCATAATACACGTGAGTAGTTTTATCTATAGCAATGTCGTTGCCGAAAAATCCGACTGGAGAATGCTTACAACACAAATCTTCTGCATGTGCTTGTAAACTAACTTTTTCCATCTCTTCATTTAAAGTTCCCATTTTCTCCTGACTCGCCGGATCTGCGTTCTTTTTCATAGCCACAGACTCTCTGTCACGATACTCGCGGCTGTCGCAAACAAGTCCATCTGTATTTTCAAGAACTGGACCCGTCCTCTCGAGTTCCTCTTGCATTTTGCTTACAAGTGCTGCTAGTGTTTTCATGTTTTCCAGATCGTCCCTCGTGAACCCACATTGAATGATGACGTCACTGAAACATTGACCAATCCCCTCGCAATCTATCAAGTGCCATAACATTTTGACGTCTATTATTTCCGCTCGGTGAAGTTTAAGTTTTGCCAGTACAAAGCTGAAAAAGATCCTCACGTGATCTAACACTTCGCTCATGTTGGCTTCCGAGTCATTTATCTTCTCCAGTAGTTCCCAGCTCTGTAAAAGAACAAACAGGTAAACAATTTTGTACTAGTCATCTATCATTGTTATCAACCCACCCATTCATCCCCATCTACGGACCAACCAACACCCACACCCATCCATCGATCCACCAATCCATCGATTCGTCTGTCTGTCTGTCTGTCCGTCAGTCTGTCCTTTAAGGCGTTCCGATGGCATGTTTTGTATAAAACCATCAAACACGGTTTATTTCCCTCGCTATTTACGTTCTATACGGGTCTCTCCCATGCAAAACGCAAGATTGTTTTGTTGCATTCTGCAAACCTTGGGTTATTCGTTGATCAAGTCGAAATCTGTGTTTTGTTGTTCTTGTAGTAGACCAAGACTGGCCTGCAACACGCGAAAAATGGCATTATAACATTTGCGTAAAGAGTCGTCTCGGATCAGCCTGCGCAGTCCGCGCAGGCTAATCCGAAACGAAACTTTCCGTTTTTTATATAATTTTCTGTTTTGCGCAAGTCTACTGTAGCACAAAATCTAATGTAGTCGTAAAGTGCCGTCTCGGATTAGCCTGCGCGGACTGCGCAGGCTGATCCGAGACGACACTTTACGCAAATGTCCGAATGCCCCTTTTCGCGTGTTGCAAGCCAAGTAGTAACTTTGTGAGAGATACAGATGACATATTCGCCACATTACCCTATCGATGCCAAAGGCGATGTTTTTTCAATGCATTTGAGGATGACTAAAGATTGAGCTCCTACGTACAGTCCGATCTTGATCTTAACTTTTACACGGGAGGGAAGGGGAGGGGGGGCTAGTGTACCACAGAAGGCTATCTATTCCGAAGTATTATTGAGCGGCTCTCAAGTAAAAGGGGCTTTATTGTATCTCCATGATGCATTTTACAAAGCAAGTAATTTTGTCTGAACAACCAACTGAATCATGAGGTAGAATGTCTTTTGACATACAGAAAATTTACTAATAACATAAAGGTTGGACCCAGTTCAACCTGCACGGACTGCGCAGTTTGTCCTTGGTCATTTCTTATTGGAGGTGCATTAAATCCTGTTTTTCACAGAGCGTGGCTCATATAATAGGATACTATCGTTGTTACTTCTCCAGTACACAGGTGCCTGACATGTCTGGTATCATACAGCCCCTTTATATAGAGGGGTTGTATGATACCAGACATGTCAGGCACCTGTGCTCCAGTATACCAGACCCAGGGCTGTGTGCTGTCCGATATTACTAAGGGGTTTTAACCATTCGAATAAAGATGGAACTAGTTCATTTGGCAGAGCCGTTGTATAGATCTAAACAAGGTTGGTTTTTTTTTTTTCGTTTTCTGTGTTGTACTGTACTACAGTAGATCTAATCGGATACAATAACTGGAAGACAGCCGGCACCCCTGTCGCCCCTTTTACTGGGTGATTGCTCAAGGCTTACTTCTGAGCTACAAATAAATTTTTCGAGGGAATAAATTGCGACCGGTATGGAACTCGAACCATGTCTACAGTAGGCTGCACCTCGCTAACAGGACAATTGCTTTAAGTTTAACCACTGAGTTACCCAGACAACTTGGCATCTACGCCAGATCTACCGATTATCATCTTATGAGCATAAAGAGGTCTAGTTGCAATCGAAATCAAAAGAACGGTCTTCTTTGACTCATAGGATAACGAATCGGAGACCTTCGACGGTAGTTTTCACTAAAAAGAACACCACGTAAACTTTACATAACCTTTTGATCCGTTTCTGCTTTTCTAACATATTTCTTTACAGCCATTTCCATTTCCCTCGCTGCCAACAACATGTCATTGAAATCCCTTTCAAGTTGTCCAGCCCGCTTCTCTAAATTCGACACCTTCGTACTGATATTAAGTTCGCGTTGCAATGCCATATTATCAAAATGATTCTTCGCCATTTTATTATTTTGTTTTCAAAATATGACGTCATCTACTACGTCACAGTTCGCCAACACGCATTTAATGAAATTTGTCTGAGATGTCTCCAAATCATTTGACCATGGATGCCCTGGGTCGGTGCTTATAAAACTTTTTTTCATGTTCAACTCAGCTGGGCATGAAATTTCAAACTTACACAGAATTGATTTGGTACACCTCACAGAACAATTTTTTAAATTTTTTAAACTTCTCTTTCCTTTTCATGAAAAAGTATAGACCCAAGATCAAACAGTCCAAAAGTGTTTTGACGACACTAGGACAAAATGCTTTTCAAAACATTATGGGAAAAAGAGAAAAAATTGCCAACCAGTATTTTCTTCTTTTCTCGCAATATTACATGCCTTCAGTGAAAAACCGTAGGAAAAGAACAGTATTCATGTCTTTTTCAAATCTACGACCGCAACTCGCAGTAGCCTTGCGGTTCATTGGTTCACGGTAGTTACGGTCCGACCAAGAAAAAGTCAAAATTTTAACAGAGTATAGATCTAGATTTAGACTAGATCTGGAATAAATTACCAAATAATTTTCTAATTTCATCTTTTAATTAGCGTCATAGAAAAGATCATCCAGTTTCATCCAAACATTTGAAAGAAAATCCACCTTGACCACTGTCCCGCTGCACTTTTGAATTTGATTCATGTGACTTCGATGGTTTTCATTTAAAAAAAATCTATGCGACTTGATACATTTGGCTCCAATTTGCAGTCACATGATTTAAAAAATATTACCACATGACCTTGTTGTCTGCGCATGTCATATTCTTCGAAGATTCAACCTGTCTGCTATGACGCATCACCAATCCCATATAGCCTACTAGGGAAAAGTAGGGCTTATACCGAAGCTAATACCCAATCCTGTAGGGGCTGTTTTAATAAATGGCCGGTGCATAGGTTACATGCTAGCTAGACTCTGCTCTGCATGAATCGCACCAGGTAGCGTTTTATTGAGTAAACGTTTATTTCAGTTTGAAATTAAAAGTAACGGTTGTTGTTTTGAAAAGTAGTCCGGTTCTGTACCCAGAATGCCCAAATTAGATAGATGTGTATTTGTAGAATGCCATCTAGCGGGAGATAATGCACATGACCTAGCAGATGATCTAAATACGTCGTCATGTATGGTTTTTAGTAAAACTGCGTACAATGAAGGATTTTAGAGGGTGGGGTAAATGGTGTTAAGCTTGCATGTAGATGCCGATGGCACCGTTTTCACTTCCGGTTTATTCTTCTTCCTTTCTAAGCTTTTATTTTGGAAATTGAAGTTGGCTGCGGCAGGGATCGTATATACGATCCCTGGCTGAGGTAAAGAAATGTCCGAGTCAAGGTAGATCTAGATCTATTTACAATCAAAACAGAGACCAGAAAAGCTACCAGAGGGCACCGATGTTTGTTATGACGGAAAAATACCGATTACCTCGAAGCAATATGTGTCGTGAAACTACATATCGTAACTATACATTTTTTTTTTAACCAAGAGAAATAACTGTCACAGAACTTGATATTATATTCATACGAGTTACCTCCCTTGCTTCTTTCCGTTCTAAACACTTCACAGAACTAATCAAAACAAGATTTCGCTCAGTTTATTGGCATTTAACGGAAATTTTATGTCTAAAAAAATTTTGGCAAAGTCTAAACTACGATCAACCCACTTGTGTAGGTTGTAGGGACTGGTCTTAATTTACACTCTTTACTAAATAATGCAGGACTGGTACTGTCTCGTGCAATATGATAAATATTGTAGTTGAGCCCATCTTCATTCTTTTTTCCCATTATTCCCTTTTGTATACAACCGTGATTAAGATCGGAATGCAAAATGGTTTTTGCAGACAATGAGGATAAGACTACACACAACGCACAGTCTGATCTTTGCTATACACTTTCCATTATTGTCAGAAGTATTCCAGAAAATAAAAACTTTGAATATAAAGACTTGGGTTCATTCTTCTGGTTCAAAAAGTCCATTTCATATTTATTCAAAACTGTTACCTTTAACCAAACAATCCCATATCCCTAAGACAGGACACTAAAATGACTTGTCAAAAAGGGAGAAGATGCTTGAGTCCAGTCCATCATTTGCCCTCTGAAAATCTCCGACCGCAACACATTTTTCTTTGTATACAGGAAAATAATAAATGCTACAAGATTTAAAATTACTTTAAGACAAGTTACTGCTCTTGCGCCGTTTCCAAAATTCTGAATTTTGGTGTTTATTCTCAGCATGGCGTGTTTTTAACCCTATCTCAAATGACAAATTTCAGACTCCTTCGAATTTGCAACATTTGCTGACATTAAATGATAGTGATTGTATGGTGTTTAATGACAAAATGAAAGTTATTGAAAATTTGAAATTTGTTTTGGAAAGGGTAGAAAACATCGTGGGAAAAGGAGAAAATGCTGGTTACCAGCATTTTCTCCTTTTCCCACGTTTTCAAAAGGCTTCTTTCTCAGGGTCGTTAAAAGTAGGGATTGTGTGGCAAAGGGTTAAGGCCGTTTTGAACAATAGTTAAGTTACACTGCATGTTATCCATGCTTTCCTTTAGTTTATTTGACTAGACTTTGCATAATATTCTTCCCAAGCCTCTGGCTGCATTCCCACTTAACCATTGTCTGAACTAAATAATAATCTGTGAAATAAATCCTGTTACAATGGCTATCATCAGTCCTCAGAATGAAACTAGCCGTGATGGGGATTAGAATAAGCCATCCTCTGTTCTCAAGTGCTGTATGCTACTGACTGCGCTACCGTGGCTGGACCTGCAGAAGCATAATTTAACCCTTATCCTGCTTAATAACTAAAATGAAATTTTCAATTCGATAGTAAAAACCCAAATATTGCTATTTTAAAGTTATATTTTGAGGAAGAATATCTCCTTATCGGACAGTGTAGATCCAAGATCAGACAGCACATTCTGTGCAGTCTGATCTTGATCTACACTGTCCACAAAAGGTCAGTGAGTCATGCTTAGCAGCCTATGGGTTAAATTGCTACAGATGAAGTCGAGTTCTCCGATAGGGTAGAAAACACTAAGGGAAAAGGGGAAAATGCCGGTTACCAGCATTTTCTCCTTTTCCCTTAATGTTTTCAAAAACCCTCTTTCTCAGGATCGTTAACTCTCAGGACTGTGTAGTAAAGGGTTAACCAAACGTTAGGCTGCTAAGTAGGGCTCATTGTGCTTGTCTGGACAGCAAAGATTAATATCAGACTCCACCTTCTCTTGGATCAACTGTCGAGTACACAAAGTTATTTCCTGCGAAAAAAGCAATCATAATGTTTGGGGTTTTACTAACCATTTGAAACAGATCGAGAGCCTGCCAGAAAGAAATACAATACAGTGGTCAATAGGGGGAAGAGATAGAAAGAAAGAGAGATGGAGGGAAAGTGCCAGAGAGATGGAGGGAGAGAGACAGATGGAGGGAGGGAGAGAGAGAAAATAGAGATGGATTGAGAGAGAGAGAGAGAGAGAGAGAGAGAGAGAGAGAGAGAGGGGGGGTTTATTTGTACAAAACTTGACAGTTCATGTATATTGTTGTAAACCTTTTTATTCCTTCTCATTGATCCAATATCAAAGCATAATTCAAAACAACAGTAACAGCTGTATAACAACAAAAAACAAAAAAACAAGCACTCTCAAGACCAACAAAAATGCATGAAATTATTTCCTAAAATGAAAAAATACCTCCCTCACTGAGTATATGTACAAAATATTTCAAATTGTCTAAATGAGTCTCATTCAATAATGAAATTAATATACGGTAGTATTTCCCATAGAGTCCTTGGTTATGCACAACCAAGATAAATCTAAATGCACAAATATGCTAACCCTTTGCCACATATTTCTGGCTTTATAAAGAAAGCTTTACAAAACATTGTGGGAATGGGAAGACATGTTGATAACCAATGTTTTTTCCTTTTCTCCACAATGTTTTCCACCCTTCTCAAAACAAATTTCAATTTTTGAGTCATATTCATTTTGTTGTCTGCCAATGCTTTCAATTTGGACTTGCCTACAATTTTGTGTTTCGGTAAAAGAGTAATTACTTAACCCTTAACCACATAATCCCGAGTTTTAACAACCCTGAGAAGTAGGTCTTTGAAAACATTGTGAGAAAAGGAGAAAATGCTGGTAACCAGCATTTTCTCCTTTTCCCACAAAGTTTTCTAGACTTTTCTATCTGATACAAATCCCATCATTTATGCCATATAAATTTTGTCGTCTGCAAGTGCTTTCAAATTGGACCCTTCTAAAATATTGTCGTTTGGAAAAGAGATAAGTCTTCGCCTGACAAAAATATTTTAGACTCATCCGCATTGAAACATTCGTAGACAACAAATTAAAAAATTATCTACTTTTTTTGAGTCATGCACTGACAAAAAGGGGGTTCAATGGGACTAACTTCTTGGATAAAACTGTCTATTTTATTTACCGTCAAAGGATTAAGATTATGATAACAAGAAAAACATCCCACAAACAAAAATATGAGTAATAAATAGATCCCAACGATTACCATAACCAAACTTATCAACCCACTTTTGTTAATTTACATATTATATAATTATTGTCATTTTGTATGAGTGTATAGATGGGGAGAGGTGAATGAATGTATGGATGAATGAATGCCCAATAAACTAACTGAATGAATGGATGAATGAATGAATGATGGAACGAACAGACAAACAAATGAATGAATGTATAAATGATTGTTACATGTATCTCAGTCTAATAGACTAAAGACCATTATTTCCCTAAATTGAGTCTGAAATGTTGTATCAACTCAAAAATGATACTTAAGTCTGTTAATGTAAGTGAAATACATGTGTGACTTAAAAAAATAAACTCAGCTTAAATCAGTAGATTTGAGCAAATTTGGAGATTCAAGTTTTTTTGTGAAACTGGTATACTACTAGAGCCAGCTGAACATTAGAGTGCCAAATAAACCAAACCAACATTTCCATTCTAGGTAAAAGAGCCTAATAAATGCAAATGCAATGGTAAGGTTGCTATTGTCCAGGGTGTCTCTGAAAAGCGAACAATGTAGATCAAAGATCAGACTGCACTTTAACCCTTTACCACACGGCAAAATTTAAGACCTATCCAAATTGAAAGCATTTGCAGACGACAATTTCATAGTGGTTCAAATGACGCAACTTTTCTTTGATAGGGTAGAAAACTTTGTGGGAAAAGGAGAAAATGCTGGTTACCAGCATTTTCTCCTTTTCCCACAATGTTTTCAAAAGGCCTCATTTTTAGGGGCGTCAAAAGGCGTCATTGTGTGGTAAAGGGTTAAGGGTTACTCGTGCAGACAGTATTGACACTGGAGTGATGGTGAACAAACCTCACACCAGGATAAAATTATGCAATTTAGTTCTGACCTTTAACTTTTTACCAAACAATCTCATGAATTAACAACACTGTCTGCAAATACTTTCAATTTGGACATACCAAAATTTTGTCGTTTGGTAACGAGTTGCACTATCAGATTGAAATTATCAAATTTCATCAGAGCAATATTCTTAAGCTTAATGCCTTACCAAATAATCCCCTGTTTTCACAACCATTAGGGAGAAATAATTTTAACTCTTTAACAAAAAAATCCGGAGTTTTAATGACCCTGGTAAGGAAAGCTTTTCAGAACATTGTGGGAAAAGGAGAAAATGCTGGTAACCAGCATTTTCTCCTTTTCCCACAATGTTTTCTACCCTTTCACAGCCAAAAAAGCACAAATTTTGCCACATCTAAATTGTCGTCTGCAAATCCTTTCAGTTTGGACTAGTCTTCAAGTTTGTAATTTAGTAGAGTTAAAACATTATGGTGGGCCCAGAGAGAAAGACAACCTGCTGGTCACAAGCACCTTTTCTCCTGTGATGTTTTCTACCTTTTCAAAGACATAACCAATTGTTTGCATCACATATAATTTGAACTTCATTTTATTTGGTGTCTGTAAATACATAACAGTATGAACAAGTCAAAAATTTTGCTGTATGGTAAAGAGTAATATCTTTACCAGTCAACAAAATGTTTAACCTGTCCTAATTGGAAAGCACTGTCCTTTTTCCATGATGTTTTCAAAGGCCTCCTTCTTCCAGGTCATTAAGGCAGGAAACTGCTTGGTAAGGGGCTTTCTCTTTACCAAACATCATAATTAGAGACTTGGTCCAATTTGAAAGCACTTGCAGAAGACATAGTCATTGTAGCTAAACAGATGATTTATAATGTCAAAGTGACAGAAAATATTGAGGGAAAAGGAGAAAATGCTGGATACCAGCATTTTCTTTTTTTCCAACAATGTTTTCCTCTGGGCCATTAAAACAGGGGATTGATTGGTAAATTTTAAATCGACCATTCAAGTTCAACTGTCATTCGTCACAAATATCCTCATCTTCATTCTTCCGAATTTCCAAGACATCTGAAAATTCTTCTGACTCACATGAGGCCCAGGCCATCTTATCAATGCATGACACAAGATCTGAATTAATGGCCAAGTCTCCCTCATGCATCAGAAGATCACGCAACAACAGAAACTTTTTCACTCTTTTTGGCACATTTAATTTATCAACAACACAAAATAATTTCTCCCTGTAGTGGTTTCTAAAAGAGATTCTGCATAGATTAATTAATTTGACTGGTTCAGATTTCCAACTTTGAATCATGCCAATAATACTGTTTGAGTCTGTAACTTGAATATCAGTCAAATACTGTAACCACCGCTCCCTTTTCCATTGTATCCCACAATGCAACATCATAACTGTAGCCTGTGTGTATTGGTGTATATAGGCAAATTGTAAGGCTGTCATATCAAATGGACTTGATATATTTGGGTCAGCACCATAACTAAGCAACATTTCAGCAAACTGCTCCTTTTCTGAAATAACAGCTTTGTACAGGGGTGTTTCCAAAGTGTTGAATGCTTGCTCGTTGATGTTACATCCCGCAGAGAGAAACAGTTCAAGAATGAGACAAAATTTGGAGGTATCAATTGAACTTGAAACCAGACTGTGTAAAGGTGTCGCCCCATCTGGTTTTGAAATGTTGACATCACATCCTGTCCAATATTAAAACAAAAAAAAAAAAAAATTCAGCAAGAGTTAGTTGAAATGTTACTGAAGTCATGACCAAAAGAAAATTTTAGACTTGTCCAATTGGAAGCATTTCACAGACAACAAATCAAATGTAGTATAAATTATGAAATATGTCTATAAAAGAGCAGAAAACATTGTGGGAAAAAGAGAAAAAGCTGGTTACCAGCATTTTCTCCTTTTCCCACAATGTTTTCAAAAGTCCTTCTCCTTGGGGTCATTAACACTCTGGGATGTGTGGTAAAGGATTAATAATGCTTATAAGAATGGAGTTTTATACTCTTTTTATATCTTTACCAAGTCACAAAATTTTTGACTCCTCTAAATTGAAGGCCTTTGCAAATGACAGATTAGACTCAAACAAAGGGATCTGTCTTCTAAATGATAGAAAACATGGTGGGAAAAGGAGAAAATACTGGTTACCAGCATTTTCTCCTTTTCCTACAGTGTTTTCAAAAGCCATCTTCCTCAGGGTCGTTACAAGTTGGGACTGTGTGGTAACGGATTATTTCTTTACCCAACAACAAAACTTCAGACTTGTCCAAATAGAAAGTACATGTATTTGCATACAATACCGGTAACTAAAATGTGCCTCACTTTATATTTGTCTTTGAAAGAGTACAAAACTCTTGTTTTCAAAAAAAGTTCTTCTCTGAAGTCTTAAAAAACTTGGGTTTGTTTGGTAAAGAGTATGTAGTATTTCTGTCATACCCTTACAAAGATAAATCCCATCACTCAGCCAAATTTAATTGTTGTCTGCAAATGGTTTCCATTTGGATTGGTATAAATTTTTATTGTCTGGTGCAGGGGTTAGAAAGAGAGCCAGGCTCTGGCAAAAGGGGGTTTTATCCACCCCTGTGGTACATTATACCAAGCAAGACATATAATTACAGACCCATAAAATAAATATCAAATAAATTTTGTCTAACAACTGACTGAATCATGGGGTATAATGGTCCTTTGACATGCACAAAATTTAAAAATAACAAAAAGTTGCAACGATACTATCAATGGTGCTTCTCCAATATACATGCACCAGAACCCTATGTGCTATCAGTGAGAGGTATGGACCAATGTGAACCTGTGTGGACTGCATCAATACTTTTTGCAAATGTATTAAACCCTCTTTTCATAGAGCATGGCTCAAAATTAATATTATAATGGTATATGAAAGAAGTTTACCTAGATCTAGCAACAGTTTGATAGTAGGTACATGGCCCATGGTTGTGGCTATGTGTAATGGACTATCAAAGGCACTATTTAGGGTGTCCATTTTGCTACCTGCGAAAAAAAAGAAAACCAAAAGCATCACACGCAGGTGCCAGTGCTCGGCTGCAGTTTTTTGATTTTCAATAAAAATTCTATGTTGAAAAAGGGGAATAACTGTGTCAAAAATATTTTGATAGTTACCTGTCCTTGTTGTATAAGTTCCCCTTTTGTTAGTTAACAACATGTCAAAGGGCCGTAACTGTGTCGAAAATATGCTGATGTTATCTTCCCGTGTTTTACGGATTTTCCTTTTGATAGTTAACAACTTGTACCAGGTTGAAGGAAAATCTTCCATAATGAAAGAGATATGATGAAATGTCAAAGTTTTTGCTTCAAGATGTAGACAATGATGCAAGGGCTCTGACAATACCTTGACATTTTTTTCAAACAGCTGAGTTAAATACATACATGTACCTTTGATTATATTTTTTTATAAATAAGAAACAGCCAAATAAGACTTGACCATATTGAAAGCATTGGCAGACAAAAAGTTAAATAGGGCTCAAATGAAAAGGATTTTGTCTTTGAATGGGCTGAAAACATTGTGGAAAAGGGAGAAAATGCTGCTTAGCAAACAACAAAATTATAGACTTTGAACTGATAGAAAGCATTGAGGGAAACAGAGAAATGCTGGTTTCCAGAACTTTCCTCTTTTCTAACAATGTTTTCAAAAGCCCTACTCTGGGTCATAAATAATGGACTGTTAGGTTAACTATTGAAGGTGAATTTATGGGAAAAAAAAAATGAGCATGCTCTGTGAAAAGGGGATTTAATGTATCTGCAAAAAGTATCGACCCAGGTCAGCCTGTGCACAGGCTTACCAAGTCTGAAGTGTTTAGTTTTTGGTAAATATGCTGCATGTCCCAATTCAGTAAGTTGTTAGACAAAATGGATTTTATGGATCCATAATTATATGATGAATTGTTTGGTTTAATACATCATAGAGATGCATTAAATCCCCTTTAGTCAGAGCATGGCTCAAATGTAAATTTGCATACCTTCTTCAATTAGGGCACTAATCATTGGTCCATTACAACATCTCACGGCATGATGCAAAGGGAGATTACTCTTAAAGTCCTGTTTGTTGACACTGGCACCATTTCTTATGAGATAAAATGCAACATCTGTCTGGTTCTTTATTGCACACACATGAAGGGGAGTTAACCCTGCAAAAATCGGGGGTTTCAAATAAATTGACCTAGTAGTTAAATCTTGACCATACAACAAAATTCAGGACATGTCAGAATACAAAGCATTATTTCATGCTTTTAGGTAGTTTATCAAGAAATGATGGTGAAATATGGTTTGATATTTCATGGTTACTACCAGTGAAAAATACCAATTTCATACTTTCTAAAACTTCAAGTGAAGGCGGAAACAGTAGTTCCCGCGCACTAGTTACCTAGGTAAACAGTGTGTGCCCTTCAACATGCCGTAATTCACACGCATTTACCCTACATTTCTCGCACTTTACATAATATTGTAATGCATTGCTATGTGGAGGGGGTACACCAAGGGGCATTACTGAAAACAACTGCGCTGAATTTTGATGAAGATCCCAACAAAAAGAGGCCTAGAAACTTGAAATACATAGAATATTTGTTTTTTTTTTCAGTGAAAGGTCGAAATTCATTTTATCTCATGAACATCATCAGTAGTATTTTCACAAGTGGCTGCTGTGATTCTGTTTTGTAGATGACAACTTACATGTGGCTGAAATTAAAAACACAAATCATTTTTTAAGAGTCTTTGTTAAAAAGTACAATGTAATCGATTGAAAGTTTACCGTCTTCATTGACACTGTCAAGTTTAGCACCATTCTTAAATAATTCCTCAACAGTACCCAGGTGGCCATTTTCAGCTGCTATATGTAGGCATGTTTGTCCAGAAGAATTCCTGCTATTTATCTTTGCTCTATGGTCAATCAGTGGGGTGACTAGTGTCAAGTTTCCATGGAAACATGCTGTATTCAAATAAGCTCCATTCTCCCTAAAACAAAAAGGTAAGATACATGGGTATTTTCTACATAAAACAACCATAACAGCATCTCTGTTCTGTTTCAGCCAATCAAAATACATTTAAGCAATGCTCTGTGAAAAGGAGGTTTATTGCATCTGCACCAATCACCGACCCATGTCAGTTTCTGCAGCTACTGCATACTGACCTGAGTCCAAATGTTTTGCATTATGCATATTTTCTGCATGACCAAGGATAATTCCACCTTAGGATTTAGTCAGTTGTCAGACAAAATAATTTATAGATGCCTAATTATGAGATGACTGGCTTGGTATGACCCATCTTGAGATGCATGAAATCCTTTTTTGCCAGAGCATGGCTCATTTATGTAATCATCTGCTCTCAAAATGGAAATTTAAATTTGGCTTAAATGATGAGATGGTCTCAAAATCAGTAGAAAACATTGCGGGAATAGGAGAAAATGCTGGGTACCAGCATTTTCTCCTTTTTTCTCATTGTTTTCTCATTGTTTTCAAAAGCCATCTATATCAAAACTTGGAACTATGTGGTAAAGGGTTAAAACATGCAAAAGGACTAAAGACTAACTGTAGATACCTATAGTGTAACCAGAAATACTCTTTCCCCCCATTTAATATCTATTTCTCCTGTCTGCTTTCAAACTTTGCCAGTCCTATTACATTAAACGCAACAAAGAACATGTGCTGTTTTGAAGGAGAAATAGATAAATGAACTCTTTACCACACAACAAAATGTTAGACTTGTCCAAATTGAGAGAATTTTACAGGCAACAAATTAAATGTTGCTCAACTGCTGAAATTCATCTTTGAAAGAATAGAAAAACATTATGGGAAAACGCGACAGTGCTGGTAAGCACTGTTTTCAAAAGGCTCTTTCCATATGGTCATTACAACACCGGATTGTGTGGTAGAGAGATTGAAAGCTTCTCTCTATCTGTCATAGAAAAAAAGGTACAGATTTTCAGTTTTGATATGATATCATCACTATCTTTAAAAGTGACAATACTTAGATCACAGAGATAGTCCTGAGAGCTACCTGGTATAAATGTATGTTAGAAGCATACCACCATCCACTTTTAATTATGACAAGACTTAGTACAGGTTGTCCCAAAATATATGTATCATGCTCTATTAAAAGGGGGTTTTACCCCTATACCACATACTACTGAGTTTAAACGACCCTGAAGAAAAGAGGCTTTTGAAAACATTGTGGGATAAGGAGAAAATGCTGGTAACCAACCTTTTCTCCTTTTCTCACTATGTCTTCTACCCTATCAAAGGCACAATCATCATTTCAGCTACAAGTATTGTCATCTGCACATGCTTTCAATTTTGTCAAGTCCACAGTATTGTTGTTTGGGTAAAGAGTTAATGCATATGGATAAAGTTCAGCCTGGACAATTTGCTCAGGCTGACCTGGCTCAAAACTTTTGCTATTGGTCAATCTTCTGCATGTCAAAGGAAAAGTCTACCTTATGATTCAGTCGGTTGTTTGACAAAAACCTGTTTAATGGATCAATTATTAATTGATGACCTGCTTGGTACAGTGCATCACAGAGATGCATTAACCCTTTACCACACAACCCAGAGTTTTAAAGAAGAAGAAGGAGGCTTTTGAAAACTTTTCGGGAAAAGGAGAAAATGCTGGTAAACACAACTCCCACAATGCTTTCTGTCCTATCAAAGGCAGAAATAATAATTTCAGCTAATTTTTTTTATCTGCACAAGCTTTCAATGTGGTCTAGTCCAAAGTTCTGTTGTTTTATAAAAAGTAATGCATGTGCAAAAAGTTTCAACATAGGTCAGCCTGCCCAGTCCATGCAGGCCGACCTAGGTTGAAACTTTTCACTATCAGTCAATTTTCTGGATGTAAAAGGACCAGTCTATCTCATGATTAAGTTCGTTGTTTACAAAAAAAAAGGTTATTTTGGATCCATAATTATGTGATGACTTGCCTGGTATCACACAGATGCATTTAACTCCCTTTTCCCAGAGCCCTGCTCATATGTACCAGTTGTCATCGAGACAGTCAGTTCATACTACCTGTAGTCATTATTCATCACTTTTCATTTACAAACAAGAAGCCCAAAAGGCCTCTACTGTCAGTTACTGACAGGTACATTTTAATGTGAAGAAACCAATAAGTGAAAATTCTCTTCAATTACAGTTCAAACATCCAACCTTAATTTTAACCCTAAACCCCTTACCAACCCTTTGCCCCTTACCAAACAACCACAAATTTTAACGACAGCATTTTCTCCTTTTCCAACAATGTTTTCTACCCTATAAAGAACTACTTTCATCATTTGAGCCACCTTTAATTTGTCATCTGCAAATGCTTTCAATTTGGACATGTCCAAAATTCTGTTGTTTGGTAAAGAGTTAACCTGCTAAATAAATGAGATAAAACTTTTTGCAGCTCATAGTAGAAACCCAAATTTAGCTAATTCAAAGGTAATTTTTTTGTGGAAAGATGTCCTTATCAAACAGTGTAGATCAAAGATGAGACTGCACATTCTGTGCAGTCTGATCTTGATTTACACTGTCCGCTAAAGTTCATTGAGTAGTGCTTAGCAGCCTATGGGTTAAGGTTTCAACTCTTTACTACACAACAAAAATGCAGACTTGTCCAATTCGAAAATCTTTGCAGACTACAATTTAAATGATGGAATATACCTTTTGTAGAGTAAAAAAGCATTCAGGGAATAGAAGAAAATGCTGTCTACCAGCATTAAAAAGGTTTTGAAAGGGCAAAAAACGTGGTAGAAAAAGGATAAAATATTTTCTCCATTTCCCACAATATTTTCAAAAGCCTGATTATTCAGGGTACTTAAACATTCGGATTGTGTGGTAAAGATCTATGCAGATAAGAAAATAACAGACTTGTCCATATCGAGAGTACATGTACAGATGACAAATTCATTGTGGCTCAAAATATGAGATTTGGTTTTGAAAGGGTAGAAAACATTGTGGTAAAGTGAGAAAATAATGGTTACCGGTATTCTCTCCTTTTCCCACAATATTGCTTTCAAACGCCTTCTTCCTCAGGGTTGTTAAAACCGCAGATAAAAGTTTAAAAAAAGACCTCACTCTGACTGGCAGTTTATGGGTTAAATATTTGAAATTATTTTTGATATGGTTGAAAACATTGTGGGACAAGGAAAAGATGCTAGTTACCACCATTTTCTCGGTGTTCCATAATGTTTTCAAATACTTTCTTCCATAGGGTTGTTATTACACAGCACTATTTGGGAAGAGGATTCACAAAAAACTTACTTCAAATGACAGTATGTGTTATCAGGTCCATCTTCTAGTAAATCTGGTACATGGTAACCTGGGTCAGTAGAGACAGCAGCCTGATGTGAGCAACTAGGTCCTTTTTCATCATTACCAAGGTATTCTGCAATAATGAACTATGGATCATTTAATCTCTGCTTCATACAACATTGTATCTAGATTTTTAAAACATTACATCATTTCCCCACCAAAGTTATTCCATGTCTGTCGGGAACGCCTTGAGCCACGCGACGTACATTTCCTTTGTCATCTGCAACAGCTTTGGATTTGGACAAGTGTACATTTTTGTCATTTGGTAACGAGTTATGCTCCTGTTTCGATAAGGTTTTCAAATCCATTCCTCAAAAGAACTTTTCCTTTACTGCGTTGTTTCTCTTTTATCTTACTAATATGTCAGAAAACAGCAATCCCTCAGAAAAGGAACTTCTGTTTTGTACTAGTAAAAGGAAACACTAAGTATAATTTAGTTTAACTCTTTCAGTCTTTAGCAAGCAACAAATTTTTAGACTAGTTGAAATTGAAAGCATTTGCAGAGGACAAATCAAATATAACTCAAGAACTGAAATTTGGTTTGGGAAGAGTAGAAAACATTTAGGGAAAAGGAGAAAATGCTGGTGACCAGTATTTTCTCCTTTTCTTCCCCACAACATTTTCAAAAGCTTTCTTTGCTATTGGGTTAGTGAGTCTAAGAGAGTCTGGGGTTGAGCAGGGTCAACTTTTGGGACTACCCACATCACGGCACCAGTACTGACTAACCCTTTACCAAACGACAAAATTTTGGATTAGACCAAATTGAAAGCATTTGCAGACGACAAATTAAATGTAATACAAATGATGATTTTTGTCTATGAAAGGGTAGAAAACATTGTGGGAAAAGGAGAAAATGCTGGTTACCAGCATTTTCTCCTTTTCCTACAGTGTTTTCAAAAGCCTTCTTTCCCAGCATTGTAAATACCAGGGATTGTCTGGGAAAGAGTTAAGGTTTTCAGAAAGCAATAATTGAGAGTGGTTTAACACTTTAACTTTTTACCAAACGACAAAATTGTAGACTTGTCCAAATTGAAAGCATTTGCAGACAACTCAAAAATTGATATTTGTTTTGGGAAGGGTAGAAAACATTGTGGGAAAAGGAGAAAATGCTGGTTACCAGCATTTTCTCCTTTTCCTACAATGTTTTCAAAAGGCTTCTTTTTCAGGGTCGTCAAAAGTTGGGATTGTGTGGTAAAGAGTTAAACAAGCTGTAAGAACCTGTTTCAAAATTGATAATACATAAATAAGTTTTAAAGAAAAAGAAGCTAGAAAACATTTTTGGTTCAGCCAATCAGAATCTGAGCTAATTTTAGACTTGCCCATGTCCAAAGCATTGGCAGACAACGAATAAATTGGGGTTCAAATTTCATGTATTGGATTTGAATTTTAAGGGGTATAAAACATTGTGGGAACAAGGAGAAAATGCTGGTTACCAACATTTTCTCCTTTTCCCACCATCTTTTCAAAAGCTTTATTCTTCAGGGTCATTGGATTATGTGATAAAGTGTTAAGAATAGTTGGCAAATATGAACCCTGGTTTTCTTCATTCACAGAAAAATGGAACAAGTCGAAAACTGTCGTACATGTACCTGTATTTTCTGATGAGTTTCTCATGGACATGGCATCATGGACCTGCAAAAGATAACCATTGCTGAGATGAGTTTTATCAATTTACAGTTTCTTTCACAATATTGGTTTTCTTACAACTGTTTTGTCCTGATTGAATGATGTTTTATGCCACTTTTAATATTATTTAAGTTGTATTACAGCGACAGCTCACATATTCATGTATGTCCTGGGTTTTACCAGCGCTATGCCAGGGCTCTGAAGTGTCTTGCCCCAGGGCTATCCCACAAAAACCAAGTGCTTCCAGTGAGGCTCAAATCCAGGCTCTCCAAGTTTCAAGTCTTAAACTTTACCACTGAGAAATGCAGGACCCCTTTTGTCTTGACGAAGACCTCTTTTGATATAAAAAATTGTAAAAAGTGAAAGCACTTGAAACATGCATTTTTTTTTTTTTTTTTGCCACATCGTTTATTAAATCCAGTAATTCTTTTACGCCAAGCCCTATAGCTGTCCGTAGTGTACAGGGCTTGAAACTTGGAGGTTGCTGGTTTGAATATTACATCATAAATCCATGGAAAGAAATAAGCCAAGATGTACATCTCGGCTTATTTCTTTCCATGGATTTATGATGTAATATTCCTGGGGCCAGTGTACCTATCCATGCTTTCCTAGACTCTTTTATACACAACATTCCTTTCTAGCCACTGGATACCACAAAAACATTATGAGGAGAAAGTTCAGCAATAAGAGAGGAATGAATCCTGTCACAATGACTTCTACTAATCCTCCACAATCCCCATGCAACAGAATCCCGAGTTTTAACAACCCTGAGAAAGAAGTCTCTTGAAAACCTAGTGGGAAAAGGAGAAAATGCTGGTAACCAGCATTTTCTCCTTTTCCCATAAATTTTTCTACCCTTTAACTCTTTACCACACAATAAAATTTTAGACTAGTCCAATTTGAAAACATTTACTACTGCTAAAATGTAGCTATGACAAAATTTGTCTGTGACAGGATAGGAAACAATGTGAGAAAAGGAGAAAATGCTGGTCCTGATTGAATGATGTTTTATGCCACTTTTAATATTATTTAAGTTGTATTACAGCGACAGCTCACATATTTATGTATGTCCTGGGTTTTACCAGCGCTATGCCAGGGCTCTGAAGTGTCTTGCCCCAGGGCTATCCCACAAAAACCAAGTGCTTCCAGTGAGGCTCAAATCCAGGCTCTCTAAGTTTCAAGTCTTAAACTTTACCACTGAGAAATGCAGGACCCCTTTTGTCTTGACGAAGACCTCTTTTGATATAAAAAATTGTAAAAAGTGAAAGCACTTGAAACATGCATTTTTTTTTTTTTCTTTTTGCCACATCGTTTATTAAATCCAGTAATTCTTTTACGCCAAGCCCTATAGCTGTCCGTAGTGTACAGGGCTTGAAACTTGGAGGTTGCTGGTTTGAATATTACATCATAAATCCATGGAAAGAAATAAGCCGAGATGTACATCTCGGCTTATTTCTTTCCATGGATTTATGATGTAATATTCCTGGGGCCAGTGTACCTATCCATGCTTTCCTAGACTCTTTTATACACAACATTCCTTTCTAGCCACTGGATACCACAAAAACATTATGAGGAGAAAGTTCAGCAATAAGAGAGGAATGAATCCTGTCACAATGACTTCTACTAATCCTCCACAATCCCCATGCAACAGAATCCCGAGTTTTAACAACCCTGAGAAAGAAGTCTCTTGAAAACCTAGTGGGAAAAGGAGAAAATGCTGGTAACCAGCATTTTCTCCTTTTCCCATAAATTTTTCTACCCTTTAACTCTTTACCACACAATAAAATTTTAGACTAGTCCAATTTGAAAACATTTACTACTGCTAAAATGTAGCTATGACAAAATTTGTCTGTGACAGGATAGGAAACAATGTGAGAAAAGGAGAAAATGCTGGTTACCAGCATTTTCTCCTTTTCCCACAATGTTTTCTACTCTATCAAAGAAAAATTGCACCATTTGAGCAACAATGAAATCGTCATCTGCAAATGCCTTCAATTTGGACAAGGCTAAAATTTTATCGTCTGGTAAAGAGTTAAACCAAAGAATATGGCTAAGCTGAGCATCACACTAGCCACCTCTGACTTTCAAGCCCTGCATGATACAGACTGAGCCACAGGGCCAAGTTAACTCTTTATCAATCAACAAACCAAATTGAAAGCATTTGCAGACGACAAAGTAATTGTAGCTCAAGTCATGATTTCTGTCTTTGACTGGTAAAAACACGGATGGACAAAGGAGCAGCTACCATCATTTTCTCTTTTCCCACAATGGTATCAAAAGTCTTCTTCTTCAGAGTCATGAAAACTCAGGATTGTATGGCAATGATGACAGTGACATAAAGAAAAGTACTTTATACCTGGATTTACAAACTGTCAATTCTTATCTCCCCACAAAATGTTAATGTAAATTTGTAAATGTGAAGCTTTCAAAGACTATGTAATAACAGTTTCACCTCATTGAACAACAAATTTGATTAGTTCACTGATGAAATAGCCATAAGGAAAAGTTTGATCAGTGCACTTTAACTCATTACCATACAGTCACGTGTTTTAGCGTCCCTGATGGAGAAGCCTCTTGAAAACAATATGGGAAAAGGAGAAAATGCTGGTAACTGGCATTTTCTCTTTTTTCCACAATGTTTTCTACCCTTTCAAAAACAATTTCAACCCCTTAAGCTGACTTCATTGTGTCATCAGCCTTTGCTTTGAATTTAGGAAAGTAAAAGATATTGTCGTTTGGTATAGGGTTAACCCTTTACTAAACAATCTCTAGTTTTAATGACCCACAGAAAAAGTGCTTTAGAAAACATTGAGGTAAAAGGACAAAATGCTGGTAGCTAACATTTTCTCCTTTCCCCACCATGTTTGTGACCCTTTCATGGACAAAAGCCTTTTTTTGGGGGCACAATCGATCTGTAAAGCGTAAGCATGTGTGAAACAATAATCAGTGTTGAGAGAGGTATGAATCCTGTCATAATGACAATCTTCAGAAAGGAAATGGTCGAGCTGGGGATTTGAACCAGCGACCTCCAGTTCTCAAGTCCTGTACATTACCGACTGCACTACCATGGATCAGCAAGACAAAGACAGGTCTATGACAATAACTTGATGTTTTCTTCCAAAACAGGCGGCCCAGTCTCTGTAGCTCAGTCGGTAGCATACAGGACTTGAGAACAGAGGGTCGCTGGTTCAATCCCCGGCTCAGCCAATTTCTTTCCGAGGATTGATGATAGTCATTGCGACAGGATTCATTCCTCTCTCACCGCTGACCATTGTTTTGATGGTTATGTGGGAAAGCAGCTACTGGCTTGTAAAGAATATTGTGCAGACTACTGGTAAAACAAACTCCAGAAAGGCATGGATAGGTGCACTGGCTGCCTCAATATAACTGAAATAATGTTGAAAACGGCGTTACACACCATACAATCAATCAATCAACCCAAAATAGTCAAGCTGAAGATTTAAAAATTACCCATGTCTCATGAAAAACAAGATGAGGTTTATCCATTTTAACACAAAGTTCAGCACATGTCACTACAGTTACTGTTGTTTTCAGTTTTTAAAAGAACAAGGTTTGAATATTTTAACTACATGTATTAGTTTACAATACACAAACCCTTTTAAACCCTTAGCCCTTGGAAGGCTTTTCAAAGATTGTGGGAAAAAGAGAAAATGCAACCAGCATTTTCTCCTTTTTCCACCTTTACAATCCTTTTAACTCTTTACCACACAATCACGAGTTTTAACTACTCTGAAGAAAAAGCCTGTTGAAAACATTGTAGGAAAAGGAGAAAATGCTGTTGACCAGCATTTTCTCCTTTTTCCACAATGTTTTCTACTCTTCCCAAAATGAATTTCAATTTTTAAGTCACATTTAATATTCCTTCTGCAAATGCTTTGAATTTCGGCTAGTCTAAAATTTTGATGTTTGGTATAGGGTTAAACAAAAACTGCATCTTTGACAGTATGATAGGAAAAGAACTTTGCTTTTTTGTATAAAAACATAAAACATCCATTTGCTTTACTCAGAACAGACCTTGCCATGGATTCAAAAGAGAAGCTCTGATCTATGGTTGCCCCCAGATACTTAATCATTCCCAAATGACAATATTTTAGACAGGTCCAATTTGAAAGCACTTGCAGATGACAACATTTATATGGCACAAATGATGGGATCTGTATCAGATAGTCTAGTAAACATTGTGGGAAAAGGAGAAAATTCTGGTTACTAGCATTTTCTCCTTTTCCAGAATGTTTTCAGAAGGCCTACTTATCATGGTCATTAAAACTTGGGATTCCATGGTAAAGAGTTAACTGAGTCTCGAGCTTCAATTGAGTGACCTTTGATTGACCTTTGCATGAGACATAGAGTTTAGATTGGTTTTGAGTTTGTGTTTGGAACCAAATAGAATAGATTCTGTTTTCCAAAATGCAAAGAGAGTGTATTACTAATTAATCATGCACTAACAAAGTCCAATTCACAGCAGAGTAATGATTCAATTTCTTAATTACGAGGGTTGTTCCATATGTAATGTGTATTGTACGATATCTCAAAAGCATTCGACTCAAATAGTGAAATGAACATTACATCCCTTCAAAATATTCTCCGCGGTTTGAAATACATAATTTCAATCTCTGAATCCATTTCTGAAATGCGTCACGGTACGCTGATTTAGGTAAACCTCTGAGGCACTGACTGATGGCTGAGCCAAGGGCTTGTCGGGACTTGTAACGACGACCAGATAAGAACTTTTAAAGTTTTGGAAAAAGGAAAAAGTCGCATGGGGCTAGATCTGGAGAGTATGGTGGGTGTGGCAAGACAGTAACCTTCTCCGACTTCAAAAATTGCTTCACAAGCTCAGATCTTTGTGATGGAGCATTATCATGAAGTAGACGAACATGCCTAAATCCTGACACAGGGCGTTGTTTAAGATAATATTTCTTGAGCTTTTTCAGTATAACATCTCGGTAATACCGACCTGTAACAATTTTGCCCTTCGGCACCGGAATTTGTAAGGCTATACCATCACATGAGAAGAATATGCAATAAAGAACCTTCTTTGTGCTTATGCTTCTTTTGGCAACTACAGGCCTTCTACGGTGTTTAGTTAGCCATATTTTGTTTCCAATTTTTCTTACTGGTTCGAAATAGTGAACCCATGTTTCGTCACCAGTAACAATGTTTGCAAATTGTCTTTGATTGAATTTGGGAAACATTTTGAGCAATTGCTTAGCGGTTTGTACTCGTACCTGTTTTTGGTCATCTGTCAATATATGCGGTATCCATCTGGCAGAAATCTTTCGTACTTTCAAAATACGCTTCAAAATGAAATGGACCCGCGATAGCGATATGCCAACAGCGGTTGCAATATCACGAATCGTGTATCTGCCATCACTTTCAATTATTTCCCTGACTTTTGAGACATTTGCCTTGCCTGTTACAGTCACAGGTCGGCCAGATTTTGCTGCATCTTTGACGGACACCTATGAACTGTCTCATTAGATACCTTATCAGACCCATAAACTTCCCCAATTCAGTAAAAATCTGCATTACCAAATGACCGAGTTTTGTGCGAACTTTTATATAAGCTCTAATTTCTTCAATATTCTTAATCTGTTTCCCAACCATTTTTACAACAGTGGTCAACGACTAGCTCTAATGAAATGACTATAAGTTTAAAACTATGTGGAGCTAAAGGCTCGTGTTTATACCGTTGGAAAGGTATTGAATAGAGCTTTTCAAGCGTATCATCATCCACGAAATAGTTGAAAGCGTTATCGCGCTGTGGTACAATACACATTACATATCGAACAGCCCTCGTATGTTTAACATAAACCAATATGGCAGAGTCGTCTGAAAGTAATGGTAACTTGGTGTTTAATGACAGCTGACAGACTGTTAGCATGAATTAAACAAGAGCAATGTTGACATGGCCATCCCCTGCCGAATGTAAAATTTCAATAAGGTTCACTTTTTGTATATAGCTGTCAAGTGTAAACACATATGAAATCAAACAGGAAAAAAAAACAAAGAGCAATAAATAAAAAATTATGGAAGGAAGAGTTATCATTCTTGTGTACTGCATTCCTCCTCAGAGACAACTGTCCAGCTGTGACTTTAATACAACTTGAGTTATGCTCCAAAGAAACCTTGAGACTCAAAAATCAATAAAGGGACATAACTCAAAAATCATTACACTGCACTTCTTCACGATAGAATCTGCCTACCTCTGAAGTTTCACATTGACACCTTTCATAATTTTAGAGTTATACTATGGACAAATTTAAGTATGAAAAATAACAAAGAGCAATTAACTCCTAAATTATGGTACTGAAAGTTATGGTTCTTGTACACTGCACTTCACCTCCATGTCATCTATAAACCTATGAAGTTTCATGCTTATAGCTCATGTAGTTTCATGTTTTTAGCTCATATAGTTTTTGAGTTATACTACAGGCAAGAAAGTGGGACGGAAGAACTGACAGACGGAATGACAGAAGGACGAAGGACGGACAGCTACTATTACAATATCCCCCACTGCCTTTTTGGCATGGGATAATAAAGAAGCGGCAAAGCAAAATTTTACTGCTGGTTTACATCAACCCAAATGGAAATGACAAGGATATTTTATTTACCCCATTTCTACCATTTCTTTCTAGAATGTGGACTAGTTTAAGTGTATACTTGTTGGGCTAAAATGCACTTGAGCATGCATAAGATAATTCTATTTGATAGATAGGAGAGCCATGTTTGAAAAGGAGAAACTGGTGGGTATTATCCAATAAATGTTAATAGATCGTCCAATACAAAATTTAATCGTTCATAAACCTGTCCAATGCCAGCTACAATAGGCCATGCAAAACAATTGTGAAAAATGGCTCCGAGAGTAATTATCACTGAATTTATTGGTAAAGAAGAAAGACAAACGTAAGGAAAAATGTGAATTTCAATGGGCTACGTAGCCTCTTCGGGTACTCTTAGATTTCGCATCTGATGATCTGAGTATGGCAAAAATTTGTCAGTGTGTCACAAGATCAATAACATGTGTCTATTACTGAATGATTTGTCAAATCAAATCATTTGATAACAACACAGTGACATAATCATATGTAATAAATGTAGACAGTGTTACCAATTGCAAAGCAATCATCCTGTTATTCAAACACCCAAAAATGCACCTTTTTATTGAATATACATGTGATTGTGCAGTGTATATGACTGCATTGAAGAAAAATAAATCTTATTGTTAATCGGTATTTTACAAGAAATTTCAGTTTGCGACATGAAAACTAAATGGTCCCATTTCAGGACTGATAATGAAACTGGTAAACCTTCACATGTTTGCGTTATCTTCTGTAATCAATGTTCGGCTAGTTCATAAAGCTGTTAGGTTATACTCAGGTTGGAAATCAAATAGGGTTGGGTAAGAAACTGCTCTTTTTCCCTCAGTTTTTATAATCAACAAAGAACAGACAAACAACCAAGGGCTTTCAATTTCATTATAAGAAATGAATGATTATAGTCCTGTATATTAACTCTTTACCAAATAAAAAATTAGACTAGTCCTAATTTAAAGCCTTTACAGATGAAAAACTATATGATGCACAAATTACGAAATTTTTCTTTACTAGGGATGAAAATATTGTGTGAAAAGGAGAAAATGCTGGTTACCAACATTTTCTCCTTTTCCCATCAATGTTTTCAGAAAGCCTTTTCATTTGGGGTCGTTAAAGCTGGGGATTGTGTGGTAAAGGGTTATCCACTTTCTGAAAGTTGAGTAATACTGTACTCTTAAAGCTTGATTTTTTGTAAAGTTCTGCCAATCAAGGTGTTAATGGTGGATACAAATCATCCATCACTTTTGACAGGTGTGTAAAGGTGGTGGTGAAATAATTTTCCAAACTATGATATTAACGAATTCTCCAGAGAACTTGTACCACACAAATGATTTTGGTGATAGATTGGTTTTTTTTTTTTTTAAATAAATCAGACATTTTGATTTTGGTGACTTACGATTTTCTTGTTATCTCTTGTGAAAACAATAGGATATATATTAATCAAGCACTGATGATTTATGATATTTGTTGTAAAATATCAGTTTTGTTACCGAATGTTTGATAGATATACATGTATATAGAAAGAAAGGTCAGGTCAATGGGCAGGTACTTTTTTGAAAGATGAAATCATGAGGTACATGTAGACCTACATTATGTTTCCAATACATGATTAAAAAAAAAAAACGTTTTAGATTTTGTTGGTTCCTTAATGGAATATGCCCAATTAATTCGTGTCAAAGGTGTCGAGTACAATAAAGTCATGTGTATGATCAGATACCATTGTACACACTTGCTAATTACCAGCACCTTAAACCGGTATAGTATATTACTAGTTCTAACCCTTTACCAAACAATCACAAGTTTTAAAGAGGAAAAAGACTTCTTAAAACATTGTAGGTAAAAGGAGTTAATGATATCGTTTTTTGATGTAACATTAAAAGAAGAAATTTTGTTATTTTAATCTTTATGGATCATTATTTAACCTTTACCAAACACTTCCGAGTTGTTACTACCCTGTGAGAGATACCTTTTGAAAATATTGTTGGAAAAAAAAAATGCTCAATCCTTTTTGACAACTAAAATCCATTTTTACCAAATCTGAATCTGTCATTTGCAGATGTTTTGAATTTTGAAGTGTCTAAAATTGTTAGCTCATATCGAGCAATTTCTCCATTTTTTACGCTGCTCTCCCTCTCTCTCTCCGCCATCGGCAGCTGAAATTTTGATTCACCGAAACTCAGAAAAGGATTCAAAATAAATCAGAAAGGTTTGACAAAGAATGTAGACTGTGTAAACCCAAGCTGAGACTGCACATTCTTTGCATACTGATCTTGTTCTTTGTCATCTGGTTTTTTTTTTTTTTTTTAATTATGACGCTAAAAGTGTTAAGGGTTCAATAACTTGATTAATCTTTAATGAAAATCACATCTTTCTTGCTGGCTTTGTTTCCGAAATTTGCCTGTTTAACTAGGTGTGAAAATTTGATAACTTACGTGTTCATTTACCCACTCCTTCCATTTAACAAATATCTAATCCAATCAAATATTGATTGTTAAACTTTTCCCACACATTCCAATATCAATCATCAATTCCTAACTTCAATGCAAGTGAAGGTTATCCGAAGAATTTGATATAGCAAAAATTAATATGATTTACTTGATTGTTTTAGTAGAATATAATTTACTTATCCTTCATTCATGTTCCTTCTTATGATTTTTACATTGAATACAACAATCACTGCATGAGAATACACACACATTTCTTCTTATTTATTTATGTCTTTCCAACCCATGTACAAAAATATATTTTTCATAAAATCTACATCACAATAAAGGCATACAAATTTTGTTTGAAACGAAAACAATGTTTAAGTGTAGTAAATTGTGAGAAACAAAACTTGAAAACATGCAAATAAACAATCATTGTCTTTATTTGTGGGGTACAAGTTCTCCAGAGAACTTGCACCAAGGGTACGACTTCTCTGGAGAACTCGTACCCTTGGGATTGGGGTACGAGTTCTCCTGATACCGAGTCTGCTGTATAGTTCAGGAAAGAATTTAAATGCTTTCAAAATGGTGGTTCTGTTTAGATTTGGGAAAAAATAGGATCATTCCACATCACTACTTAAGAGCAATCAAATAAATTACTCAACTTTGCTCTTTATGTGATATTCAACAGTCATTTTGGTAAATAAAGTAGCGTGTAATTATATACGAACATGCAGGGCCGAATAAGTCCGCGGACGAAAAAGCCCAGGGATGAGCTAATTTTGGGACGAACAAGCCTGCACTCCCGGTGCATGGAAATACCGGAATGAACCGGAACGGACCGGAATGGACCGGAATGGACACCGGAACGGACCCGAATGGACAGTAAAATGGACCGGAATGGACACCGGAACGGACCGAATGGACAGTTGAATGGACCGGAATGGACAGTGGAATGGACAGGAATGGACCGGAAGATACGATGAAAAGTCTTGCATTACATCCTTTATTTGATATTCGAATAGAAAAAAGCTTGAACATATTCATTTAAGCATAACGAGGAACCTGCACGACGGAGGCTATAGGGAAATGGCTTTCAACTTGAAGGAAAGAATATCGGGTAAGACAATAACCTTGCGAGTAAAATCTAGTAAAGAAGGTTAGGTAAGCTTGAACGGACCTTTACAGGGCATGAAAAGTTGGACATAACGACTTTAAAAACAAAAAAGAACTTGGGGACAGACCTAGACTTTCATATCTTTTTTTTTAAGAAGATGGAATATCAGACGTGGGAATCCTCATGCTCTTAAGTGAAAAATATCTGATTTTGGAGAATTAAAAAACCGGAACGGTCCTGTAAAGACTCTAAAACGGGAACCCGTGAACGTAAAAAGAGAAGAAGTCGGAAAATGACCAATATCTTATCAGTAACATAAAATACCTTAAGTCTGAAACGTCAGATTGAACATGAACTGAATTGAAAATATGTGATATTTGATTATAGAAGGACCAGAACGGAGCCTAACAGACCCTTAATGGCGTACCTGTGAACTTAAAAAAACAGTGAGGAAACTGGGAAATGGCCAACATTGCACAATATGAGTATGGAAAACCCGGAACGGATGGTAACGGTACATGAAAAGCCTTCACAGGAACTGAAAAACACATTTGGAAATCGGGAAAGGAACAAAACTGTTGTAGAAATATGAAATCTGCGACGTAGGAAACATTAAAATGAACATGAACCGAATTGAAAAGATCCGGTATGGACTAGTGAAATACTGGAACGGACTCGAATCGACCTTTGACGGCGTTCATAGGAACAAAAACCTATATGAAAAAATGGGGAAAAGACCAAAAACCTTATCAGAAATATGAAATATCGGACGTAGGAATGAACATGAATTGAATTGAAAACATCCGATGTTGGAGTATGGAAATACCGGAACGGACATTAACCGACCTTTAAAAGTCTTCATAAGGAGTAAAAGCTTCATGTGAAAATCGGGAAAGGACCAAAATCTCATCAGAAATATGAAATGTCGGACGAAGGAATCCGTAAATGAACATAAACAGAATTGAAAAGAGCCGATGTTGGAGTACGGAAATACAGGAACGGACATTACCCGACCCTTAAAAGTCTTAATAAAGAGTAAAACGTTCATGTGAAAATTGGGAAAGGACCAAAATCTCATCAGAAATATGAAATGACAGACAAAGGAGTCATTAAATGAATATGAACAGAATTGAAAGCATACGATTTTGGAGTATGGAAATACCGGAACGGACCTGAACGGCCCTTAAAAGTCTTAAAAAGGAGTAAAAGCTTCATGTGAGAATAGGGAAAGGACCAAAATCTCATCAGAAATATGAAATGACGGACAAAGGGGTCATTAAATGAATATGAATAGAATTGAAAGCATACGATGTTGGAGTATGGAAATACCGGAACGGACCTGAACGGCCCTTAAAAGTCTTAATAAGGAGTAGAAGTTTCATGTGAAAATTGGGAAAGGACCAAAATCTCATCAGAACTATGAAATGACGGACAAAGGGGTCATTAAATGAATATGAACAGAATTGAAAGCATACCATATTGGAGTATGGAAATACCGGAACGGACCTGAACCGACCCTTAAGAGTCTTTATAAGGAGTAAAAGCTTCATGTGAAAATAGGGAAAGGACCAAAATCTCATCAGAAATATGAAATGGTGGACGAAGGAATCCGTAAACGAACATAAACAGAATTTAAAAGAGCCGATGTTGGAGTATGGAAATACCGGAACGGACCTGAACGGCCCTTAAAAGTCTTAATAAGGAGTAGAAGTTTCATGTGAAAATTGGGAAAGGACCAAAATCTCATCAGAAATATGAAATGACGGACAAAGGAGTCATTAAATGAATATGAACAGAATTGAAAGTATACGATGTTGGAGTATGGAAATACCGGAACGGACATTAACCGACCCTTAAAAGTCTTTATAAGGAGTAAAAGCTTCATGTGAAAATAGGGAAAGGACCAAAATCTCATCAGAAATATAAAATGTTGGTCGATATAATCATTAGCTGAACATAACGTGAATTGAAAAGATTCAATATTTGAGTATGGAAAGACCGGAACGAACATTAACTGACCTTAGAAAGCCTCCTTAAGGACTAAAAGCTTCATGTGAAAATAGGGAAAGGACCAAAATTTCATCAGAAATATGAAATGACGGACAAAGGAGTCATTAAATGAATATGAACAGAATTGAAAGCATACGATGTTGGAGTATGGAAATACCGGAACGGACCTGAACCGGCCCTTAAAAGTCTTAATAAGGAGTAAAAGCTTCATGTGAAAATAGGGAAAGGACCAAAATCTCATCAGAAATATGAAATGTTGGTCAAATGAACGATTAAAATGAATATGAACCGAATTGAAAAGATCCAATGTTGGAGTATGGAAATACCGGAATGGACCTGAACCAAGCCTTAAAAGCCTTCCCAAGAACTAAAAGGTTCATGTGAAAGTCGGGAAAGGGCCAAAATTTCATCAGAAATATGAAATGTCGGACAAAAGAATCATTAAATGAACATGAAGTCAATTGAAAAGTTCCGAAGTTGGAGTATGGAAATACCGGAACGGACCTGAACCGACCTTTAAAAACCTTTACAAGGACTAAAAGCTTCATGGGAAAATCGGGAAAGGACTAAAATCTCATCAGAAACATGAAATCTTGGCCTAAGGAACGATTAAGATGAACATGAACCGAATTGAAAAGATCCAATATTGGAGTATGGAAATACCGGAACGGACCTGAACTGACGCTTTAAAGTCTTCCCAAGGACTAAAAGCTTCTTATGAAAATCGGGAAAGGGCCAGTCAAAAAATTATAATAAACCCGAGTTGCTACTGACTCCTTTACAGAAGCCAATCAGAAAGAAATAAAGATAACCGTGACTGTCTTAAGGTAGTGATCCGTAATAGAAAACAGCTATTTCCAACATAAAATTATCCAACAAAATTTGCTATTATTTAGAATGAGTATTATTGTACTACTTTCACCGAGCCACTTTTTCGTTTTTGTCCTTAGAATTGTCATTCATGAATCTGAAACCACTATATTTTCATTATAAATGGAAATAATAATTACCTCCCTTTTCTGAAAACAGACAAAAATATCAACAGATAATTTCAAGATAGACATCAAAGGAATATCTAGTCGGTTTAAATTGTGCAAAAGTATTGTATTTGTATAAATACGTATTTATCATCTATCAAAAAAAAAAGTATTCCATGCTGCACTACAAGTGTTATGGGTCTACTACCTTAAAGGCAATAATTGGTTTTAACTATTGTCCTGCTAAATAAATACTGCAGTCTTTTTGTTGCTATTATTTTACCCGTTCATTCATCGTTCCAGATTTGTTGGCATGAATTTACAATTCATTAGCAAACAGTGGAGATAAAGATAAGACGACACGGCTATGCGGTCTTATTATCTTCACTTACCGGACAATGATATCAGTGTGATAAATGGGTCGACCTTGAAGTGAACATTTGGATTATACTTCAATTTCCTTCGTTATGTTTTCATATTTAGACGTTATTACTTGGCTGATGAGGGCCGAAGAGTAATATCGGCCCTCAACCTTGAGATTTTGGTCCTTTCCTGATTTTCATATGAAGCTTTTAGTCCTTGGGAAGACTTTAAAGCGTCAGTTCAGGTCCGTTCCGGTATTTCCATACTCCAACATAGGATCTTTTCAATTCGGTTCATGTTCATTTTAATCGTTCCTTAGGCCAAGAGTTCATATTTCTGTTGAGATTTTGGTCCTTTCCCGATTTTCATATGAAGCTTTTAGTCCTTGTAAAGGTTTTTAAAGGTCGGTTCAGGTCCGTTCCGGTATTTCCATAATCCAACTTCGGAACTTTTCAATTGACTTCATGTTCATTTAATGATTCTTTTGTCCGACATTTCATATTTCTGATGAAATTTTGGCCCTTTCCCAACTTTAACATGAACCTTTTAGCCCTCAACCTTGAGATTTGGTCCTTTCCCGATTTTCATATGAAGCTTTTAGTCCTTGGGAAGGCTTTAAAGAGTCAGTTCAGGTCCGTTCCGGTATTTCCATACTCCAACATAGGATCTTTTCAATTCGGTTCATGTTCATTTTAATCGTTCCTTAGGCCAAGATTTCATATTTCTGACGAGATTTTAGTCCTTTCCCAATTTTCCCATGAAGCTCTTGGTCCTTGTAAAGGTTTTTAAAGGTCGGTTCAGGTCCGTTCCGGTATTTCCATACTCCAACTTCGGAACTTTTCAATTGAATCCATGTTCATTTAATCATTCTTTTGTCCGACATTTCATATTTCTGATGACCTTTTGGCCATTTCCCGACTTTCACATGAACCTTTTAGTTCTTGGGAAGGCTTTTAAGGCTTGGTTCAGGTCCGTTCCGGTATTTCCATACTCCAAAATCGTATGCTTTCAATTCTGTTCATATTCATTTAATGACTCCTTCGTCTGTCATTTCATATTTCTGATGAGATTTTGGTCCTTTCCCAATTTTCACATGAACATTTTACTCTTTATTAAGACTTTTAAGGGTCGGGTAATGTCCGTTCCGGTATTTCCGTACTCCAACATCGGCTCTTTTAAATTCTGTTTATGTTCATTTACGGATTCCTTCGTCCGACATTTCATATTTCTGATGAGATTTAGGTCCTTTCCCAAATTTCACATTAAGCTTTTACTCCTTATAAAGATTTTTAAGGGTCGGTTCAGGTCCGTTCCGGTATTTCCATACGCCAACATCGGATATTTTCAATTCTGTTCGTATTCATTTAATTAATCCCTCATCCGACATTTCATATGTCTGATGAGATTTTGGCCCTTTCCCGATTTTCACATGAAACACTTAGTCCTTGGGAAAGTTTTTAAGAGTCGGTTCAGGTCCGTTCCGGTATTTCCATACCCCAACATCGTATGTTTTCTATTTGGTTCATATTCATTTAATGATTCCTTCGTCTGAGATCGTTTTATTTTGGATGAGATTTCGGTCCTTTCCCGATTTTCACATTAAGCTTTTTGTCCTTGGGAAAGCTTTTAATGGTCGGTTCAGGTCCGTTCCGGTATTTCCATACTCTGACATGGGATGTTTTCAATTCGGTTCATATTCATTTAATGATTCCTTCGTCCGACATTTCATATTTCTGATGAGATTTTAGTTCTTTCTCGATATTCACATGAAGCTTGGATGCCTTGTGAAGGCTTTTAAAGGTCGGTACAGGTCCGATCCGGTATTTCCATACTCCAACATCGGCTCTTTTCAATTCTGTTTATGTTCATTTACGGATTCCTTCGTCCGACATTTTATATTTCTGATAAGATTTTGGTCCTTTCCCTATATTCACATGAAGCTTTTAGTCCTTCGGGAGGCTTTCTAAGGTCGATTAATGTCCGTTCTGGTATTTCCATACTCAAACATTGAATCTTTTCAATTCTGTTTATGTTCATTTACGGATTCCTTTGTCCATCATTTCATATTTCTGATGAGATTTTGGTCCTTAACCATTTTTCACATGAAGCTTTCAGCCTTTGGGAAGGTTTTTAAGGGTCGGTTCAGGTCCGTTCCGGTATTTCCATACTCCAACATCGTATTCTTCAATTCTGTTCATATTCATTTAATCACCCCTTTGTCCGTCATTTCATATTTCTGATGAGATTTTGGTCCTTTCTCGATTTTCACATGAAGCTTTCAGCCTTTGGGAAGGTTCTTTAAGGGCCGGTTAAGGTCCATTCCGGTATTTCCATACTCCAACATCGTATGCTTTCAATTCTGTTCATATTCATTTAATGACTCCTTTGTCCGTCATTTCATATTTCTGATGAAATTTTGGTCCTTTCCCTATTTTCACATGAAGCTTTTACTCTTTAGGGAGGCTTTCTAAGGTCAGTTAATGTCCGTTCCGGTATTTCCATACTCAAATATTGAATCTTTTCAATTCACGTTATGTTCAGCTAATGATTCCTTCGACCAACATTTTATATTTCTGATGAGATTTTGGTCCTTTCCCTATTTTCACATGAAGCTTTTACTCCTTATAAAGACTTTTAAGGGCCAGTTAAGGTCCGTTCCGGTATTTCCATACTCCAACATCGTATACTTTCAATTCTGTTCATATTCATTTAATGACTCCTTTGTCCGTCATTTCTTATTTCTGATGAAATTTTGGTCCTTTCCCTATTTTCACATGAAGCTTTTACTCCTTTAAAGACTTTTAAGGGTCGGTTAATGTCCGTCCCGGTATTTCCATACTCCAACATCGGATTTTTTTTTTAATTCAGTTCATGTTCATTTAAACGATACTTTCGACCGACATTTCATATTTCTGATGAGATTTTGATCCTTTCTCGATTTTCACATGAAACTTTCAGCCTTTGGGAAGGTTTTTAAGGGCCGAAGGTCCTATCCGGTATTTCCATACTCCAACATCGGCTCTTTTCAATTCTGTTCATATTCATTTAATGATTCCTTTGTCCGTCATTTCATATTTCTGATGAAATTTTGGTCCTTTCCCTATTTTCACATGAAGCTTTTGCTCCTTATAAAGACTTTTAAGGGTCGGTTCAGGTCCGTTCTGGTATTTCCATACTCCAACATCGGATTTTTTCAATTCAGTTCATATTCATTTTAATGATACTTTCGACCGACATTTCATATTTCTGATGAGATTTTGGTCCTTTCTCGATTTTCACATGAAACTTTCAGCCTTTGGGAAGGTTTTTAAGGGCCGAAGGTCCTATCCGGTATTTCCATACTCCAACATCTGCTCTTTTCAATTCAGTTCATATTCATTTAATGACTCCTTTGTCCGTCATTTCATATTTCTGATGAGATTTTGGTCCTTTCCCTATTTTCACATGAAGCTTTTGCTCCTTATAAAGACTTTTAAGGGTCGGTTCAGGTCCGTTCTGGTATTTCCATACTCCAACATCGGATTTTTTCAATTCAGTTCATATTCATTTTAATGATACTTTCGACTGACATTTCATATTTCTGATGAGATTTTGGTCTTTTCTGGATTTTCACATGAAGCTTTCAGCCTTTGGGAAGGTTTTTCAAGCGTCGGTTCAGGTCCGTTCCGGTATTTCCATACTCCAACATCGGATTTTTTCAATTCAGTTCATATTCATTTTAATGATACTTTCGACCGACATTTCATATTTCTGATGAGATTTTGGTCCTTTCTCGATTTTCACATGAAGCTTTCAGCCTCTGGGAAGGTTCTTTAAGGGCCGGTTCAGGTCCGTTCCGGTATTTCCATACTCCAATATCGTATGTTTTCAATTCGGTTCATATTCATTTAATGATTCCTTTGTGCGTCATTTTATATTTCTGATGAGATTTTGGTCCTTTCTCGATATTTACACGAAGCTTTTATGCCTTGTGAAGGCTTTTAAAGGTCGGTACAGGTCCGTTCCGGTATTTCCGTACTCCAACATCGGCTCTTTTCAATTCTGTTTATGTTCATTTACGGATTCCTTCGTCCGACATTTTATATTTCTGATGAGATTTTGGTCCTTTCCCGATTTTCACATGAAGCTTTTACTCCTTATGAAGACTTTTAAAGGTCGGTTAATGTCCGTTCCGGTATTTCCATACTCCAACATCGGATGTTTTCAATTCAATTCATGTTCATTCCTACGCCCGATATTTCATATTTCTGATAAGGTTTTTGGTCTTTTCCCCATTTTTTCATATAGGTTTTTGTTCCTATGAACGCCGTCAAAGGTCGATTCGAGTCCGTTCCAGTATTTCACTAGTCCATACCGGATCTTTTCAATTCGGTTCATGTTCATTTTAATGTTTCCTACGTCGAGATTTCATATTTCTACAACAGTTTTGTTCCTTTCCCGATTTCCAAATGTGTTTTTCAGTTCCTGTGAAGGCTTTTCATGTACCGTTACCATCCGTTCCGGGTTTTCCATACTCATATTGTGCAATGTTGGCCATTTCCCAGTTTCCTCACTGTTTTTTTAAGTTCACAGGTACGCCATTAAGGGTCTGTTAGGCTCCGTTCTGGTCCTTCTATAATCAAATATCACATATTTTCAATTCAGTTCATGTTCAATCTGACGTTTCAGACTTAAGGTATTTTATGTTACTGATAAGATATTGGTCATTTTCCGACTTCTTCTCTTTTTATGTTCACGGGTTCCCGTTTTAGAGTCTTTACAGGACCGTTCCGGTTTTTTAATTCTCCAAAATCAGATATTTTTCACTTAAGAGCATGAGGATTCCCACGTCTGATATTCCATCTTCTTAAAAAAAAAAAGATATGAAAGTCTAGGTCTGTCCCCAAGTTCTTTTTTGTTTTTAAAGTCGTTATGTCCAACTTTTCATGCCCTGTAAAGGTCCGTTCAAGCTTACCTAATCTTCTTTACTAGATTTTACTCGCAAGGTTATTGTCTTACCCGATATTCTTTCCTTCAAGTTGAAAGCCATTTCCCTATAGCCCTCCGTCGTGCAGGTTCCTCGTTATGCTTATATGAATATGTTCAAGCTTTTTTCTATTCGAATATCAAATAAAGGATGTAATGCAAGACTTTTCATTGTATCTTCAGGTCCATTCCGGTCCGTGCCGGTGTCCATTCCGGTCCGTTCCGGTGTCCATTCCGGTCCGTTCCCGTGTCCATTCCGGTCCATGCCGGTGTCCATTCCGGTCCGTTCCGGTGTCCTTTCCGGTCCATTCCCGCATCCATTCCGGTCCATTCCGGTGTCCATTCGGGTCCGTTCCGGTGTACATTCCGGTCCGTTCCGGTGCATTCCACTGTCCATTCCGGTCCGTTCCGGTCTATTCCACTGTCCATTCGGGTCCCTTCCGGTGTCCATTCCGGTCCATTCCGGTATTTCCATGCACCCCTGTACTTCCGATTCGGGATCTAGCTCCGATGTTATTTTTGTGATTGTTTCTCCGCTAGTACTCCCGATTCGGGGTCTAGCTCCGATGTTATTTCTGTGATTGTTTCTCCGCTAGTATCGGGGTCTAGCTCCGATGTTATTTTTGTGATTGTTTCTCCGCTAGACCCCGAATCGAGAGTAACAAGCCTGGAGCCCAAACTGTCCCTTGTTACGAAACGACCCGTGGACATCATTTTTAACAAAGGTCGAGATTTATGATGTTCAATTTTATGAAGATCACGTGCAGTCAAGAGAAGACTTACAATAATTGGGAAAATATACCACAAAAATATACCACAAAAGTTACGATTTGACTCAGGGACGTTTTTGACCGTATGTCTTGTGCGCATGTCAATCAAAACATCTGCTCTTTCCTTTTCCGGTGGTAACAGAATACTACGGCTAGTGTACTTTGGGAGTCGGAGAAATCCATTTCAATCAACCGAAAATGAGAGGGTTCGTCGATCGTGTTTCAGGTAAACGTTTTTCAGTTGTTTTTTAATTGAGAAAGTGAACAATCGACAAGGTATTCTGTGATCAAGTGCATGTATTTTAATGCGTAATATGACCTGTGACTTGGGTCCCTAGTTAACAGAAAAAAAGAATAATATGAATACAGAACAACCTACTCCCGATTCGGGGTCTAGCTCCGATGTTATTTTTGTGATTGTTTCTCCGCTAGACTCCCACAGCAGCCTTCTTTAAAAGTATCAGGAATGAATACGATTTTACCGACAAAATTTCGAATGACAGCAAATAAAATGGGCATGGATTGTTAGATAAATGATTAATCTTTATTATCACACAAGCTGTGCTGCAAAATACCAATTAAATCAATGGAAATTTACCTTTTTTCCCAACGTAAATAAATCCAGTGAAATTTGTAAACAACTTACATGGCGACTTCAGTTAAACAGACATGCGCACTCAATGGAATTGGAATTTTGTACAGTCTGGTTCTCTAATCCTAATAACCGTTTTCGCACAAGGGCCTTTGTCAACAGCGAAATTCGCAACTATACCGTCCTGTAGCGTGTCAGAGATACTGCGATTTCTGCCGAGACATGCGCATTGATGATATCACCATGTTTTGATTTCTGGTGAAGTAGGTCAACGGTTATTTACATTGAAAAGTACGGAATTGCATGAAGGTAAGATTTAGATATTAACTAACATAAGTTTTTTGTAAAGATAAATCATTTATCTAACGATCCATGCCCATTTTATTAGCTGTCATTGGAAATTTTGTTGCATAGAGCCGTTCGAAAAGATGCGGGTAAAATCGTATTAATTCCAGATACTTTTAATGAACATTGCTCTGAAGGTCTGGCGAAGACCAGTAACAAAAATAGCATCGGAGCAGACCTTCAGACTGAAGGTAAGTACAACCGGGTAGTATCAGACACATTCGGCATCTACGGTTTGTTACATGTTCATTCGCTCGCCAAGGTTGTTTATTCTGCGGTCACCAACTAGGCAAACCTCTGTAAAGTGTATTTTACACTATATTATTCCTAAAAGTTAGGGTTGTCACCGAAAAATAAACGATTTTGTTCATACTGTATAGGTAGTTTTGGATCGGACACATGGCGTCTTGTATCGGACACTCGGTTCGGGGAACATCAGACGGCAAATTTAATAGGAAAACTGTTTAATTTAGGAGTCCACTGAGACTGAGTAGCTCTAGATAGCAATGGCTTCTTTCCTCCTCAATATTTTGGCGATTTACCTGTATCAGGTTATTATCAATCAGTTCCCCTCTCGGTCTACTTGTGTAGTAGCCGGGAAGCAGACTCAAGAGAGAGATTAGTACACACTGTGAGAGCTTGTTTCTCATTGATGTAAAATAAATATGTTTACATTCAGAACACTACTGGTTCCCCACAAACGATAACTCAATCCATAACTTAACTGCAAAATTTATTCATTTAATTAAAAAGCTCTAACACAGTTGTTGAAATCAGGAATAAACCGCATTGCAAGTCCGTGAGCACCGCGTCCGATACAAGACTTGCTCCTCTCTGTTTATTTTTCGCTTGTAGGGTTTCATTGACATGGAATTATTTTCGATTTTTTTAATAAAATGCTTTATTTATCACAACAAAACATAATCAGAGACCGAAAATGTAAATCTACGAGTACACTAAACTCGCTTTGTAAATGTAAATAGTTTCATATAGCAGATCAAATACCTTTACCAGGTCGTTTAACTTGCATTTGGAAGGTTTCCGCTTTTGATACTTTCCTATGAAGGAAAATGAAAAACCTGTATATTCAAAACATCGATGCCTAATCCAATCGAATTAACCCTAACATCTCATTGATTACGTTATCATAAGATATGCATTGTTTTTGTAAGGGATTTATGAAAAGGCTTGGTCGATTTTTCAAGTCTTTGTCTCTTTTCTGTAGTTCGTATTTAACAACAAACGAAGTGTCCGAAGTTACTCGGGTGTCCAATATTACGAGGACCTACTCTATAGGCAAAGCCTAAAGGCGAGCAGCCCAACAAGTGTTTGCTACTTTGATAGAAGTAAATCCCCTAATCAAATGCCTACAAATTATATAGGGGGTAAACAGGGTTCCCTCTGGCTGCTTTTTTTCTTGCGCCATCACTTTCGCCAAATGAGAAAAGTTTGCGCCAGATTGAAATAATTGGAGCCAGTTGGTGCCAATTTTAAAATGAACGTACAGTAGGTCAGGCATAATCAAGAATTGGTCAATAAATTATCATTGCATGGTTGTGTCATGAGCAATAATATAAACAATAAAACATTTGTTTTTATCCTATTAAATTACTGTGTATATGTTTATTGTGTGAATATATTCCAAAAATTAGTTTTGTTCACAAAAATCATGTTGTATTAAGTTTAAGTAGATCTGTCATTAATGGTTGTAAAACCACTGTGACAAAAGCCGAACTAGGTCATTGATAACCATTTCTTCTATTGTAACAAAGTTTTAAAGAGAGACTTCTAAGTTTTATGAAACAGACAGAGGTTTAAATGGTACAAACCAAACAAAAAAGTCAGTATGAGAAAAATTGTTTCAAAAGTACGAATTGCTCATTTAGAGAAATTTCTAAATCTAGAATTTTTTTCATGAAGGGACTATTTACATTTTGAAACATACAGAAGTTAAAATGGTAAAAACCAAACAAGTTTTCCGAAAGGTGGGCGATTAATGCAGGAAAAACGACAGAAAATTTCGAGGACGACGATAACATAACTGTTCGAGTTTTAGTTAGTGCCGACGCGGTCGGCATTTTGGAAACCCGCTATATATTAATTTAATACAGAATCTATCGATTTTGCTTGCGATTATGATTGATTTCGACATTTAGTAACATTCACGATTTATATGGGACACTGGTCTTCGATACTTTCACTTTCGTACAGTTTCCCCGAGTTAACTGACAAGTTTTGTATGAAGCAGGCCGTTCTGACCCGTTTTTGCCGGAAGTTTATGTTATCGGAAGTGTATGTGTATTCGGATAGTCAGGTGTAAAGTAATTTGGATTACGTCGATGGCATAGCTTATTCCTGCTGATTTATTTGAACTTTATCGATGAATTGGTGGTCATGCACCCACGCATTCCGGTGAAGAGGACCAGTATCAAAATGTACGGCATCCCGATATGAGAAATACCGGAGCCAGTCATTTTCGCCAATCGGCATTTTCTTGCGCCACATTTAAAAATCTACCGCAAATGGCGCCAAATGCGAAGCCCAGCGGGAACCCTGGGGGTAAATCTAGATCTATTCCGGATTTTTATAATCTCACTAAAGTTAAAAAATAATCCATCTCATAATTGAGCAAAGCAACTGCAGGTAAACCACCAGATAAACAGAAAGACAAATGAATAGAATATTAACCCTTATCCTGCTAAATAACTTAGATGAAACTTTCAAACCGATAGTAAAAAGCCGAATAATGCTATTTCAAAGGTATTTTTTTGAGAAAAACATTTCCTTATCGGACAGTGTAGATCCAAGATCAGACTGCACATTCTGTGCAGTCTGATCTTGATCTACACTGTCCGCAAAAGGTCATTTAGTCGCGCTTAGCAGCCTAAGGGTTAAGAATCTCCTCTTCCTTCCCCCCCCCCCCCCCCCCCCCAAAAAAAAAAAAAAAAAAAAGTACAAGCCCTGGGGTGTTTCCTGTCTTTCTCACACCAATACTGACACAAGTTTCTTTCAAGCAATTGACTACTTTTCTCAAATGCATCAGATGTGAGAGGCTAAAAGTTGCTGGAAAGAAAGTTTGCTTGAACTGGGTATCGAACCCACAACCACCAGGTCATGAGTCAGGCACATGATGAACCACCAAGCTACCTGGCCAGGCAGGTTTCATTTCAGAGTTAGGCAAAGGTATTAAGGAATGTGAATTGGTCAATAATGTGCATCCATACATATGGGATCGTATTCAAATTAGTATGATGATGTCGTATTTGATAGCATAACAGTAAATAGAGTAACATATTGCAAATCACATCTATTATTTGAACACAAAATTTGCACCTTTTTCTTGTATATAACCATATGGTGGCATATTTCTGCCGCAAGATACAAGATAACTATTGTGATAGTTTGGGAGAACTACTGCGATAAAACAAACTTTCCTGGGAATATTATTTAAATAATAAAAACTTTCACGGTAAAAATATCTGAAAATTCTCATAGTTATCACGATTTTTTTTACGTTCATGCCTACAACTAACATTCATAGTATTTTTTATAATTAGATACGGTTTCAGAATATCTTGGTTTCCAACCTTATGAATTCTCCTTTTCCCTGAATGGTTTTAAAGTTGTTCGTAAAAGGCATTTCGAGTTGTCTTTGTGTTTAACAGACTTCAGTTCATTTCATGTGTAGTCAAAATTTAACAATTAAGCTACAATTGTAAATAATTCAAATTATAACTTACTGCCATCTTGTGAAGTCAAAAACTGCCGAGTTCATCCAAATGGTGAATTAAGTTTTTATAGATGTCGAGAAATAGATAGAACTATCACAGTAATGTTATCTCGAATGTCACCATTTGCACGAATGAGAAATTTTGCGTTAAAATATTATCTGATCAATGTAAAATTTTCTTGATACCAAAGTTTATCATGATTTTTTTTTTTCAGAAAACTTTTCAATATCTAAAAAAATATTCCAGGAAATGTAGGACCAGCCTCCAAAGAGTTTTGAGTTGTCTTGGGTGGATTAGTGCTTAAGGTGTTGAATCAGTAATCTCAAGGTCCTGGGTTTGACCCTCAGCCATGATAATGTTTTACTTGTATGGCGGTTTCTATGAATAAGGCAAGCAACATCCCAAACATGGACTGCTTGTAAAACCAAGGAAAATATATGAAGTGAGCTGTCAGCTTGATATGACTGAAATGACTTTGAAATGGGAGTACAACAGCAATTGATTAATCCAAAAAAGTCCTAGTTTCAAAAAGGATAAGGCCAAAAAAGGCTGGTTAAATATCATGGGCCTGATCATTATATGACATTGGCATTTAAACTGAATTCATATCCATGTAGTCATTGTTTGACAACACAGTATTTCTATTTGTATTTCTCAAAGTTATGAACAACAAACTGTTTACATGCATGGATAAAGGGAGATAGATCTAGGAAAGATTAAGAATTTTCAGAGATTTATGTTTGTAGATCTGAATCTTAGTAATTATTTGTTTGAATGGAGTTTTGTGTTACTTTCCATTGCAATTCAGCTGACGTAATGTCATTAACATCTTTACTTAGTAATATTTCAACCAGTGCTAGCCTTTGGCTATGGTGTGCCAGATTTTGTTTTTGGAAGTCAGAAATAACTTTACAAAATTGATAAGCAATATCATTCTGCAAAAAGAAGCCTTTAGACCAAAATATCTTTTCTAGAGAAAATACATAGGGGAATATCCCTTTTTTTTTTTTTTTTTCATTTAAATGTTTAAACTTCTGACTCCGTGTAACATGGTAGTTCTAAATACTAGTACATTTCAACATGCCCGAGATATTATACCATAAATTGGATGATTAGGAATGGTCCAGTCAATGAAGGCATTCTGTAAAAGCAGTCATTTGATTGGTAATTAGTTTGAGTCGTTTCAAGGTGATGTAAATTATCAAACTTCTTAAACGAGAATATTTGCTTAAAATCCAGTTTGACACATCTATAACTGCTACAGTATGAAGACATTAAAAAAAATGTTATGGTCTGTTGAAAAGACAGTTATCTTAAAGGTAAAAATCCCTTAGAAATAACATCAGAGGAGTTCCGACAATGTAGACCGACTTTTAGAGAATATTATTTGTGTGGGTACAACAACAGGTTGCACAAAAAATCATATTCTATTGAAAGTGAAATCTAGATCTATACTGTCAAAAACATCAAAGTGAATGCTGACAGAGTTTGATCAGATTTACATTTTACAACAATGATTATTCTGGAATCTAGATCCAATTTAGAACAAAACAAAAAAGGATAAAAGAAACCAAATTCCCTCTGTTAAAAGAAATGAAGAAAAATCACTGCTGCGAGTAGACCATTTTGTTTTAAACAGAAAAAAATATAACCTTTTTAAGCAGTTGTAATCTAGATCTCGATGAGAACAGTTTTTTGTTACATTCTGTTCAGAATGAAAGACACGCCTGTCAATCTGTCTATATGTACCGTACATAGATTAACAAACTTTGCTCGGGCCGTGTTGACTTGGGGACGAGTTAAGTACTGGCCGAGTTGTTTCGCTTTCTTTACCGAACAAGACTTTAAAAGTTGGGGAAAACGTCCGAATGAAACATGAACAAAGTTTTCAAAAGCAAGAGCACGAAAAAACTTCAAAGCATACATCGATTGCTTTACCCGAAATGGTTTAGCTGCTTTATTAATTCCTGTAATGTTTATTTCTGTATTCGGAATTTTCTGTAACTCAGAGAGATAATGGAAAAGCCCGAGTTCCGTCGTATTTGACCAGATCTCGCGAAGGTCTCGTTTGTAGACTGGAACACTGTTTCAAATCACGTGATTGTCAAGGGTGTAAGGAATTGTAGGACAGAAACGCTCCTAGTGCCAGTCTTTTACGTCACTTCCGTCCGCCATATTTGAAAAATCTACTTCTGCTCCACCACCTTTTCAGATGCATAAGGTATGTACATTTTTGACACCATCTCTACCAATAAGCTTTCGCTTACACGAGGCGTCGCTCCGCGACGCCACTTGTGCGCTGCTCGCTATGAAGAACGGTATCAGTTTTTTATAAACTCTTCTATCATTCAACGGAAGCGAAGAAGAGTCTTTGAAGTGTAATTATTTCACACAGCGGAAGTATGGTAAAACCAACATTGCATTAAAATGTGATGAAAATTGAATTGTCGTAGGGTAAAGTGATAGAGAGTCGGACACAATCTAGAGTCGGACATTTTTTAACGTAAATTCGCACCTGGTACGGGCCTCGAAACATAAAAAATTGAACTGTGTAATACAGGTCTTTATTCATTGTCTGCGAAGAAGTCGTTTATAATTTTGTGATGTATTTCCACTCTTAGTGGAACCCGTTTTTATAAACACCGTTTTCGGTCAATTTTGTAAGCTTCAATAGATAACGTCGGACATCCGGGCATTTTCGGTGATCACGTGATAGCAACAAGGGCCGAGGTGAAAACAAACACCATCTTGAATATATCTGTATAGTTATTTGGTGACATTTTAGAAATGAAATTCACCGTAAAAACGATAAATATGCCAAAAATCGGCCGTGCCGGTAGTGTATTATTAAATTTAAAAGACAAAAATTAAAAATAATTAATGAATTGCAAGCTGCAATTAAATCAGGGCTCCGTAATAATGCATTTGAAAACAAAAAAATGTTCGGACATACAAGCTTATGCATCTTTTGAACTCAAAAATGAGAATGGACTTACCCTATGTAAAAAAATGGATAATTCCAAATCCTATTTACTGTATTTACAAATGATCAACTGAAAATTGAACAGGGCAGACACATTTTTATGACACGTGTGTGTTCGTCTGTGTTTAGCAAAGACTGTGTCACCCACTACAGCAGTGATATACCGAGTTCAAGGGAACACCCGGCTAACCGTTTACCAGCTTTATAATGAAAACAGTTTTAGCACATATTTCTGTCCTAAAAATGAAACTTGAACTACCATTTTTATAGGGAATGGAAGGTTTAAAATTTGAACTGACCTTTGTCGTTACGATAGTCATCGATTAAGAGGAATGTAAAAAAATGAAACTATTTTCTTTGGCCAGAATTTTCTCAAGAAACTCAAACTTTATGGTGTTCCAGCTTTCAAGAAATAATCTGTCGGTGTCTCATTGCACACAACAAATCTCTTTTTTCTCATTACAAAAATTTATTACCACTCTAATCCTTTACAAAAAAAAGGACTTCTCCAAGTTAAAAACATTTGCAGACTTCAATTTCATATGGCTCAATTAATTTATCAAGTAAAACTGAATAGAAAACATCAAGGGAAAAGGAGAAAATGCTGGTAACCAGCACTTTCTCCTCTTCCCACAATGTTTTCAAAAGTTTTTTTTTTTTTTAACTTGGGATTGTGTGGTAAAAGGCTAATAGTTTAAATAAATCAAACCAGCGATCCCCGGGTTTCAAGCCTTGTACTTTACCAACTTGGCAATGTCTGACATGTGTTGAACAATCAGACCATCTATGGCAATTTTTATAAATTTATTCTTTACAGAACGACAAAATTTTGACTTGTACAAGTTAAAAGCATTTGAGGATAACAAAAATAAGTGTGACTCAAAAATGGAATTTCGTTTAAAAAGGGTAGAAAACATTGTAAAAAGAGACAATGTTTGTAACTAGAATTTTCTCCTTTTCCCACAATGTTTTCAAAAGCTATTTTTATCATGGTCTTTAAAAGTTGGGATTTTAAATGTTTGCTTAAAGTATTTGAACAATGAGAGTGATGGCTTATTTGACTAAATTTTTAGTAAACTGCAAAACTTAGGACCTATCAAAATCCAATTAAAGCATTTGAAGCCGACAGTTTAGACGTGGGTCAAATTGTTGAAATGGTTTTTGTAAAAGTAGAAAATATCGTGGGAAAAGGAGAAAATGCTGGTTCCAAGCATTTCCTCCTTTTACATTTTTCATTGTTTTTTCAAGCACCTGCAAGCAAAGGGTTAAGAAGCTTTCCAGTGTCTTGAAAGAGACAGGGACAGTCCATTTACTGAAATTACAGTACTACAAAGCATACTTTGAATATTAAGAAAATCCCGATCTAAAAAAAGATACCGAACTTTTTATGTTGAGCATAATTTAGTCATGTTTCTAAAGACGAATAAGTGTAATAGAGTCAATTTCATGACATAAGAAATGTAGCTTCGGTTCAAATTTCTAATCTTCCATCCCCATTCACAAAATATTTATATTCCAGCTTAAGTTTTCAAAAGTTTTTAAGAAATACTTTGTACGTGTCATGTGAATTTTCACAAAATGGGTGAAGGGTTTAACTCCGTGTTCCTTTGATCTCGGTATCGCACTGCATGGTGGGCGACCCAAGAGCTTTAATGTAATTGCTTGGTAGAAATAAAAATTAACGCACACGTGTCACATTACACCGACTCTTTTTGTCTGTTACTGATCTTAATTTTTCCTTATGTTGATCATTTATGATTAGGATTTGGAATTTTTCGCAGGTTGCAGAGGGTAAGTTCATTCTTCAAACTAACACGTTTATCAAAATTAGAAAGAGTTTTCGAACGAGACATACCAAAGCGATATTTGTCTTTGAAAGAGTAGCAAACATTGAGGAAAAAAGAAAGGATGCTGATTAGTATTTTCCTTTCACTGCAATATTTTCGAAATTCTTTCTCTTCATGGTCGGAAAAACCCTTGATTTTTTTTTTTGCACTGGACTAGATCTAATTAAGTCTGTCTCGGGGCAATGTTTAAAAAGTTTTATCAGACTATTCTTTTTTTTCGCTCAAATATTAGACTATTAAAATGATCACCATCAAATACATGTACTAAGATATTTTACAAGTATAGTAATTTTTTATGACGATACTGTAGAGGTTTTAATAGCTTATCAGCCTTTAAAAATTCAGGAAATCACTTCGGTCAGAGAGAGAGAAAAAAAAAATCCTCGGGAACCATAGAATTCTCGGACCTTTCATTTAATCTGATGAACAACATAATGTAGATTACACCTTTTTTTTACGCTTGGACATGAAATAGACAAAAAAACAGGTACATAAATTGAGTTCATTTCATGTCTGAAGGGTCTAGACCCACTGTATAGGCCTATTTAAATGGTAGGTCTATTTGTGGTAGGCCCATTTAATGAAAATCGTCTAAAAGAAGAATTGACAACTCCAGGGTTCCCGCTGGGCTTCGCATTTGGCACCATTTGCGATAGATTTTTAAATGTGGCGCCAAAAAATGCCGATTGGCGAAAATGACTGGCGCCGATATTTTTTTATATCGGGATGCTGATTTAAAGCTGGCCCCCTTCACGGCAATGCATGGATGCATGACCGCCAATCCATCGATAAAAGTGAAATATATCAGCTGGAATAAACAACGGCATCGAAGTAATCAAAATCACTTCACAAATCGATATCTGTCCGAATATACATACACTTTCGATAACATAAACATCCGGCTAGAAAGAATTGTAAATTTATTTTGGAAAACTGTCCGAAAGTGAAAGTATCGAAGACCAGTGGCCTATATCAATCGTGAATGTTACTAAATGTCCAAATGAATCATGATCGCAGGTAAAATACAGCGGGTTTCCAAAATGGCGGCGGTGTCGCCGTCGGCATTGACTAAAACCCGGACCGTAATGTTATCGTCGTCCTCGGCATTTTCTATGTCGTTCTTCCTCCGTTAATCGCCCACCTTTTCGGAAAACTTGTTTGGTTTTTTTAATATTTTAACTTTTTTATACTGTTACAGATTTAAAAAAAAAAAAAGTCCCTACAGAAGCAATTTCTACGGTGGCACAAAAGTGATTTCAGGTGAAAACATCATGAAATGAAATACCGTCAGTAATTCGCTTTGATGTGTTTTATAAAGCCCAATACGTAATCTTTTACTTTTTGATAAAAAGTGATTGGATATGAACCACGCTCTTTAAAGGTGGGCTTCATGATTCTGTGACAAGTGTCAGCCCTGACAGTTTGCTCAGGCTAATGTTGGAGAAAACTTTTTATTTTCATAAGTATTCTACATACTTATCATGGAAATTCTGTCTAGATTTTTTATTGAAATTATCGGCCCAAGGGCATGGACAATTATTACATGCAGATGCATTAGCCCTTTTTACAAAGGAAGATTCACATAGGCGTAGCCAGGTTTAGAATATTTATACCCAGTGTGGCACAAAATGCCAATGGGGATGGAGCTGAAGCATCACCAACATTGAAAAGCCTAGAGGAATTCCTTCATTGCATCATTTTTGCGCATCTTTTTAGTTTGACAATGCATGTATATCTGCAGAAAAATCAGTACATGTAGACTCTATGTGATATTGAGACTTGCAACTTCGGTCGTGGAATTTTTTCCTACGCATGTGCGTATTGTGCGTAGAGGGCGCTACGCCCTTGATTCATCCTTTGAAATGGCACCTTAACGTTGTCCCGATCAAGCTCAGTTGAGCTGCTATATAAGTTTTAGTACAGTGAGTTGAACTGTTCACTTATTACTTCGTTCTACTGCAGTCTGCTTTGCACATGTCTTTCTTCAAAAAAGGTCGTTCAAGAACGTTATATAATGCAAGTTTACCTTGTCGGTATGCAGAGTTCGAGTTTTATACAACTGGAAGTCTGTCTGCTCAGACTGGTAGGGTCGATATGTATCGTAGAATCATGCAGCCTCCACTTAAAGAGCATGATTCATTATCGAGAAAACTGAAAAATCTCTTGTAATAATGTTATAAGAATATGGTCCGGGATGACAATGTAAGGATCCATTAACAAAATGATCAATCTTACGTTTTTGGCTGATTAAATTTTTCAAAATTCCCTGCAAATGGTTTTGATTAAAACAGTTGAAACTTTAAAACTTTAAAAATACTTTAGCTCTATAGATTATTTTAACTCGGGCACCATTTTCAAACTTTCTACTATTTCTAGATTACAAAGCTAAAAAGAAATAAACGAAATTCGGTGATAAGGTCAATGTGATCATAACATGATTGTGAAAACGTTTTTGTAATATGAAAATTCAATTATAGTAGCTTAAATCATTTTTTTTTTCTTATCACAATGTTTGAAAGATGCCTGTACGCTCAACTTCTTATTAGGCTCATTTAAGCCATTTTACAGACGGCTTGGAGCAATTGGACTGAACTTGCACTGAACCTGGAATGTGAATTTGCGCCGTACCATCCGCTATGTTAAAACTGGGTTCAGTGAATCCTCCAAGTTTTTTTTTCTCCAAAAATAGGTCAAATAATACACGGACTCTGTATATAAAGATCAGAGGCATTTATTACGCAGTCTCATAATTGCTTCCATTGTCCGCATTTTAGAGACCTACGTTCTGGACAGCAATGCAGGACTTCATGAAAATAAAGATCGACTCTAACATATTTTTATAGTTGCATCGTTGGTCAGTACATCAAGTATAAATTCTCCAAATGCAACCCCGAGTAGCGAAAAGTAATAGCTTTTGACTGACCACCTTCTATTTTGGAAACCAAAAGCAGACTGATATGATGAGGCAAAAAAGTCGTGTGATCTTGGCTACTCGATACAAAAATAAATTTTTAACGACAGTCTCACCTTCGCTCTTTCACCTGTTCAAGTTTTAAATCAGTCATAGTCTCCGTTTTAACACTAAATAACAGACGGCAAAGTTTAGGACTTGACCTAATTCAAAGCAAGTGCAGACGACAAGATGAATATGCAAAAATGGTGAAGTTTGTCTGAGAAAGGGTAGAAATCATTGAAAGAAAAGAAGAAAATGTTAGTTATCAGCATTCCATATCAGGATAGATAAAACTCGGGATTGTTTGATTAAGGTTTGACCACTTGTTAGGTATAATATAGTAGTAGCACTTATCGTCTGACTCAAAATCACACATGTCCGACTCATTATCGATTTCGTCCGAGTCATTATCGTTATGGGGTAACCTCTTTTAAACACGTATTTCCCCTACAAATAGGCTTATTTCTGGCTGTGAAAGCTTTCATATGCTTTCGGGAATATCAAGAAAGGTCAGCGAAAAACGAGGCTTCGATATGTTACCAAATATAGACAGAATCACTAAAAATAGCGTGAGGGTGTCCGACTCACTATCACTTTACCCTACATTTCTGTTGGTATGTTTTTGTCACAGGTTTGACAGCTTTAGATCTTAAGTGATTCAACTTGGGCATAACTATCAGTACATGGATCTGTGATGAGAAACTGACTTACAAACAAACACAGTATACTAGTCCTACGGTTGCTGGAGAACTCGTACCCTGGAGAACTCGTACTCTGGAGAACTCGTACCCTAATCAAAACGGTACGAGTTCTCTGGAGAACTCTTACCCTGGGTACGAATTCTCCAGAGAACTCGTACCCAACAAATATTTATGGGGATAGATTTTTTTTTAGGCCTAACAAAAAAATATCTGCGTTTAGGGTTTCAGTCAGAGATACTGTAGGTAGGGTAGGTAGGGATTTTTTTTTTTTCCCAAAAACTCTATACATGGAACATGTAATGAAATCACACCCGACACCTGATTTTTTTTTTCAATCATAGCAAAAAAAGTTTAGGGTCGGCAACATTTTCTAGGCAGGGTAGGGAAACTCTAAACGCAGATTTTTTTTTAGGCCTTATAAATCATTCAGATTTTGGTGACTTTAGGGTTCGAATTTCGTTTTTTTTTTTTTTTTGAATCACTGGCAAATTTTAGCAAGTGGCTTATTTTTCCACCCGCAAAATTAAAATTAGACTCGCTTTTTTTTTTTTTTGAAGACCAGCATGCCTACCAATGTTGGAGAACGGAGTGCCAGTACACACTATTCAATTCTATACTATTACTTGACCCATTGACTAGACAACAACCAAACAATACAAGAAGAAAGTTGATAGATATTAAAACCATGATTTAACTATCAATTCAATTTCAGTTTAATATCTGTTCTCAAACGAAGTTAAATTTCCGGCGAGCGATTTTGTTAATGAATTACGGACGTTTCACATCAGAGTATCTGCGTGTCTGATAACTGGTATATCGAGTCCACCTTTTCCGACATAGTTCTTCTTGTTATTTGTGCATGATAATTATTTTTTTAGGAAAAATTGACAAATATTTCTGTTTTATTATCAGAGATTGAATTCGCTTACCTTTTTTCGTATAAAAAAACGCAAATCGTGGTATTGGCCATGAGTGAAGACGAGCGCACTTGGCTCATGAAACTCGGATAATGAACAACAACCCGGAGGCTTCAGTGGTGACATGTAGGGATTAACAGTAGTGGTGGGGCATCAGCTGGAAATCATAATCGATCATGGGTTGGAATCAGCAGCTGCTGTCGATGGGATTCTTTCGATTATAATCGGCTCCTGACAAGTTTGCTTATGCATGCATGTTTCACTGTTAATCCTTGTAAAACCCATGTATTATGGACTAAAAATAGCTGCTTTTGTCTGTGATAGGGTAGAAAACATTGTTTGAAAAGGAGAAAATGCTGGTTACCAGCATTTTTAGCTCACCTGAGCACGAAGTGCTCAGGATGAGCTATTGTGATCACTCGCCGTCCGTCCGTTGTCCGTCTGTCCGTCGTCCGTCCGTTCACATTTCTTTGTTTACACTCTAGCATCTACAATTTTTAACCAATCAGCACCAAACTTGGTCAAAATATATATGACCATAAGATCTCGGATGTGTTCGATAATGGGTCTAATTGGACCAGAACAACTGGAGTTATTTGCCCTTGAATTAGAAAAATTGACATATTTGACTTTGTTTACACTCCAGCATCTACAATTATCAACCAATCAGCACCAAACTTGGTCAAAATATATATGACCACAAGATCTCAGATGAGTTCAATAATGGGTCTAATCGGACCAGAACAACTGGAGTTACTTGCCCTTGAATTAGAAAAATTGACATATTTGACTTTGTTTACACTCTAGCATCTACAATTATTCACCAATCAGCACCAAACTTGGTCCAAATATATATGACCATAAGATCTCGGATGAGTTCGATAATAGGTCTAATCGGACCGGAACAACTGGAGTTATTTGCCCTTGAATTAGAAAAATTGCTATATTTGACTTTGTTTACACTCTAGCATCTACAAATATCAACCAATCAGCACCAAACCTGGTCAAAATATATATGACCATAAGATCTTGGATGAGTTTGGATAATTGGACCAGAATGACTGTTATTTGCCCTTGAATTAGAAAGTTCTTTAGAATATTTCTTTGTCCGGAGCATAACTTTGTCGTCTCCAGTCCGATTGACTTGAAACTTGGCATTTGTGTTTGTTGCAATAATACAGAGTGCAGTGTGAAAGAACCATAACTCTACCTCGTACTGTCTATGAGGTTTTTCCCTTTGATCGTCGTTTTTACAGCATTTTCTGCTTGTCCGGAATATAACTTTGTCATCTCAAGTCAGAACGACTTCAAACTTGGTATGCATGTTTGTTGCAATGTTACTGAGTACTGTGCGCAAGAACAATAACTCTACCTAGCGTGGATTTTGAGTAATTCTACTTTGATCTTCATTTTTACAGTATTTCTTGCTTGTCCGGAATGGAACTTTGAATTATCAAGTCAAATTGACTTGAGACTTGGTAAATATGTTTGTTGCGTTACCTGCCCTTTGCAATTATTATACCTCCTCTACAACTGGCAGTGGGACGGACATGTCTTGCGACAATTTGCCGCTCTTCTTTCATTATCATTTGGCCTTGAACCTTGATATTTGGTATTTATCTTCATTGTAGACCTTTACTGCTTAGTACTCAGGTGAGCGATATAGGACCATCATGGTCCTCTTGTCTTCTTTTCTCACAATGTTTTCATAAGTCTCCTTTATTGAGGTCGTTAAAAAGTTGGCATTGGGTGGGTTCCTAAAAAAAAAGAAAAAATAAATAAATAAATAAACATGGTAAAAACCAAGGTTGGGCGGTCGAAACCAGGGGCAGTTTTAACCAGTTAAAACCGCCCCGGTAAATACTCCAAAAGTGGTCAATACTGGTCAATCGTGGTCGATTGAATATTTTTAGTGGTCATTTGGAAATTTTAATGGTCAGATGAGTTTCAAGAGGACAGTTATAGTATTTAGTTGATATTTTATTGTGGGGATTTTTTTTTTTTGTTCTCAGATAGGTTGAATTATCAATATAGAAGTGTTGACTTCGTGAAGAAAACTGTTTTGTCCCTGCCAAGGGTACTCATCAGCTGGCTTTTGCCAGTTTTCTAAAACTGTAGAGAAGTTCCAAATAAGGTCTTTAGGTTTCAATCTTGACACCTTAAAGGGTAACTCCAGACCAAAGCTATTTTTGGATATATGAATCCTTACTGACTTTTTTTCTCACAGCCTTATCCTCCCTCATGTTGGGAGACGATTCTTTTCGTCACAAAAATCCCTATCGTATGCCGGGTGCCGAGTTTAAGCACTATTTCGAGCCAGGAGATGACTATTTATTTGTCAGTCTGCTGTCTGTCTGTCTGAACCGAATGACGTGGCTTAATCCTCAACAGGTTAAATAAACCTTTATGTTGATTGCAAAATTTCGAATAATGCTAGTTTCTGGAGATACAAAAATAGATATCTCAGTATCGGACACAGTACATAAGATCAGATTGCACATTCTGTGCAGTCTGATTTCAATGTACAATGTTCGCAAAAGGTCATTGAGTCGCGCTCAGCAGCCTTGGGGCCACACAGAAATTTAAATGAGGCAAGAAATCAGTGGTAAATTCACTGTTGATTATCCATCTCTTTCATATTACTGAGAGAGTGAGAGAAAGTTGGAGGGTAGTTAGAATAGAAATTCGACAAGCAGACTATGGGATTTTTTTTTATTTAAGATCGTATGAATGAGGAAAATACAAAAGTTATGACGTTCCACTTACCCATTTAACCTGTGTAAAATTCCAAATTCCGTTTTATAAGAAAAAGGGTTCAATATGGTCGTGAAAACAAAAGAGTAACCTTGTACATGACATGTTTATGACACGTGCTTGTTAACCTCCAGCTGCAAGCCGGGTAAAAAAAATATGTGAGACCAAGATGGTGCGATACCAACATCAAAGAGGCGCCGAATTAACCCTTTGCCCCTTTACATTGGAACACACAATTCTTTTCTCAAAAGGTTGGCGCACTAAACTTTTGTGTAAAGTTTGTACGCAGTTATAAATTTTAAATTTACGCTGCATTTTTATGGTCAGCATCTGTTATCTCGTACATAATTATAGCGAGAAGAAAGTTAAATAATTTTTGTCCATGTTGATATTTCCATTTAAATTTTACGCCCAACATGTCTCAGTATTTAGGAAATGGACTGACCCTGTATTTTGCAGACGATCAAAAACGTTTACCGCATGATATGGAGGGCAGGAAGGCAGGAGGCAATTCAGACAATCTTTTAACGTTGTTGTTGATGAAAGAAACAAATTTGAAATTGTGAAAATAACACATAGGAAAATAAATGAAGATCAAGTGAAAAAAATGGATTTAACTTTAACGGCAAATTTAGGATGTGTGCTGGATTTAATGTTGTTTGTGAATGTTAAAGAGAGGACAGCGTTCGCGTTAGCGCAGACACAGAAGGTAATTTTTCCACGTCCAATGTTAGTTAAATTGCAAAAAAATGCGCAATTTAACTAACATTGGACGTGGAAAAATTACCTTCTTTGTCCACAGGACGCAAAGCACCTTTTATAATGCATCGCCGATAGTGCCACTTTCAAGTTCAAAGACGCAACGAGACGTCTTAGTAGCTCATTAGGGTGCTAATTTTATCACCTATTTAAAATGAATAGGTATTAATTATTAAACAGGCACAGTATGCAAGCCTCTTGAGACTGGTCGTCGCTAATTACACACCTTATCATGCTAGTCATATACAGTCAAACTTAGGTGGCTCGAATATGGGTAATTTCGAATACCAAAGAAAGCTCGAACAACGATATCGGTCCCGGCAAAATCTCTATATAATTCATATTGTTCTACCTCGGAAAGCTTGCACAACCCTTAATTGGAACTTTCGAACACATATCACGGTCCCGTCGTTCATTTTCCTGTGTATTTTACCTCTCAGAAGTCGAACAAAGGGTTAGTCAACAATCAGACGTTGGGTTTCACACCTACATTGTTAATTGGATACGCTGGTAATCGTCTGTCAAATATTGGATAAGGTGCATGTTTTTAACACTTACTGTAAAATATACACACACTTGATCAAAGTGTCAATTACAAATTGTTTAGCCGTGATTGAATAATTGCTTTGCTTTTAATTTTTTGTTTTTCGAGGTGGTTGACCTAAATTAGTGGTCAAGTCATTTTTGTGACTCTATGTTTTCATGAAGAGTATTGCTTTTCAACACAGTAGGTTTCATTAACCGCAACTGTGATCTTAATCCGCACATGTAGCGTTGATAGAAGTTATAATTAGAACATAAACAAGGTGATGTTTCGCTCTCGATATCTGCAAATGTCCTTTCTTTTCTGATAAAATGACTTTTAGATATGTGCAAAGAAAATGACCCCAGGAATCGGCCGTTTAACTGGTGAAAATAGCTTGCTTTCGGCCGAAATGGATACTCTCAAAAAATGAAAAACATTAACAGAGCGTATCGATTTCGGCCGAAAACAAGATATTTTCACTAATTTGACAGCCAATTCCTGTAAAATGACAAAGGTATGTGGTGTGTTCTGTGTGATATTTCCAAATACAAAAGTCATAAATATGCAATAAGAATACATGTAACTCGTTCACTGACCTCTTCGTACCTTGAAATATGGATACGTCGAACTACCGATATTTCGAACAAATTACCTAGGCCCAGGGGTGTTCGAGCTTCCGAAGTTTGACTGTATTCCTGACAGGATACACACAATCAAGGCGTGGCTTAAGGAACCACGGGCAGCAAATTAATCTCGTACGTGATTCCTGATTGGTACGCAGTACACTACATATCACATGAAAGTTGGGAAAAGTCTATTTAAGCCCCCCAAAAAAGAGTGTGCCATGTTAAAAAGTGGGGGAAAAGTTCGTTTCCCGTGTGAACAGAGTGTCGGTAAAAATTTGACATGGCAGGGGGTGGCTTGCCTTTGACATAAGTTGACCAGTTTATTTTTCAATTTAGTGGCCTCGAGCCAGTTCGGAATTTTACGTTGTAAATCTGCGTCGTGCATCACCTGTTAATACATTTTTTATCGATCCATTGCTTTGGGGGAATTTCAAGTGCATAGTCTTTTACTGTCTGAAAACATTGCGAAGAAAAGCTTTAGTTCTTTATATTCCATTACCTATTTTACCTTTATCTAGAATGCAATGAACTGACACAGTACTTAACATAGCTTCGCCCTACCAGCTCTCACAGCCAATGAAAAAAGTCGAACACGCCGTTCTATTATAGCCATTACCTGATAATGTATATTGAAAATGTCGGCGAAATTACGTCTGGATTATAGATTATGAAGACTGTCTTATTTATTTGTATATTATTTTTGCATAAAATGTTGTGTATAATGAATACATGTTTAAACTATAGTGGTTGTCACTGGTTGTATCCTTCATCAGTGTATTTTTGCCAGTTTTAAAAAGAAGAATAAAAAAAAAATGTCAGCTTTATGTCCGATGTCGGCATGATTTTCCAACCCAGTCTGTTTAATGTCATGTTATACTCAGGAAATGCCACAATCAAAGACCAAGTCGCTGTTACCAGGTTCATCGATGGGTTTTGACCGACAACAATTTTGGCTACTAAAAATTTTTGGCTGGCGCCAACCTAGAATACCTATCCATAAATCAACACACATGAAAAAATGATTGATGCAAAAATCACCCATGACACAACAAAATGTTCCTTTTTGACATTGTCGATCAGAGTCACTTCATACCGTCTTTTTAGCTTTTTAATGACTTTAAGCAGTCAATTTCCACAGATACATGTATCTTAATATAACAGACTTTTGTGCTGAAATCATCAATATCGATAGCTTTACCTCCAGTTGAGAACCATTATTGTCATACCCTCTAATATGAAAAATTACCCCCAGATTTAGATCTAAAGCTTAGGGGTAAGTGTACCATTGAAATAAAAATCTAGTGGGAACTGTTTTAATATTCCGTATGTAACACTGGCTACAGTTTGCGAGGGTAAGGCTGATTATGATTGGTCGCTTAAAATAGCTGTGTTCTTACAATACAATCCGACAAGTGAGGCTTCCCATGGAAAACGAAAGTAATATTTGTTGCAGTTTGGATAGCAATTTGTCGGTTTTCTCGGCTTCGTCATGTCATCGAAGGAATACATAAAGCTGAACGCAAAATAAAAAGGTATTGAGGTTGTAGTTTAATGATTAATTTTGTAACGAGCACCCGACTTGGCAAGTACAACGATTTTAACAAATTTGGAACAACAAAAGGGGGCGCATAAATTTCACATACGTCCAATACTCCTCAAGGGTAGTGCACCCTGTGTCCCACTGTTTCAAATTTGTAAAAATACCACTGTACATTGAATGTTTTGAAGACATGATTTTTTGAATAGCTGTTTTAAGATATTGATGGTTCGTTCATGGAATTTGCCAATTCATACCTGTCAAAGGTGTCGGGTACAATAAAGTCACACATCAGGTGTGATTAACACCATTGTTCACACTTGCCATTCACCAGCACCTTAAACCGGTATATAGTATATTACAAGCACTTTTAACCTTTTACCAAACAATCGCGTTTTAAGGAGGATAAAGACCTGTTGAAAAAACCATTGTTGGAAAAGGAGAAAACAAGTATAACCGTTCTTTTATGTAACATTAAAAGAAAAAATTTAGCGTTTGTGGGTCATTATTTTACCCTTTACCAAACAGGCCTGAGTTGTAAAATACTACCATGTGGGAGATACATTTAAAAATATTGTTGGAAACAAGAGCGAGAGAGAGATATGCTTAAAACCACTATTTTCTCATTTTTCCATAATGTCTTCCACCATTTCAGAGAACTAAAATCCATTTGTACCATATATGAAGTTGTAGTTTGTAGATGTATAGAATTTTGAAGAGTCTAAAATTGTGAGTTCATATAGAGCAATAACTCCATTTTTCACTCTGCTCTCTCACTCTCATTTTCATTGTACATGTTTTCTGAGCCGTTTACTTCCCGGTCTCGAATTTCAACCACCCTGGAGAAGCTCAGACTGCACATTCTTTGCATGCTGATCTTGTTCTTTGTCACCCATTTTCGACTATATAGAACTAAAAGGGTTAAGGGTTCAAAATTGGATATTGTCAATTATGTTATTGTAATTTGATTAATCTATTGTGAAAATCACATCTTTCTTGCTCTCTTTCTTTTGGAAATTTTCCTTTTTAACCAGGTGTTAAAATTTGTTCAACTATGTTTTCATTTTACCCACTCCTTCCATTTAAGAAATATCTAATCCAATTAAATATTAATTGTTAAACTGTTCCCACACAAACCAATATCAATCATCAATTCAGAACTTCTATACAAATTTTGTTTGAAACAAAAACAATGTAAGTCTAGTCAATTTTGAAAAAAAAAAGCTTTGAAACATGCTTGTAAACTTGTATATACTTGTGGGGTACGAGTTCTCCAGAGAACTCATAGCCCGGGTACGACTTCTCTGGAGAACTCATACCCTTGAGATTGGGGTACAAGTTCTCCAGGGTTCGAATTCTCCTGATACCCTAGTCCTATTTTAGTGCAAATACATTGTCACATATACTGGTGCTCAGTCTTAAAATCATTGCATGTGTGTATCCTAATAATAACATGGTCATCAAGGTAAAAAGACCTAGATCTATTACATTTCGCCGCAATTTTTTTTCAAATGAAACACAGTGGTGTGCTAAAAAGTATACAGTGGCTGGAAAGGAAATATATTGAATTAAGTAGAAATGGTAAGTACCATATAAGGCCTAAGAAAAAAAACAGTTCGTTTCGGGTAACCCTACCCTACCCTACCTGGAGGTTTTGCCCCGACCCTATTTTTTTTTCCTGTCTTCCGATAAAAAAAAAATCAGCCTTCTATGAATCTATTTCACCGTGTCACAGGAGGCCCGTTTCAGCAAATATAGCTCATTATGTTATAGGTCTGCAATCATGTACAACTACACTGTACATACATAATTATGCATGAAAATTCCTACGCTTGTACAAAAGCTACCGTGTATTGGAGTATATTGAACCGACCTTGAAAACAAATTTTCAAATGCATTATCGTGGGTTTTCCATTTCTAAAAATACATACAGGCAAGCGGAGAGATCGGGTTTCTTTCGCTAAATCCACACAGAAACTTTTGTTTATCGAACGTTTGTATCCTATCGCACGATTACAAAAGACACAACAGGTACCAGTTTTATCTTCTACAAATAATCACGCCCGAAATACTGCGGTTGAGTAGACTGTGTAACAAACTTTTACTTGTGATTTAAGCTTTTCTTTGCGTAAAATATAGACAGGATCCCGTCATCTCTGGTGATCACCCCATTTCCTGTTCTGTAGTGCAGGATCGCTGCTTTCAGTTTGCTAGATTTTAGATTGAACAAGTAGTGTTGAACATCATTTGGCAAAAGTGCTAGCATACCCCATAAGTACGGACATATAACATTTGAAATATTTTAATGGAGGTTTTTCTAGAAGCTAATCTGACAGGACAGACTGTGGTCCAAACTAGACGACGGCAACGATAAAAGTTCAGATTTGTATGAAGCGCCGATGTGACTTAATATTAAACCGGTATTTATGTATCTATTATTTACTATCTTTGTCACAATGAGGCAACAATGATTTAAGATAATAGAAATCTACCCAAACTTGCCTTCTTCTTGCTCTGCCTCCCCCTTAGCTTTTACCCTATCTGGTGGTCTTCGAGAAAATACTGAAACTGCTATGCCAAAATTTTTCCAGACTTTCTAATCTCTCACGGCAAGAGATTCCACTTTAGTTTCCAGATAAAATGTTTCTGATCTACATGAAATTGAAGAGCAGTCGTGCTTCGTTGAAATAAAAAAGAGGTTTTAGCCCCAAAACCGCGGAGTAAACTGAACAAAAATTTCCACTTCATAGTCAAAAACCAAATATTGTGATTTCAAAGTTGATTTCGGCTGAATGAAAATAGCATATTGAACAGGGTAGAACGAAGATCAGACTGCACATTCTGTCCGCAAAATCACTTTCTTTCCAAGTCAATGACTATTTTTCTTTCATACATCAGAGGTGAGAGGCAAAAAAGCCCTGAAAAGGAAGTTTGCTGTAGCCGGATGTCAAACCTGCAACCACCAGGTCACAAGTCAGATATGCTAACCATTGAGCTACCTGGCTGGGCAGTAACAGTACAAAATTAAGATACATCAATGTGTAGCAATGTTTTCCTGTTGGTGTTATGTCCATTAGGACGACTTTTTGGACTCTTGTTTTTGTTCCTTTTCCTTGACAAGTTCACTGTGGTACGATATTTGTACTCTGAATTTAAGGGTGTTTAAGTAGGGTATATCTTTGTTTTCCTTTTTGCTCAAATACCATGCATAATGAAATAAAATAAGGCCAATAAACGCTTTTCAAGCATAGTTTGGATTGTAGATCAAGAGCAGATTTTCATGAAACTTGCACAGTTGGACTATCTCATCAATAGCTTCAACCCTATTGATTTTGAAAAAAATCCAACAAACAGTATGGGAAAAGTAGCCATTTCAAGTTGAAAATGTCCATTTCTTGTTTACACGATAGAGTCTGCATTTGTGGTCAGATTTCTGTGAAACTTGCACAGTTTGTTTATCTTATCAAAAGCTTGAACCCTATTGATTTTGAAAAAAATCCAACAAACAATATGGGAAAAGTAGCCATTTCAAGTTGAAAATTTCCATTTCTTGTTACGTGATAAAGTCTGCATTTGTAATCAGATTTTCATGAAACTCAGTTTGTTTATCTCATCAATAGCTTCTACCCTATTGATTTTGAAAAAAAATCCAACAAACAGTATGGGAAAAGTTGCCATATAAAGTTAAAAAATTCCATTTCTTGTTTACGCGATGAAGTCAGCATTTGTGGTTGGATTATCATGAAACTTGCACAGTTGCTTTGTATCATAAACAGCTTGAACCCTATTGAATTTGAAAAAAACTGACAATCAGTATGGGAAAAGTAGCCATTTAAAGTTTTTAAAGTTGAAAATTTCCATTTCTTGTTTAGGCAATGAAGTCCACAGTGTTCATCCAAATCTTGTGAAACTTACAAAGATTATTTGATTCATCAAGGGATTAAACTCTATTTTAAGTAAAGAAAATCTAGTAAACTGTTCAGGAAAAGCAGCCATTTGATGACTTAGTATTGTTTACTAAACAAAGTCTACATTATTAGACACATTTCTTTGAACTTTGCTAGTTTTGTGTTTTTTGTCTTTTTTCATTTTGCATCATGAATTCATATGTATGCTAGCACAAATGCAAAATCACTGCCAGGCCAGTAGAGTGATTTCAGGCACTCAAGGGCCTCTAGTTTCACTTTATAACTTGGCGTTGTCCGTCCGTCCGTCCGTCCAGGAGAATATCTTCAATACCACTGGACGGAATTTCATGAAACTTTATACATGTGTACAATAATCCATTCCGCCGAGACACTGTTTTTTTTTTCCATGCAAAATGGCTGACTGGGAGCGATTTAAAGTTACGCGGACAAGTGAATTTTTGATGTTTTCAGTCTTTTCTTGAAAACTATACCAAGTTTTTACATCAAAATTGTCACATTTATCAACCACCATTTAGAAATGCAGGACAAAAAGTTTCACCCAGATGGACCACGCAATGCCACAGTTATATACCCTTGTTTTTTCTTTTTAAATGCCGTGCCGTGGAAAAAGGGGGCTTGATGTATATTTTCATTATGGACCAATATCTCTAACTACCAGACAAAATGTTATGAAACTTAATATTTATATTGTTTATCACAAGCCACAGACAATAGTTATTTGTTTGTTTTTCATGAAATAACATGTCATGAAAAAAGGGGGCTAAATGTATACTTTATCATGGACCAATGACCGTCTCTTTGTCTGTCTTTCCACACAGATATCTTCAAAAGTCTTTGACAAAAACTAATGGAAATTTAGACACGTGTTCCTTGTGATGTCCGCCTATATTTATTTTTTTTTTGCTTTTTTGATATTCAACATGGTGTTACAGAAAAAGGGGGCTTCATGTATTTTTCCATTAGGGATCAATATCTCTTTAACTCAAAATCCTTGGGGAAAAAATTTATGAAACTTCATACGTGTGTTCTTTATGATAGTCCACCAATGTCATTATTTTAGCTTTTTTAAGTAAATGTCGTGTCATGGAAAAAGGGGGCTTGACATACATTTTCATTATTGACCAATATCTCTTTAACTACAGGACAAAATATTATAAAACTTCATATTTATATTGTTTATCACAAGCCACAGACAATGGTTATTTGTTTTTATTTCATGAAAAAAGGGGGCTAAATGTATAATTTCATTCTGGACCAATAACAGTCTATTTGCCCATCCATCCGCCTGGACAGATATCTTCTAAAGTCCTTGATGAAAATTTATGAAACTTTATGCATGTCTTCCTTTGGATAGTCCGTTTATACGATTTACTTCTATATATAATGACATGTCATGGAAAAATGGGGCTTGATGTATGTTTTCATTGTTTTCATTTAATGAAATGGCATGTCATGGAAAAAGGGGACTTAATGTATAATCTATTTATGGACCTCTTATTATTTTTCATTTAATGAAATGCTGTGCCATGGAAGAAGGGGGCTTAATGTGTAATTTCATCATGGACCAATGGCAAAAAGGCCACATGTACATGCAAAACGCAATACCTCTAATATGTTTGTATCAAAAAAGGTCTTTTTGGTGGGGGATATCATTTCAAAGAAATTGCTTGTTTTTAGCTCACCTGAGCACATAGTGCTCAGGGTGAGCTATTGTGATCGGTCAATGTCCGTCCGTCCGTCCGTCTGTCCGTCTGTCCGTCCATAAACAATTACTAAAAAATCTTCTCCAACGAAACCGCCAATCAGATTTCAATGAAACTTCACAGAAATGATCCTCAGGTGATGCACTTTCAGAATACTTCAAAGATTTGAATTCCATGAAGAACTCTGGTTGCCATGGCAACCGAAAGAAAAAACTTTAAAAATCTTCTTGTCCCAAACTGTAAGGGCTAGAGCTTTCATATATGACATGTAGCATCATCTAGTGGCCCTCTACCAAAATACTTCAAATTATGGCCCTAGTGTGGAAATTGGCCCTATGTTGTGGGGTCTCGGATTTCACATAGAGATAAAGAAGGAAATCTTTAAAAATCTTCTTGTCCCAAACCGTAAGGGCTAGAGCTTTCATATATGGCATGTAGCATCATCTAGTGACCCTCTACCAAAATACTTCAAATTATGGCCCTGGTGTTAAAAATTGGCTCTATGTTGTGGGGTCTCGGATTTCACATAGAGATAAAGAAGGAAATCTTTAAAAATCTTCTTGTCCCAAACCGTAAGGGCTAGAGCTTTCATATATGGCATGTAGCATCATCTAGTGGCCCTCTACCAAAATACTTCAAATTATGGCCCTAGTGTTGAAAATGGCCCTATGTTGTGGGTTCTCAGATTTCACAAGATGATTGTAATAAGTACTAACAACATACGATTTAGCTCAGCATAAAGGCTTTAATCCATGGGGCATTCAATTCCAGCTAGTCTTATATATTTCAACACAGACATTGGAATTCCTATCGCTTAATAAAACTAAAAGTGTTGGCTTAATAAACGTAGTCGCTTAGCTAAGCAAGATCAACTGTATTGCCCTTTGACAAATTGGAATTCATGAACAACTCTGGTTTCCATGTCAACTGCTGAAAAAAAAAAATCAACCCAAACACAAAGCCTACAACTTAATTGGCAACAGTAGCACTCTACCAAAGTACATCGAATTGTGACCTTAGGAAAAAAAATAAGTGCTTTGTTGTTGGATCCCAGTTTCCACATCCAAATAAAAGATCTTTCAAAATCTTCTTTCATCCAAACATTAACCCTAGAGCTTTCATATTCAGCATGGACTGGTGGATAGTTATGCTCCTGTAAGGGTGAGCATATAGTCGCCACTTCGTCTGTCTGTCTGTCCGTCCGAAGCGATTTCTCAACAACCACTTGACGGCTCTTGTTTACTAATAGCATTTACCAAATTTCTTCCTTGGAATCACAAAAAGTCCTTTGTAGTCACAATGTGGGATCAAATATGTAAAGAGTGTATTCTTGGAATCCTCCTGTTCCATATTGTATGGCCCACAACATACATTTGGCATGTGATTCTGTCTGAAAACCCATTATCAGCTCACCTGAGCATAACATACTCATGGTTAGCTTTTATGTATCCTTGAATATGCGTCGCCAAAATTCCACTGTTTATTATATAGCTATCGGAATTCCAGCATAATCTTGATCCATCACCCAGAATGTTTGTAAGGTTGTGAACATGAACATGAACACACTCAGCAACCACAATTCTGGCTCAGTCATACTCAAAATTTCCCTGGATGTTCATAATAACCTATGGACAAATCTGATCAAAATGGGGACAAGCTAAAAGCATCAAAATAGGGGATCTTGATGACAATTCCATTGTTTACACTCTAGGGCCTATAATTTCGGCTCTATCATTTTCTTACCTGCTCTGATTGTTAGTATTGTCATATGGATGAATCATTTTCAAAACTAAAACATTCCAGCAAAGAGGCAAGTGGCCATAACAATGACAGCTGAGTTGCATTTCAGGTGAGTGATTTAGGACCATCATGGTCCTCTTGTTGTTAAGGACACTCACTTGTTTTCAATGTTTTGAATTTCTGGTGCGAAATGCTTTGATTTTAGTTCAAATAACTGAAAAGTATCCATTATAAATAATCAGTAACTTGATTCTGTATTTATTAAAAAAATTCCCAGTTTCGGGGGAAAAACAACACATTTTTTCCCATGTCTTGGTTTCGGACCTATTCCCAAAACCGGCAATAAAACACTGTCCACCATTGTAACTTTTCGAAAATTTGACTTAGTTTGAGTCCAGACTGATGTTAAATTGGTATTGAATTGATGTTTAAATCATGATTTTAATTTCAATAGATATTCTTTTTTGTTTGGTTGTTGTGTTCCCACTCAGGCAAATTATTGAGTAAATAATGTTACAGAATTCTGAAATTCACGTAACAAATTTTGGTTACATGCGAGACCTCATGTAAGAAAATACATGACAAACAAAGGCCATTATCTGCTTATCTTATGTGAAATGAGAGGTTTTGAAATTACTTGTTACCCTTATTGACAAATTTTTGTTAAATCATGCAGAAAAACCTATCCAGAAATTAACAGGTATGAAAATCTGATGGGTGCCAAAAAACACGGAAACCCATGACACAACAAAATATCTTTGACATTGGTCCGATTCAGAGTCACTTCAGACAGCCTTTTCAGCTTTTTAATGACTTTAAGCTGTAGTTTTACTTAACTATCTTAATATAACAGATTTCTTTTGCTGCAAATCATCAATATTGATTGCTTTACCTCTAGTTGGGAACCATTGTTGTCATACCCTCCAACATGAAATCTTACCCCCCCAGATTTACAGTTGGGGGTAAGTGTCCCCTTGAAATAAAACCTAGTGAAGACACTATACTGTAGTTTGGAGTGAACAGGCTTAGGAAATAGAACTGAACAGTTTGTAATGACACTCTGTACTCCATTCAAATGGACTCGTCATTGTTACAGATGTTTTTCTTTATTTTAATGATACATATTATGATAAGCTAGAGTAAGGAGAAAAATTGGGTCTACCAATTTCTGTCTCTATTTATCTTTAAATGTTTTTTCCTATATTAACTATACAAAGTAGCACTAAACTATAAAGAGTTTTGAATTCAGAATAAAATAAATACATCTTTTTTTGTTTGTTTTCTTATACCTGGATCCTATAAATTTGCCTTGTGTTCCCCACATTTTCCACCCAAGGGGTGCATGTCAGTGTGTGGGATCACATATAAATGTATGATTCACATTTCAATTAAAAATAATTATCATGTACATTCAGTTCCTCTAATATGTACTGAAACGTACAAAAAGTTACGCAGTTGAAAATTTAAAGTCAAATCTGAGAAATTTCCTGCAGCGAAATGTTTACAATTACTGGTAATTCTCTTGGATGGGTTTTCCAGATCTAAAAATAGAATGGGTGCTCAGGGTTTTCCCTCACCTTTAAAAATTGGGGGTCATTGTGACCCCTTGCCTCATTAGTTGAGGGTCATTTCTTTAACTTTTGGGGTCAAAATAAATGGATCTCTTCGTCGTCAAGCACGGGTTACAATGCATTTCACCTTTAAACTACACAAAAGAAAAGTCTGAAAGTCGTTGCTGACGGAAAGCTTGATTTCAATTTTTGACGGACGAAACATTCTCATCCGAATCGCTGCTTGACGTGGCTTGATCGGCAGCTGTAGGAAGCAGACGTTAAAAAAGAATGCTTTAGTTTACTTCGTAGTGACATTATTTTCAGCAAACAGAACACTCTAGTAATGTGAACTTATATCTACCGGAAGTCATGTAAAATAAGCTATGAAATACACAGAACCCAACCAAGACTTTGACTGGGTCTGTATTTACGACACATGTCCGATGTACTTTACAGCAATAGTGCGTAAACCCAGTTTTATTCTATTAATACATTACTGGAAAATCACTTTTACCTAAAATAAACCATGTAGTTCAAAAAAGAACGGTGTTCGTCAGATATTGAAGCAAGAACAGACTTGGATTTATGACGCTTTATTCAATGTCCTAGATGATTTAGATTTTGGAAAGTTGCATCACTGATGATGCAGTGTTATTTATTTTAGGGGTCATTTGAGTTAAAATCAGGTCAGTGACACAGGATTTGTGCCTCATGGAAAACTCTGAATGCTATCCGTCGTCGTATATAACTATCCGATGGTTATCTGATACAGAACAGGTACCAGTTTGCTGGACAGGAACTTGTCTGAATCACTTCATCCTTGAGATTGCATCATATCCAAAATGCTGCAGATGCCCAAAGTGCTAATTTTAGTAACAGTGCACATTTTCCTCTTTCTCTCTCCTTCTTCCCCCCCCCTCCTTCCCCAGTGTTTTTTTAGAAGCTCAAAATCTTTTATCTTCAAAAACTTGTATCTTTATATTGTTTGAAAACATTCACATGTTGGCAAGGGGTCATTGACATCAATACGAAAGAGTGATAATGTTGTTTAGATTTGAACCCCCATATTTATTTGGGTACCCCCAACTTCTGTTACCATTACATGCAAAACCTCCAGCAGGAAAAAGCACAGCACACACTGCATGTACCCCATACTATAAAAGTCTGTAGACATGCTGACTTAACTCTTACCATACATATTTCTCTTGTAGGGGAGGTATTGTTCACAGATGCTGTGAAATTGACATATACAGACTTCCTTATTGGTGTTGAAATGCCTGTGAGTAACACATCATGCTTTGACAGAGACCTGTTTTAGTCTTAATCCTTTGAGTGCAGAATAAACCCATTACGCATTTTACATCTCAAGACAGAAATAAATACAGTCTCAAGGTTGAATTTGTGTGGAAAGTTTCAGGATAGCAGACAGTGTACATCAAAAACCAGCTCACATTTTTTGCAGTTTGATCTTGATGTGCACTGGCTGAAAAAGCAACTGTAATTGCGATAGGCACTTAAAGGGTTAATCTAATTTTTTACCATGCTCATTTTAGTTTTAATTTCATTTTTAGCTCTACTGGCTGAAAACCAGCAGAGCTTATGTCATGGTATGGTTTTCTATGTCCGTCCGTCCGTCCATCTGTCCGTCCATCCATTAGTCTTTTTCTTGTTTACGCGATAAAGTCTGCATTTGTGATCAGATTTTCGTGAAACTTGCACAGTTTGTTTATCTTATCAATAACTTGAACCCTATTGATTTTGAAAAAAAATGTAACAAACAGTATGGGAAAAGTAGCCATTTCAAGTTGAAAATTTCCATTTCTTGTTTACGCGATAAAGTCTGCATTTGTCAGATTTTCATGAAACTTGCACAGTTTATCTTATCAATAGCTTGAGCCCTATTGATTTTGAAAAAAAATCCAACAAACAGTATGGGAAAAGTAGCCATTTAAAGTTAAAAATTTCCATTTCTTTTTTAAGCAATAAAGTCTGCATTTGTGGTCAGATTTTTGTAAAATTTAAAAATTCGGCGGTTTATCCAATTACCGCTTTTCGAACATTTTTTTTTTTTAGTCCAATACTCATGAGAGTAGGTCAGCTGATGGTCTTGATATCTTTGACAAGTGTGAAAATTAATGTTTGGTCAAAACAAGGTCACAAGGCCAAATGTTAGAAGAATCTTTTGTACACTCTAGAGGCCAATATTTTTAGTTAAATTGTAACAAAAATTGGGCAGCTTGTTGGTCAGGAGGATACCTTTGATAAATGTGAAAATGAGTCACATTGAGTCAGAAACTAAGTCACCAGGTCAGATCTTGGAAAAACCTTGTGTATGCTCAAGAGGCCCCATTTTCAGTCCATTTCTCATAAAAGGTGGTCAGAATGTTTGTCTTGATTATGTCACAAACAAGTATAAAAATCAGCCCGGTTGGGCGAAAAAGTATTTCATTGTGACAAACTCTAGGAAAAAGCTGTTGTACACACTAAATACCACATTTTCAGTCGAATACTAATGGAAGTTTGTTAGACTGTTTGTCATATATATCGGATGAGATTGGAAATGGGTCATGTATGGTCAAAAAGCTTAGGTGAGTGACTTCAGGACCATTATGGCCCTCTTGATTTTTTTTTTAACCCAGAAAATTTCCGTCTCTGGTGGAATAGATGAATCCTTGATAGGAGGCAATGCTTCAGCTGATTGTGCACAAGAGCAGTATGAGGATCAAGTAGAAAGCAAGCCGTACTATGAGGATTTTGAGATTGAGAAATTACCAGAAATGGAACCCAAACTTGTGAAGGTGTGCATTGGGAAATATGCAAAGAAGTAGGTGTTGATTTTTCTGTTTGTTCAGCCCAGCAAGGTAGCTCAGTTGATCAAATACAGGGTTTGAAACCAGGGGGTCGCTGGTTCAAATCCCCAGCTTGGCCAGTTTAGAAGATTGTGACAGGAATTATTCTTCTATCATTGATCCTTTTATGGACAATGATGGGTGGAAAAGCAGCCAGTGGATAAAAATTGTGCCAAGTAATGTTAGAAGAAACCTCAGGAAAGTATATGGGTAACCTTAGGCACGCTGGCAATGGCAATATGGCCGAAATAATATTAAAAAACAATGTTTAACTCTTTACTAAATGACAAAACTTTGAAGTTGTCCAAATTGAAATCCTTTGCAAATGACAGTTCAAATGTTGCTGGAATTATGAAATTGAGAGTTTTCTCCAGAGCATTTTTAGCTCACCTGAGCACGAAGTGCTCATGGGGAGCTATTGTGATCGTGCTGTGTCCGGCGTGCGTCATCCGTCGTCCATCGTCAACTTTTTCACCTAGTGTATGCTCTAGAGGCCACATTTTCAGTCCGATACTCATGGAACTTGGTAAGAATGTTTGTCTCAATAAAATCTCGGACAAGGTCAAAAAAGGGTCATGTCGGGTCAAAAACCAGGTCACTAGGTCAAATTTTAGAAAAATCTTGTGTACGCTCTAGAGGCCACATTTTCTGTCCATTACTCCTGAAAGTTGGTCAGAATGTTTGCCTTGATGATATCTCGGACAAGTTCGAAAAATGGTCATGTCGTGTCAAAAACTAGGTCACCAGGTCAAATCTTAGAAAAACCTTGTGTACGCTCTAGAGGCCACATTTTCAGCCCAAAACTTGAAAGTTGGTCAGAATGTTTGTCTTGAAGATATCTCGGTTGAGTTCAAAAATGGGTCATGTCAGGTCAAAAACTAGGTCAGTAGGTCAAATCTTGGAAAAACCTTGTGTACACTCTAGAGGTCACATTTTCAGTCAGATACTCATGAACCTTGGTCAGAATGTTTGTCTTGATGATATTCCGGATGAGTTCCAAAATGGATCATGCTGGGCCAAACACTAGGTCACTGGGTCAAATCTTAGAAAAACCTTGTGCACACTCTAGAGGCCACATTTTCAGTCCAATGCTCTTGAAAGTTGGTCAGAATGTTTGTCTTTATGATATCTTGGACGAGTTCAAAATTGGGTCATGTCTGGTCAAAAAATAGGTCATGAGGTCATATCTTAGAAAAACCTTGTGTACGCTCTAGAGTCTACATTTTTGGTTTAAAAGTCGTGAAATATGGTCAGAATGTTTGTCTTGATGATATCTTGGACAAGTTTGAAAATGGGTCATGTCGAGCTAAAAACTAGGTCACTAGTTCAAATCTTAAAAAAAAAAAAAAAAACCTTGTGTACGCTGTAGAGGTCAGTTTCAGTCCAAATTTCTTGAAAGTTGGTCAGAATGTTTGACTTGATGACTTCGAAAATCGGTATGTTGGGTCAAAAACTAGGTCAGTAGGTCAAATCTTAGAAAAAACTTGTGTATGCTCTATAGGCCACATTTTCTGTCCAATACTTATGAAAGGTGGTCAGGATCTTTGTTTTGATATCTACAATGGGAAAATTGGGTATGGTTGGCTAAAAAGTAGGTCACTGAGAGAAATTCTAGAAAAAGCTTGTGTACATGCTGGAGGCGAAATTTTCAGTCCAATAATTATGAAAGCTTAGTAGATTGTTTGTCATGATATCTCAAAAGAGATTGAAAATGGGTCATGTTTGGTCAAAAGACTCAGGTGAGCGACTTTAGGGCCATCATGGCCCTCTTGTTTACCATTTTTATGCCCCAGCCATTTCATGAAGGGCATATAGAGTTACCTGTGTCCGTCTGTGTGTGTGTGTGTGTGTGTGTGTTAGTGCGAGTGTGCGTTAGTGTGTGTGTGTCCCATTCTTGTCCGGAGCATAACTTCTACATTTATTAATGGATTTCAAAATAATTTTGCACACTTGTTCTCCTTAACAAGTACTAGTGTCATGCGAAAAGTTTGTTTCGATACGCCCAAGGTCAAGGTCACAGTTGAAGGTCAAATGTTTAAATTGACCTTGTCTGGAGCATAACTTCTACATCTTCAATGGATTTCAAAAAAACTTCGCACACTTGTTCTCCTTAACAAGTACTAGTGTCATGCGAAAAGTTTGTTTCGATACGCCCAAGGTTAAGGTCACAGTTGAAGGTCAAATGTTTAAATTGACTGTTCAACCCAGTTTTACATCCTGCTCAGCAGAATTGTGATATGAAGATACAGTTTTGGTTTTTAAAAAGACTCATCCAAAGAACTATGCCAGAGAATAATGAGGCTGCAACCTACCCTTCAACTATAGTCCAGTGTGATAATATTTGATGCAATTTGTTACTGTCTCATAGAGGAAGTCCAACAAAGTAATTATTATTGCTATATTTCTCACTGTCATTCCTCAAGTTAAAATCTTCATAATCCTGAATATAAGTAACCCTCATTTGAAAGATTAAGGAAAACGCTGAATAAAAAGAAGTTAATGCTCAAAACCAGCATTTTCTTCTTTTTCTCACAAAGTTTTCTACCATATGCAATACAAACCATATAATTTATTGTCTGCATATTGCTTTCAACTTGGACCAGTCCTCAGTTTTGTTATCAGGTATAAATAATCTTTTATCTGCTTGGCTATATATATAACAAACCTTCTTAACCCTGTCTAAGCTGTTATCCAAAACAACAATTTTCTGTAATACCTACTGATTCTCTCATATGAAATATCTGACCAATACCATTTAGTGGGGGCATCTGTGTCTCTGACACACCTATTTCTAGTTACCATTTCCAAGTAATCCCATCAGGCAGCATAAATTTGTTGCCTGCAAAGAATAAGTATGGAGAGAACAAAATATTGGACTTAACCATATTGGAAGCACTTGCAGATGACAAAATAAATGTAGCTCAGGTGATGATTTCTGTCTGTGGGAGAAGGAGAAAATGCTGGTCACCAGCATTTTCTTCTTTTCCAATGCATGTTGAAAAAAAAAATGAAAGCCTTTTTTCTTCAGGGTTGTTAAAATTTGAGATGTGGTTAACCCTTTACTACACAACGAAATTTTGGACCAGACCAAACTGATAGCATTTGAAGTCAACGATTTAAGTGTAGCTCAAATGATAATTTCTGTCTTTGATAAGCTAGAAAACATTGTGGGAAAAGGAGAACATGCTGGTTACCAGTATTTTCTCCTTTTCCCACAATGTTTTAAAAAGCCTTTCTTCCCATAGTCGTGAAAACCAGGGATTGTTTGGTAAAGGGTTTAGAGTTAACAGGTTAAAGCACCTTTTTCAACTGTAGCTGCCTTTGCACAATCCCCAACTTTTCTCCGAGACTTGACGATAATCATTGTGACAGGACTCGTTTGTCTATCATAGCTGATCATTTTATTGACAGTGGTTATATTGGAAAGCAGTCAGTGGCTTGCTTGGTAATGATATTGTGCGAAGTACTGGTAATAGAAAACTCCAGCAAAGCATGGATAGGTTGTTGGTCACCACATTATAACTGAAATAATGTTGAAAACAGCGTTTAACACCAACCAATTAATCGGTCTTTGAACAGATGGTAGGTATTTGTCATTCACTTACTTTATAGGTTAATGAAAAAACTACAAGAAGATTCCTGTGATGAAACTAAAGAAAGAGTAGAAAAATGGAAAGCTGCTAGTGCAGGACCAATTAAGGAACTTGCCGCACTTTATGACCCAAAAAATGCAGACCTTTTTGCACGTATGTAAAATATTTTATTTTTATGCCAGGCCTGTATCCACTAACCCAGGGTTCATTCTAGAGTGTGCCCTTGTGTCAGTGACACATCAAAACCTTGCCTCAGGGCTGAACCGACGTATATTTTTTCTAAGGTATTAAATTCACACTATTGGGCAGCCAATGTACAGTAATGTCTCTTTTTAACGCCCCTCGGGGCATTACATTTTGTGAAAGAGGGTGTGATAAGGCCAGGAAAAAAAACCCTCAGTTTCAGGTGATCCTTAAAAGGGTCGCTCGGTCGGTAGGACTTTTTTCTGTGTTTCTGTTTTGTTACGTCTCCCCCCATCAGGATCGGGAGACATAATTGCTTTTCCCCGTGCGTCCGTCTGTCTGTCTGTCACAAATTGTGTCCGCTCTAAAACTCAAAAACCTTTTAAGATATTTTGATAAAACTTCACACATTTGTAAAGCACCATGAGATGAAGTGTCATGCACAAGAACCATAACTCTGGCTTGTATTTTTTTCGAGTTATTTCCCTTTCATTATTTTCCTTACTCATTTTACGTACAATTTCATGTCCACTCTATAACTCGAAAACCGTTAGAGACATCTTGATAAAGCTTCATACATTTGTAAAGCACAATGAGATGATGTGTTGTGCACAAGAATCATAGCTCTGGCTTGTATATTTTTTGAGTTATTTCCCGTTGATCATTTTCCATACAATTAAGTGGCCGCTCTGTAACTTGAAAACTGTCTGAGATATTTGATGAAACTTCATACCTTTCTGAACCACAATGAGATGATGTGTCATGTACAAGAAACATAACTCTTGTTTGTATATTTTTGAGTTATTTCCCTTTGATAGTTTTCCACACAATTTCATGTCTGCCTTGTAACTTAAACATTAAGAGATATTTTGATGAAACTTCATACAATGAGATGCACAGAGCCATAACTCTGGTTTGTATATTATTTCAGTTATTTCCCTTCGATTATTTTACTTTATATCAAATAATCATTTAGTTCGACTGACTAACTAACAGTAACTATCACTGCTTTCGCCGTGTATTTGCATGGGCTTCTCACGCAACCTTGGAATCTGAACCACTGAAACTTGTATGAACTCGCTTATTGAGGGTCACTCGGTCATGCAAGCGTGAATTCCATTGGTAATAGCCATTAGACTTGCTTATGTAATGTAAAAGGAACAGTGCATTCATTGGAGATTTAGGTGTAACAAAAAAAAAAAAAACCCAGAGCTCTTGCAAGCTAAGATGACATTTCAAGGTCTGTTCTTAGCCAAGAATCCATGACAACTAATAACATGAGAAACATGCAGGAATATTACAGCTTTATATCTTTAACATACGGAGAACAGTATGTTTCAGTAAATCCAGGAAATTAAACGTTGATTAAGCCGATGTGCGATATGCAACACTGTTTTAAGCCAGCGGGAGGGAAACATTCCGATTATGGCCATATGATAGCATTTCTAACAGTTAATTGAATGTACCTCCTGTCCTAGAGTACAATCTGAATGTTGACAACAAAGGTAGCTTAATCCAGCACATACTAGTATTACAATCCATACCACTACTGCACTTAAATGTATGGGACATGTGATTAAATAATACTGGAAACAAGGCGATTTTGATCAAAGGAACATCAAAATTCAAAAGAATGAATATAAGAGGAGATTTTGAGATCTAGGATCATGCCTTCAGTAGGAACATGAGAAAAGTTTACATACGACAACATACGAACGATACAACAAGTTGTTAATGAATGAATGATCATGGTGGGAAGAGACACTATGACTTGGTGCTTTGAACGGCATATACACATACCGGAATATCGTATTTAAAGCCAAAGTGAGAAATAAACTGGCAGAAAAACTCTGTAGGAGTGGAAATAATGTTCTAGAAGGACCATTAGATGCAAATGTTTTCATGCATCACGTAATTACAGCCAGGTATGCACACAGAATTGGTTGCATCACTTTTGAATACCAAACTTCTTTTACGTGGTTCTAGATATTCTAAACCAGAAGCAGTGGCTTGTGATGCATTTCTATTCACATGATATAGTAAAAGTGTATTATATATTCACTCCATTCAATTCATTTCCACGGATTCTGTTGGAAATTGAGGGAGAACATCTGAAAATCTTCACACCAATTCGGCAAATAGAAATCTGGGAGAAAATGTAATTAACTTTATCATGGATTATTAATCCTTCTGACACCTAAAAGGGGGGAAGACATCTGTTGTTTTTTTTTTGTAGAAAAACAAGTTCTAGTTTCAAATTAATTTAATATAAAAAATTCCAGCCATTTTCTTGTACGTCATGATTGAATCATTTATAACAACTGCAAAACGACAATAAATTTTAGAGTTATTCCAGCAGGAGCAAAACATATTAGACGATATGCTTACAAATTCCATGGGACATTTAGAAGTTTTTACCTTGTCTTCTTTGTCCTGTCCCATTGTTTTGACTGCAGTGTACTTCCCTAATGGTGGGTGGTACAACAGCCAAATACTATACATGGGCAAAGAATTGGGCTAGGATTAGAGCTTGTAAATGCCCCTGAAATGGGGACATTTTTTTCACATTGACTGAGAGAAGGCAGTCACCATTTTGGAGGAAGTCAACGATCACACTGATTTCAAGAGTGAACAAGAGTGCCATTGTCACAATATACGCCGCCACATGGCTGCCATTTCAACTCCTCGCACATTTCTTGACAGATTTGGATAAAATTTTCACAGTGTTTCTCATCATGTGACCTAGCGCATATTGTCAAGGTTTTGCGATTTATAGCTGCGTCATGGAAAAAGTGGTCTTCATATTTCATTTTTCACCAATATCTCTTTAATTACTGGACATATCTCAACAGATTTGGATGAAATTTTCACACATCATGTGACCTAGCGCATATTGTCAGGGTTTTGGAATTTATTGCTGTGTCATGGAAAAAGGGGGCTTCATGTCAAATTTAATTTTTCATCGATGTATCTCCAACTAATGGATATAATTTCATGAAACTTCATATTTTTATTGCTTAATCAAAGCCAATGACAATGAGTCTGTCGTTTGTCCGTCTGTCCATCCATCAGTCTGTGCATAAACCTTTTAGATCACAAGTAACAATATATCCATTGAGCTACCCAGGCAGGTGCTAGAAATTCCAACATTTTAGTCTCTATAGCTAGCTGCCTGAAATAGCAGCCATGTGGTGGCGTATATTGTGATGACGGCTCTCTTGTTTGGTTGTTGTTTGAAGCCCAGTATGCCTACCAACTCTTTCAATTATAGGGTACATGCATCCCTTTGGATGGAAAATATGGGGTTACTGGGGTAGACTACAAATTTAAGGGGTACAAAAAAAAAATTGGCATCCAGTATTTATTTTGCTAGTGAAAGAAAAAGCTACTTGCTTAAATTTACCAGTGGTTAAAAAACAAAATTCGAACCCTGTGCCTGGACCTGTATTACAATGGTATGTGGCTTTATCTTGTGGACCTCTACCAGGAATCAAGTAATTATGGCTCTGTGCTCAAAAATTGCCTGGCCTCGGGGTCACGAATTTCATTGGCTTTTTAGCTCACCAGAGCACAAAGTGCTCAACGTGAGCTTTTGTGATCATGCTGTGTCAGGCGTCCGTTGTTCAGGCGTCAACATTTACCTTTTACCTTGAGTGCACTGTAGAAGCCACATTTTTTAGCTCACCTGAGTTTTTGTGATCATGCTGTGTCTGTCATGCGTCAACATTAACCTTGTGTGTGCTCCAGAGGCCACATATTCAGTCAGTTACTCATTAAACTTGGTGACAATGTTTCTTTTAATGATATCTTGGACAAGTTCGAAAATAGGTCAAGTCGGATCAAAAAGAAGGTCATTGGGCCAAATCTTAGGAAAACCTTGTGCAGGTTCTGATCCAGGATTTGAAAAAAGTGGGGGATTATCCCCCACTCTGAAAAGCATGCAGGATTTTTATAAAGTATGGGCGAACAAACTTAACTACAAAATGTACTAAACAGAACCAATCTCGTTTGTATTTATTTAACCCTCTCAATTTGATAGATTGTGCCTCAGTCTTGTTCAAAACTAACACAAAATCTTACTTTGAAAGTCATAACTGTAAATGAAAGATAAAATGCTATGCCGTACACTTTCATCAGTTAAACTCACTTCTGTGTCGCACTAGCAGGGACATGTATGTTGAATAACAGATTTTTTCAAAACTGATTGTTCATCTTCATTGCCACCCGCTCTATGCATGAAGAAATCAGTAATTTGACATGTTTGTCCATCGTAGAAAACAGAACTGTCAGTATCGTCTGCTAGATCTTTGTTTGGGTTTATGTGCTAAAATACCAACTTTGCGAAATCAATATTAATAGAAACTAATGAAGTAAAATCAGAATAAATTCATCTTGACAGCTTTGGTATGTATTGGAATGGAAAGGTAGTACTTCACTCATATTTGTTTTGATAAGTAAGTGTTGGAGACCTTTTATCGATAAATTAAAACTGAGAATAAAAAAGAAAGGCAGACATTCTTTTTTGGTAAATAAAAATCCGTGAGGTAAGGAAGAGAAGTCACTCTTGATTCATCGGAATGATCTGATAACAGTTGTGCTGCCTGTAAAAGTGATTTTTACATCGAAGTTTGAGCGTTAACTAATGATCAAACACTAATTGCCTAGTCATTTCTTGTGCGCGATTTCCACGCACTGGTTTTAAAATGTGTATGAATGATGAAAAACTAGGGAGATTCTCACAATTGTGCGCTCTGGATCAGACACTGCTCGTGTGCATTGTAGAGGTCACATTTTCAGTCTCGTACTCTTGAAACTTGGTCAGAATGTTTGTCTAGATATCTTTGACAATATGGAAAATGGGTCTCATTGGGTCAAAAAAGTAGGTCACAGGGCTAAATCTTAGAAAAATCTTAAGTGCACTCTAGAAGCCACATTTTCAGTCTGATACTCTTAAAACTTGGTCAGAATGTTTCTCTTGATAATATCTCAGACCAGTTTGAAATTGGGTTATGTGGTGTCAAAAAGTAGGTCACTGGGCTAAGTCTTAGAAAAAGCTTGTGTGCACTCTAGAGGCCACTATTTCAGCCTGAAACTTGTGTAACTTGGTCAAAATGTTTGTCTTGATAATGTCTCAGACAAGTTTGAAAGTGGGTCACTTTGGGTCAGAAAGTAGGTCATTGGGCTAAATCTTAGAGAAACCTTGTGTGCTCTGTAGAGGTCACAATTTCAGCTTGAAACTCAGGAAACTTGATCAGAATAATTGTCTCGATATCTCGTACAAGATTGAGAATGAGTTATGTGGGGTCAAAAAGTAGGTCACTGGGCTTAATTTTAGAAAAACCTAGTGTGCACTCTAGAGACGATATTTGAGCCCGATGCATTTGAAAATAAGTCAGAATATTTGCTTTGATTATACCTGGAACCAGTTTAGAAACTGGATCCATGGTTCGCACAATCTTGAAAAGGCCCTAAATTTCAGAGGTCGTCCCTAAATGTAGCTAATTCCAACAATAAGCCTTTAATATCCCTAAAAATTGGCCTTTTGGCCCTAATTTCCTTGCTTTATGGTCCTTAATTACTGCTTTTGCTTTTCTGATCATTATGTCTTACCCTGTCAGGGTCGGGGGACATATTGTTTTTCCCCGTGCGTCCGTCTGTCTGTCCGTCACAAATCGTGTCCGCTCTATAACTCGAAAACCTTTTAAGATATTTTGATAAAACTTCACACATTTGTAAAGCACCATGAGACAAAATGTCATGCACAAGAACCATAACTCTGGTTTGTATGTTTTTAGAGTTATTTCCCTTTGATTATTTTCCTTACTCATTTTACGTACAATTTCATGTCCGCTCTGTAACTCGTAAACCGTTAGAGTTGCCTTGGTGACATATCAATCCTTCTGACACCAAAAAGGGGGGAGACGTCTGTTTTTTTTTGTAGAAAAACAAGTTCTAGTTAATAAGTTGTTTTCTAGTCGTATCTTGAAGTTTCCGAAAGAAATTTGCTTATAATTCGATAGGACGGTCTATTGCTGTATTTGGGCTTCGTAATTTTTTTTTTTCCGAGGAAGTACGGGTTTTATACTAGGCCTTTTACAATGTTTTTAAGGGAAAAAAACAAGTCTGTCGAATCATGGTGTGCAAGAGATTGCGATTTATACTAAATTTTCAAGAAAAAAACCAAGTCTGGTGAATCAATTACGAAGAGAATTGCAGCAGCCAATGTGTTTTGCATCATGGGGAAATCCGTTTTCAGCCCAAGTGGCCCTCTACCTACCATTGAATGATTAAAGCCAAGGATAAACATAAAGCGTATTGTAGGTTATGTCTAAAACTGATAGATTTAGGTAAAATGGGGGAAGGCGCGCTGAAATCGCACGAAAGGAGTGAAAACCACAAAACCTGCGTTAACCCTTTCCTCCTAGATTACTAAGAAAATATGTTTGACCAGTCCTCAGTAAACTCCATAGAAAAGAAGTAATATATCTTGTATCTAGCAATTTCTCCTTTTTATACGCCCGTCGAAGACGGGACATATTATGGGATCACCCATGGCGGGCGGGCGGGCGGTGTCCAGTTTTTTGTCCGGAGCATAACATTGTCATCTCCAGTCCGATTGACTTGAAACTTGGCATGTGTGTTTGTTGCAATAATACGGCGTACAGTGCGAAAGAACCATAACTCTACCTCGTGCTGTCTTTGAGTTATTTCCCTTTGATCGTCATTATTACAGCATTTTCTGCTTGTCCGGAGCATAACTTTGTCATCTTCAGTCAGATTGACTTGAAACTTGGCATGTGTGTTTGTTGCAATAATACGTAGTGCAGTGCGAAAGAACCATAACTCTACCTCTTGCTGTCTTTGAGTTATTTCCCTTTGATCGTCATTTTTACAGTATTTTCTGCTTGTCTGGAGCATAACTTTGTCATCTCCAGTCCGATTGACCTGAAACTTGGCATCTGTGTTTGTTGCAATAATACGGAGTGCAGTATGAAAGAACCATAACTCTACCTTGTGCTGTCTTTGAGTTATTTCCCTTTGATTGTCATTTTTACAGCATTTTCTGCTTATCCGGAATATAACTTTGTCATTTTAAGTCTGAACATCTTCAAATTTGGTATGCATGATTGTTGAAAAATCACGGAGTGCAGAGCACAAGAAACATAACTCTTCCTAGCATGAATTTTGAGTTACTCCCCCTTAGATCTTCATTTTTATAGCATTTCTTGCTTGTCCGGAGCATAACTTTGTCATCTTAAGTGGGAATGACTTGAAATATTGTATGCTTATTTTTGGCAATATTTGGAAGTGCAGTGCGCAAGAATTGTAACTCTACCTCGTGCTGTCTTTGAGTTATTTCCCTTTGATCGTCATTTTTTCAGCATTTAGTGCTTGTCCGGAATATAACTTTGTCATCTCAAGTCAGAATGACTTCAAACTTGGTATGCATGTTTGTTGAAATATAACGGAGTATAGTGCGCAAGAACTCTACCTAGCGCGGATTTTGAGTAATTCCACTTTGATCTTCATTTTTACAGTCCAGTTCTTTGTCCGGAGCTTAACTTTTGTCATCTCCAGTCCGATTGACTTGAAACTTGGCATTTGTTTTTGTTGCAATAATACGGAGTGCAGTGCGAAAGAACCATAACTCTACCTCTTGCTGTATTTGATTTATTTCCCTTTGATCGTCATTTTTACAGCATTTTCTGTTTGTCTGGAATATAACTTTGTCATCTTTAGTCTACCTAGCGCGGATTTTGAGTAATTCCACTTTGTTCTTCATTTTTACAGTATTTCTTGCTTGTCCGGAAGGGAACTTTGTCACCTCAAGTCAAATTGACTTGAGACTTGTTAAACATGTTTGCTGTAGTTACGAAAAGTGACATGCACTGGGGTCGTAATCTTACCTAATGCCCTTTTGGAATTATTCCCTATTCATTTTTTTTTTTTTACAGCTTTTCATGCTTCTCTACAATATAACTTTGTCTTTTCATGTTGGAATAACCTGAAACTTTATATGCATGTTTCCTTAACATTAGAGGAGACATTCATGCCTATTTCAATCACTTACATGATTTCTGCTGCACTACTATTTTCCTCTAACTGCCCTTTATGATTATTATTCCCCCTCGACAACTGGCGTTGGGACGGGCGTATCTTGCGACAATTTGCTGCTCTTGTTCTGCAATGTTTTCTGCTTTGTCTTTAGAGCATATTTTAAATTCATCAGACAGCTAATTTTCTTTTAAGAAGCTCTCAAATTAGAAGTCCAAGGTGCCATATCAAGGAAATGGTTAAACTGAGAGAAATAGTAGATACAAAATTAATGATTGTTTATTTTCATTTTAACCCTGTGCCAGACAAAAAGATTTTGGTCTTTTCCGAAAGAATTTGCAAATAACATTTTAAATGTGGCTTAAATGACGGGATATGTCTCTCGAAATGTAGAAAACATGGTGGCAGAAGGAGAAAACCGAGAATTTTCTCACAATATTTTGGAAAGCCTTCTACCTCAGGGCCTTAAAAAACCAGGGCTTTTCTGGTAGAGGGTTGAATAGTTACTGAATTTTGATGTAAAAAGAATTGTATATCAAAGTTATCAAGGCATAATATATGTGTGGACATACTATTACTTTGTTTTCTTTCCACAATGAGTAGCAACTCATTATGAATTCAGAAGTGTCACCTATTTTGTTTGCCTTGAATTTGCTTTCAACAGGCCTCAAAAGGCCCTAATCTTGCTGAAGTCTGTATGAACCTTGGGATCACAAAGGTTCAAAAAGTAGGTCACAGGGCTAAATCTTAAAAACCCTTTGGCCCCTGGCCAAATTGGGAAAAAAATCATTGATAAATGTCAAAATTGGGGGGAAAAAATATTGACAAAACATGTTAAGACTGGAACACATTTTAACCTTACAATAAAATTAATAAGGCATTTTATGTACTACTGAATCAGTGTTACTTCTTTTTTTCCAGTCTTCTTTCTCTGTATGAATGTGCTCTCATTTGTCTTTTGTACTAGTTCTAGTGCTCTAAGCTACAAGACGACTCCCCCCCCCCCCTTCTAAGTTATGTAATTTTGTCCATATCTATTTTTGTAATTCTCTCATAAAGATCATCAATTTTTCTGGTCAATGAACAAAGGAATTGGTTTATGCTTTATTTTCTACATGGTGTATATGCAAATCAGCTGTTTAAAGTCATTATCAAAGCTAAATAAAACAGTTCGAAGGGCCATAGGTAGGATGAGGTCTTTTTGACATTAGTTTTGTCATAGGTTTTCATGCCTCTCCTTTCATGACAATGCATAGGCTATCACAAAGCTTGTGTCATTTTTAGCTCCATTGGCCAAAGGCCAGCGGGCTTACGTCATGGCCCAGTGTCCGTCGTCTGTCTGTCCGTCCGTCCGTGCGTTAACTTTTTTCCAAACTTCTCTGAAACTACCCATCCAAATTTGATGAAACTTCACAGAAATGATCCTGCCATGGTCCTCTTTAGACTTTCTTGAAAGAATTTGACTCCTTCAAAAACTCTGGTTGCCATGGCAACAAAACTGAAAAATATTGAACATCTTTGAAAATCTTCTTGTCTGAAACCATAAGGCCCAGGGCTACCAAATTTGGCATGTAGCTTTATCTAATGGACCTCTATCAAATTCCTTCATATTATAGCCCTGGGGTTTAAATTGGCTCTGCCCCGGAGATCACAAGTTTAACATGGGCTTATATAATGACTGTAATTTAAAACAGTAATCAAGGGAAATAACTCCTGTTATACAATATAAAATTTGTTACTATTTACCTCCCTTGATTATCAAACTTCACTTATACATTATCGGAGTTTGGTATTCAAAATGACCAGCCCGCATAGCTCAGTAGGTAGAGCGTAGGACTCGTGAACGTGATGTTTCGGGTCGCTTAAGGGTGTGGGTTCGATCCCCACGGCTGGCCATCTAAAATTACTAATAGTCTTTCAGATGAGACATTAAACCGAGGTCCCGTGTGACGGTGCTATACATTGAGCACGTTAAAGAACCATGCGTAACTTAGGATGGGTTATGTCCTGTATCTGCACTATCCCCCGTAACAATACTAACAGCTTTAAGGGGGCGTTGCCCATATGGGCAACCGGTGGCGACGATAAATAAACGCAAATTCAATCAATTGGTATTGAAGTTTTTTGGAGAGGAAATGTTCTGTTTTAAGGGAGAATGATTTAATTTGATGCTAATGGTTACGCTCACAAGAATGGAATGTTTAATTTAAAGTAAGGTTTCTATCACTCAAACTTTTCAGAACTTTACCTTTCATGCTAATGAATAAACCTGCTTGTATTCACTGACATTATCTTTGCATTTAAAAAGATATGACTGTTTTTGTTTGGCGGGCGGGGTGGAGGTTATGTTTTCAAAGTAAGTTTATTACCATACAGACTTTTTATGCTGTATGTCTCTGTCAATGCCAATTAAGCGCATGATAAGTTAATTTTACTCTTTAAGAAATGACAATTTTTTTTACTGTACCAAGTTTAAAGCCATTGCAAAAAGACGAATGTAGCTTTAATGACTATTTCTGTCTTTGATAGGTTAGGAAATGTTGTGGGAAAAGGAGAAAATACTGGCTGACAACATGTTGTCCTTTTCTCACGATTTTTTTGAAAGCCTTCTCTTTCAGGGTCATTAACACTTCGATTTGTGTGGTAAAGGGTTAAAAAGCCAGTGGAGCGATACAGGGCCATCATGGCCCTCTTGTTTTTAATGATACCAACTTCACTTATTAGCATAATCTTTTTGTATCCCTTTCTTGTTATTGTAATTGACAATGTAAGGTGACGAAGCGCATGCCTCAAATTGGTAGGGTATCTGAGTTGATAGTTCCCCATAGCCATACTGATTTACTTGTACATCTTGTTTTTATTACTCATGACTACTGGCTTTATATGTTCGAGTTTGAATTTGTGTTGTTTTTTAATTGAGAGTATCCAAATAGCCGACTCTGTGCTAAGACAACCTTTTGTAATACGAGAGCCATTTTATACAACAATACCTCTTGGTCTGGATCGAGCTTTTTTAGCTCCACTGGCCGAAGGCCAGCGGGCTTATGTCATGGCCTGTTGTCCGTCGTGCGTCCGTCCATCCGTCCGTCCGTGCGTCCGTCCGTCCGTCCGTGCGTTAACTTTTTTTTAAAACGTCTTCTTCTCTGAAACTACCCATCCAATTTTGATGAAACTTCACAGAAATGATCCTGCCATGGTCCTCTTCAGAATTTCTTGAAAGAATTTAATTCCTTCAAAAACTCTGGTTGCCATGGCAACAAAACTGAAAAATTTTGAAAATCTTTGAAAATCTTCTTGTCTGAAACCGTAAGGCCAAGGGCTACCAAATTTGGCATGTAGCTTTATCTAGTGGACCTCTACCAAGTTTCTTCAATTTATAGCCCTGGGGTCAAAATTGGCCCCGCCCCGGGGGTTACAAGTTATACATGGGCTTATTTAGGGAGAACTTTAAAATTCCTCTTCTACCTAGCCATAGGGCCTAGAGCTACCAAATTTGGCATGTAGCTTTATCTAGTGGACCTCTGCCAAGATTGTTCAAATTATAGCCCTGGGGTCAAATTAGGCCCTGCCCGGGGGTAACAAGTTTTACATGGGCTTATATAACAAGTTTTACATGGGCTTATATAGGGAGAACTTTAAAATTCTTCTTTGACCTAGCCATGGGGCCTAGGGCGACTAAATTTGGCATGTAGCTTTATCTAGTGGACCTGTACCAAGGGTGTCCAAATTATAGCCGAGGGTCAAATTTGACTTCGCTCCGGGGGGTAACATGTTTTACATGGGCGGGCTTATATAGGAAAATCTTTCGCATCTAGCTATAAGGGCTAGGGCTATCAAATTTTGCATTTAGCTTTATCTAGGGGGTCTCTATCAAGGGTGCCCAAATTATAGCCCAGGGGGTTAAATGTAGCCCCACCCCAGGGGGTCACAAGTTCTACATGGTCTTATATAAGGAAACTTTAATAATCTACTTGTACATAGCCATATTTAGGCCTAGGGCTACCAAATTTTGCATGTAACTTTATATAATGGGCCTCTACCAAGAGGGCCCAAATTTTAACTTTGGGGGTCAAGTTTGACTCCAGACCAGGGGTCACAAGTTTTACATTGGCTTTTATAGTGAAAACTTGATAAACCTGTGTCATGGATCACATATTTTACAGGGCCTTTTATTCAGCAAACTTGTTTTACATGACTTTTTATTGGGCAAGATTAAAAAATCTTTTTGTTTATAACCACACATTCTAGTTTCATATTGTAGGTCTGGGGTCAAAATTGCCTTCATTCCAGGGATCGCAAGTTTAACATGGGCTTCAAAATATTGTCACTTCAATTTAAACATTAATCAAGGGAAATAACTCTTTTTATGAAAGATAAAGTTCGTTACTATTTACCTCCCTTGATTATCAAGCTGCAGTGATACATGATTGGTGCTAGACAAGTTTTTTAGCTCCACTGGCCGAAGGCCAGCAGGCTTATGTTATGGCCCGTTGTCCGTTGTGCGTCCATCCGTATGTTAACTTTCTAGCTCACTTGAGCACAACGTGCTCAAGGGGAGCTTTTAGGATCACCTGGTGTCCGTCGTGCGTCGTGTGTCGTCAACAATTCTTTAAACATCAACTCCTCCTAAACCACTGGGCGGATTTGGACCAAACTTGGCTGGAATGTTCCTTGGAAGGTCCTCTTTAAAAACTGTTCACAGAATTTGATTCCATCAAAAACTCTGGTTGCCATTGCAACCAAATGGAATTTTTTAGGGAATTCTTTAAAAATCTTCTCCTCTGAAACCACGGGTCAGATTTTGAAATAATTTTACAGATATGCTCCTTGGGTGACCCTTTTTAAAAACTGTTCGTAAAATTTTGATCCGTCAAAAAATGTGGCTCTGGTGAATGGGGGCTTCTTGCACCATATAGAAATGAAGGAATTCTTCAAAATTCTTCTTCTCTGAAACCGCTGGTCAGATTTCGAAATAATTTCACAGGATTGTTCCTTGGGTGACCCTTTTCAAAAACTGTTCGTAAAATTTTGATCTGTCAAAAAACGTGGCTCTGGTGAATGGGGGCTTCTTGCACTATACAGAAATGAAGGAATTCTTTAAAAATCTTCTCCTCTGAAACAGCAGGTCAGATTTTGAAATAATTTCACAGGATTGTTGCTTGGGTGACCTTTTTCAAAAATTGTTCGTAAAATTTTGATCCGTCAAAAAATGTGGCTCTGGTGAATGGGGGCTACTTGCACTATATGGAAATTTAGAAATTCTTAAAAATTCTTCTTCTCTGAAACGACTGGTCAGAATTTTACTTAATAGCCAGTGGAGCGATACAGGGCCATCATGACCCTCTTGTTTTTTTTATGGCTTGGCCCTGGTTTAGGACTATCAACTTAGGAGGTGGCTTGTTTATTTTGGCTTTCCAAAGCTTTGCTTTGCTGGAAAAATTAAGTTCAGTTGCGATGTGGTGCAGTTGCCAAGAAGCGAATTTAAATGCCGTGAGCGGAAAAAGCTTCCAGTCTAAAATTTGGGAAAAGTGATCATGGAATTTGGAAAAATTACACTATTTTTTATTGGAAATGAGTCGGAAAGGCAGAAAATCCCCTGGAATGATTTTCTGGATAATATCTCTGACATGTTCAAAAGTAGGTAAAGTTGGTAAAAAAGTAGGTCACTTACACACATGCATTTTACCTCATTAAACCAGGATCTCTTCAGCTTTATCAACTATAGATGACTTAACTCAGGTGAGCACTTTAGGGCCAATGGTCCTCTTTTTTCTTCTTCCTACAATGATTTTCAAAGCCCTTGTCTTCAGGTTCGTTACAACTTTGGATTGTTTGGTAAGGGGCTAAATGTGGCTCAGCTGATGGGAGTTTTTACAGAAATAGAAAACGCTGAAAATGTTGTAGGAAAAAAGCATTTTCTTTTCAGTCTGTTCTCATAAATCATAGTTGTTTGGCGCAAGAAAGAAATACAATGTTGTTTTGAGAACAGCAACTATGTTTCCACGCTTTTAGCATTGTCATGCAAATGAAAAAATGGTAAAACAACAAAATTTTCATTTCAGGAGGGGGTATTGACTATACGGAACCTAATACACCTATATTTGTTGGAGTGTGGGATGACGAAGGTGCTTTAACTCTATGGACTTTTCGTGATTCATTTACATGTATAAAATATGTAAGTTCTATATCTTTATATCTGAATGAGCTGTGTTCTGTGAAAATGCTAAATGCATCTTACAAAGTCTATGTTCTTAAAGCATCTGCAAAAATGGTTGACCCAGGTCAGCCTGTGCACCCCGCGCAGTCTGACCTGAATTGAAACTTTTTATTATTGGTCAGTTTTCTGCTTGTCAGAGGACCAGCCTACCTCATAACTCGGCAGGTTGTTATACATAAGTGGATTATGTGGATCTATGGTTATGTGATGATTTGCATTGTATACTGCATCACTGAGATGCATTAAACCCCCTTTTGCCAGAGCACAGCTCAAATTTCTTGAGGTAAAACAAATCACCTTTTGCATCTTTGCTATATTAAGATTATAAGACAGTGATTGTGTTCTCACAGCTATCAGTCAGAATAGATCAAGTGGTTGGGGATGAGAAAGTAAGTTGCAAAACTAGGGCTAGTTTGGATTGTGGGTTCAAGTCCCATTCCTAGACAACTGAAAAATTTCTAATTGTCTCACGGCATCTTCAATAGCCAAGGATGACAATCCCACAGATATGGGTAGTCATTGAATGCAGTCTGTTCAAAAAGCCTCAGTCTATTATTACACTACATTTTCTATTCATCTTCTGTAGAAAGTAAATGAAATAGCTACCACAGGAGATAATTTTTAGATATGCTGGGAATTATTATCAAAAAGTACAAACAACATTTGCTTCAACATTCACAGTAACAAATCGGCTAAATGCAGGTTTAGAATTCTTTTCAGCACGCCAAGCCCCGGTAGCTCAGTCGGTAGAATACAGGACTTGAGAACGGGGGTCGCTGGTTCGATTCCCACCTCGGCCAATTTCTTTCTGAGGATTGGTGATAGTCATTGCGACAGGATTCATTCCTCTCTCACCACTGACCATTGTATCGACGATGGTTATGTGGGAAAGCAGCCAGTGGCTTGGAAAGAATATTGTGCAGAATACAGGTAAAAGAAACTCCAAGAAAGCATGGATAGGTGCACTGGCCGCTGCAAATAAATAAAATTGAAAATGGCACTGAACACCATGCAATCAATCAACTACCCTTGGAAAGAAGCCTTTTGAAAACATTGTGGAAAAAGGAGAAAATGCTAGTAACCAGCATTTTCTTTTCCCCACAATGTTTTCTATCCTATCAAAGAAAAACAAACTATTTGAATGAAATTAAAATTGTTGTCATCAAATGCTTTCAACTTGGACAAGGCTAAAACTTTGTCATCTGGTAAATGGTTAAGGATCAATCTGGTATTTCTCATGCTTTTTTTGCCTGTGTTTTTGAGAAAAAAAAACTATATATGCTCTCATTTATGAACAATAATTTTGCATGTAGAGTTTTTAGAAATTTACCTTTAAACTTTGCCTTGTAAATTTCGTTAAATACCAAAGGTCAGCAAGCTTATGTTATGGACCTGTGTCTGTCATGCGTTCGTGTGTGCATTAACTTTAATTTCAAACATCTTCTTCACAGAAACTACCCATCCAATTTTGATGAAACTTCACAGAAATGTACCTGCCATAGCCTTCTTCAGAATTTCTTAAAAGAATTCCCAACTCGGTCAATTTCTTTTCTGAAAATTGATGATTGTCATTGCAACAGGACTCATGCCTTTCTCACCACTGATCATTGTTTCAACAATGTTTATGTTGGAAAGCAGCCATTTGCTTAGGAAGAATATTTTAAGAAGCACTGATAAAAGAAAGCCTCAGATAGATGTACCATCTGAGGCAATATAACTGAAATAATTTTAAAAACGGCATTAAACACTAAACATGTTTTTGACATGGTAATACTCCTTTTGTAAAGAGTGATTGCACAATCTAGGCAACCACAGCCTAGTTAAGAATTTCAATAAGGAATTATACTTTGCCTGAAAGAGCCTTAACACTTTCCAAAACGACAATTTTGGACACTTCGAAATCGAAAACAACTGCATGTTATGACAAATTTGAAATTGGTACAAATGCGCTGAAAATCTTTGATAGAGTAGAAAACATTGTAGGAAAAAGAGAAATTGCTTGTTACAAAAATAATTTCCAAACCTTTTTTAATCAGGTCATAAAATCGTGGGTTTGTTTGGTGAAGAGTTACATGAAATATACATGATCCCACGGCTGTATTTCTAATTCAGAAGTATGATGGCAGGCTGGCATTATTTCTAGTTCAGTAAACATAACTGTCAGTTATTTCTAGGTTAGAAAAGATGACTGCCTACTTTATGTCTATTGCAGTATACGTAACTGCTGGCTTTATTTCTATTTCAATAGACATGAAGCCCGGCCGGTTAGCTAAGTGCTTAGCATATCTGACTTGTGACCTGGTAGTTGGAGGTTTGATACCCAGTTAACCCTCTACTACACAATCCCGACTTTTAACAACCCTAAGAATGAAAGCGTTTGAAAGCATTGTGGGGAAAGGAGAAAATGCTGGTAACCAGCATTTTCTCCTTTCCCCACAATACTTTCTACCCTTTCCAAATCAAATTTCTACTCGATGAGCCATATTTATTTTGTCGTCTGCAAATGCTTTCAATTTGTACAAGTCTAAAATTTTGTTGTGTGGTAAAGAGTTAAGGCAAACTTTCTTTCTGGCAATTTTTTGCCTCTCACCTGATGTACATGAGAAAAGTTGTCAGTGACTTGGAAATAAAGTAGTGTCAGTACTGGTTACTGGTGTGAGAAAGCCAGGAAACACGTGTAGGTGCACAGACAGCCATGATGTGATCCAAGCTGTTTAAACTGAGTTTAACACCAATCAAACAAACAAACAGGTAAACATGACTGCAGGCTTCATTTTCAGTGCAGTAAACATGACTGTTGGTAAATGACGGCCTGCCTGAGTTCTGTTTCAGTGAACATGACTGCTGGTTTTATTTCTGTTACAGTAAACAAGACCACCAGATCTATTGTAAAGACTTCACACCAATCTTCTGTGGTTTACCCAATTTTTCATGAAGACACTTACTTTGAAACACCTGCTAACCCACAACAACAGAGGCTGATTATTTATATACATACAGACATTCGAAAAACTTTACCATAGGATACCTACCATCTTTATATGATACTGAAGAAGTCACTGAAGCACATTGTTAGAAAGAGACAAAATGCTGCTTTTCCCATAGTACTTCTATCCATGCTGAAGTAAATGTTTTGATAATCTTAGGTGAATTGATGACTGAAAAACACTTCCTGAACCCTCTTTGGAGTACTATGAACAATAAATTAGAAAAATGACAAATGTTTCCTACAACAATGCTGTTTGTCTGTCTGCGCCCCTCTATTATGTTTGATAAACAAGATTATGAAAACAGATGTATAGTGTTTATTATTATTTATTTTCCAAATTTTTATCTGACAAAATGACATTGCAGTGTATCAATTGAAATAATTAATGCCAAAGAAATGGTCGACATCCAAGGATTCATGTTTGGTTTTAAGCACAATAGAAGTCAAGTTGAAAAAGTATTTACATGTGCGTTTCATGCTCTACCTCAAACCTGAAAATAGTCTTCTATGTATTGAATATTTTTAGTCGTTAGTTCTTTACCACACAGTTCTAATTTTAAGTGACCTTAACAGAGAAGGCTTCTTGAAAACACTGTGGGAAAAGGAGAAAATGCTGGCTAGCAGCATTTTCTCCCTTTCCCACTATGTTTTCTACCCTTCCCGCAACAATTTTCTATTTTTGAGTGACATTTTTTTTCGTCGCCTACAATGCTTTTAATTTGGACAACTGAAAAATTTGTCTGCTGGTGAAGAGCTGAGTGCTACAAATTTTAAGGTGAAGCCCCACAAAAGTGCAGCCATGGCGTTGGTCCAGGATCAGACTGCCGGCTCCATGCGGATTGATGTTCCATCTTACACCGTCAGTAAAAGCACTGTAGGTTGTGTGTCCATACTCCACCAAACAAAAAGTTGAAGGGAATTGAAATAAAAATCTCACTGGTTTATATATTAGTTTAAAAATCTTTGACTGGTTCATGTATTGAAATTAAAACCACTGATTTGTATATTAAAATAAAATCTTTGATTGGTTCATATGTTAAGCTAAAAACTTTTGACTGGCTCATGTGTTGAAATTAAAACCTTTGACTGGCTTTTGTATTTAAGAAAAAAATCTTTGACTGGTTCATAATTATATTGAAATAAAAATCTTTTGATTGGTTACTGTATTGAAATACAAAGCATTGACTGGTTCATATATGGAAATAAAAATTTTTGACAGGTTCAGTTATTACTCTCTAACCATTGCTTTAAATCGTCACCTCCTCAGATTTGAAGTAGGCATCGATTTGATTGATTTATTGAGAACAGGTCACTGGTTCAATCCCCGGCTCTGCCAATTTCTTTCCGAGGATTGATGATAATTGCGACAGGATTCATTCCTTTCTCACCGCTGACCATTGTTTAACTCCTGACCACACAGTCCTGTGTTTTACCTACCAGGAGGAAGTTTTTCAAACATTGAGGGAAAAGGGGAAAATGCTATGTTGCCAAACATTTCAATAACAAATCCCACTAACCCTTTACCACACAAGAAAAATATAGACTTGTCCAAATTGAAAGCATTTGCAGACGACAATTTAAACATGACTGATTTGGGGATATTAGTCTTTGATAGGGTAGAAAACATTGTGGGAAAAGGAGAAAATGCTGGTTACCAGCATTTTCTCCTTTTCCCACAATGTTTTCTGAAGGCCTCTTTGTTAGGGTCGTTAAAAGTAGGGATTGTGTGGTAGAGTTAAACCTTTACCACACGACAAAATTTTAGACTTGTCCAAACAAAGCATTTGCAGGCAACAATTTAAATGTTTTAAATGATGGAATTTGTCTTTGATGGGGTAGAAAACATTGGGGGAAAAGCGGAAAATGCTGGTTACCAGCATTTTCTCCTTTTCCTACAATGTTTTCAAAAGGCTTTTCCTTCAGGGTCATTAAAACTTGAGATCGTGTGGCAACGAGTTAATTGGGCCACACTAAATTTGTCATCTGCAAATGCTTTGATTTTTAGCAAGTGTAAAATTTTGTCATCCTGTAAAAAGTTGTAGCCGTTGTGGACAGTGAAGGACGCCACTATGGCAGGGTTTATTATTATACTGCAAAGAAATTTCTCGTGATCTGATTGGATAATATGCCCCGAACATATATGTCATGTACACTAGCAAAACCAACGTAAAAGCAGTTTCCCTTTCAGGAGCCCCGTATACATGACTACACTTTAACACATCCAAAATGGTGGCGTCGATCAAGATTAACATAAGATTATGCACCAAACTGCATGTTTTTCCAAGGTTTCGGTGACGTCAGTTCCCAGTGACGTCAGTTCTCATTGAATTTGGGCACTCAGAAGGGAAATTCTACTTCGTCAGCGTACTCAATTCTTGAAACCAAAAAAACAGGTAAATTTCGCTTAACACACGTTGGAATGGTAAAACTGTGCAGTATAATAAATTCGTTGTATGGTCAGGTGGCAGGGGACTTGGAAACTTGTTCACGGCTGTGGTGAACCATGTCGCCCCAGCTCGGGGCGACATGATTCACCACAGCCATGAACAAGTTTCCAAGTCCCCTGCCACCTGACCATACAACTAATACTGTAGATCTATCTGGGCAACCGATCGGCTTACTTATCCAGGGTTACCCCCGTTCCTTTGAATTTGGACCCCTAAATTTTCTCCGTGTCCTTAATAACTGATACAACCATGTATTTGCCTTCTATATACATGTACATATGAAATTCCCCCCCCCCCCATCAGAAAGTCCAGGGTAAACCCTGCTTATATTCAAGTTAATTTCATAACAAATAATGAAGTTGTGGACTTTCCCAAATTTGAACACATTTGTAGATAAAATGCGACTCTTAAATTTGGTTTTGAAAGGATAGAAAACATTGTGGGAGATGCCAACATCTGTCTTTTTCTGAAATAGTTTTTTTTAAAATGTCTCCTCTACGGTCACTAAAAGTCAAAATTGTGTCATAAAGTGTGACAATATTTAGGATTTGTCAAAACTGAAAGTCACAGTCTGTCACTGCTTTGAAACCCCAATTTTGCCGATTTCTTTCCAAGTGTTGATGATAGTCGGTGCCATGGCGTTCATTCCTCTCTCATCACTGATCATTGTTTCGTTGGTCGTTAAATATTGGGTTTAGTACTGGCAGCTACGATGTAAGATAATGTTGAAAACAGCATCAAACACTATACAATCAATCAATCTAAATTGGAAGCATTTGCACAGCTAGACAACATTGTGGGAAAAGGAGACCATTTTAGTTTCAGCATTTTCTTCTCCCGCAATGTTTTCAAAAACTTCCTTTCTCTTGTTTAAAACAAGGGCTTGTTTGGTAAAGGGTTGAAGGAAGAGATATTAAATAGTGCCATATGAGATGATTTAGTCCTTTACCACTCAAACCCATCTTTTAACGAGCCTGGTGAAGACGGCTCTTGAAAACATTGTGAGAAAAGGAGAAAATGCGGATAACCAGCAATATGTCCTTTTCCTACAAAATTTCCTCTCCCTTAAAAACAACTTACAATTGTTGAGTCACATGAGTCATCTGCACATGCTTTCAATTAGGCCATGTCTAAAATTTTGTCATTTGGTAAAGGATTAACTCTCTCAAACAACAAAAATTTTACACTTGTTCAAATCCAAATCATTTGCAGACATTTAAAATGAGGCTCAAATGATAGAATTTGTAACCCTAATTTTCTCCTTCCCGCAGTATTTTTAAACTAGAGGCCCTTGAGCGCCTGTATCGCTCCACAGGCCTGATATTTCTATAATGGCAAAGAAGTTTTTAACAATTATCATTCAATCCTGCATTTTAGCTCACTGAAGAAACAATTTGGTAGACAACCACCATAGGAACTTACCTGCAAAACAACAATGAAATCCAATGAATAGTTTTAGAGAAGAAATTTTTCAAAGATTTTACTTTATACCATAAAAGGAAAATGAGTCTCCCATAAAAGCCATGTTTTTTGACAGATCATTTTTTTTTTAAGGAATTCTGTAAACCTGTATCTAAGGAACATTCCTGCAAAATAATAATGCTATCCAAATAGCGGTTTGGGAGGAGAAGATTTTTAAAGGTTTTTTACTTTGGTTGCCATGGCAACCAGAATTCTTCATGGAACACTATTATTTGAAGGAATTTGAAAGAGGACCACCAAAGGAACATTCCTGTGAAATTTGGTAAAAATCCAGTCAATAGTTTCTGAGGAGAAGTTTTTTAAAGAAAAAGTTTACGCACGGACGCACGACGGACACATCGCCATGACAATAGCTCGCCGGCCTTCGGCCAGTGGAGCTAATGACATCTTTCTCAGGGTTGTTCAAACTTGGGTTGTTTTACAAAGGTTTAAAGGGACAAAGAAAATAAATGAAAAAAGACCAATACAATTTAAAGCTGAATAACTAATTTACATTTTAATAATATCACAATACCCTGGCATAATAAACGAGAGCCACAAAGGCCCTAGTTTGCTCACCTGAAATGTCACATGACCCGAGGGGCTGCATTCACGAACAATTCTAAAAAAAGTTCTTCACAAGAATGTTTTAAATTTGACAGACAACCCTGGACTGGTTTGTAATGGTATTACAAATCTGGAACTTGGAAGTAGTGTACAGTTTAGATAGGTTTATCAATCTATACCTTATAAGATAAATTGGTAGTTGGCTGGTTGCGTTCAAAACTTAGATTTCGGAAAATTATAACACTGTTTGCAATAACTCTTTACCAAACAACAAAATTCCTGTCTTGTCAAAACTGAAAGCTATTGCAGACAACAAAATAAATGTGACTGAAGATTTAAAAATTGTTTTGAGAAAGGTGGAAAACATTGTGGGAAAAGGAGAAAATGCTGGTTACCAGCATTTTCTCCTTTTACCAACAATGTTTTCTAAAGGCTTCTTTCTCGGGGTCATGAAAAGACGGGATTATGTGGTAAAGGGTTACGCAGCTGGTTGCTCAATACAAAGGTCACTAACCCCAGTTTGGCTCTGTACCTCTAAACTGAGAATGTCTCATGGATTGGTTCAGCACTTTTAAGGTTAATACGGGTAGCCCAACGCTTCCATTTACCAGACAACAAAATTTTAGACTTTTCCAAATTGAAACATTTCCAGATGCAAGAAAAATACGCCAAAAAATTGAAGGGTTTCTTGAATGGTGGGAAAGGGGGGGAAAAAGGCTGGTCACCAGCATTTTCTCCTTTTCCCACATTGTTTTCAAAAGTCCTCTTGCTCAGGGTCGTTACAACTTGTTTGGTAAAGAGTTACACTTTGACCAAAATTTGTTAATAACTTTAAAAAATGTAGGAGGAAGAAGACACAAAGGCTGAACAGGGGGGGGAAGACACAAAGGCTGAACGGGGGGGGGGGGGGGGGGGGAGAGACAGAATCACTGTGATAGAATTCAGTGTTCTGAGGGAAATATTTCTGGGACATTTTAACATTGAATAGAATATGAGCAATGCATGCGGGTGCCAACAAACGGCTGAAGTTCTTTGATTTTCAGTGAAAATTCTAATTAAAAGTCCAAAAAGGGGCATAACTGTAATTACTTTTGTGATGGTTACCTGCCCTTGTTGTATGGGCTCCCTTTCAGATAGTTAACAACTAGTCCAAGTTTGAAATGAATACCTTCAGTAATTACAGAACTTCAGTAATTACAGAGATACCATAAAATGTCAGTTTTTGCACGACAAAGATGACGCTTTTGAAAATTCGATGAAAAACGATGACAGCCAAGCTAAAAATGAAGAATGGAGTAGAGGATACAAATCACAGGAAAAGAGAGGGAAGGGTGCTGGAACCATGGAGTACAGTGTTCGTAGGAGAATATTCTGGAAGACTCTCCCATTGAATAGAAAACTGTCATCATGATCTGTTTCAGTGTGTTTGTCCCACTAATTTTGGAAATGTCCCCTTTTTCTGCAAGTTCACTCTCTTTGACCCTTATCCTGCTAAATAACTAACATGAAATGTTCAATTTGATAGTAAAAACCCAAATATTGCCATTTCAAAGTCATGCTTTGGGGAATAGCATCTCCTTAAGGGACAGTGTAGATCTAAGATCAGACTGCACGTTCTCTGCAGTCTGATCTGAATCTACACTGTCCGCTAAAGGTCAGTGAGTCGCGTTTAGCAACCTAAGGGTTAAATAACTCTTAAACACACCACAAAATTTTGAACAATCTGAAAGCATTTGCAGACTACAAAGGTACATCAAATGATGATAACTATCTTTGATAGGGTAGAAAACATCGTGGAACAAGATCAGCAAATTGTCACAAGATACACCCGTCCCAACGCCAGTTGTCAAGGGGGAATAATAATCGTAAAGGGCAGGTAGATGAAAATGGCAGTGCGGCAGAAATCATGTAAGTGATTGAAATAGGCATGAATGTCTCCTCTTATTTTAAGGAAACATGCATGTAAAGTTTCAGGTCATTCCAACATGAAAAGACAAAGTTATATTGTAGAGAAGCATGAAAAGCTGTAAAAAAAAAAAATGAATAGGGAATAATTCCAAAAGGGCATTAGGTAAGGTTACGGCTCCAGTGCATTGCACTTTTCGTAACTGCAAAAAACATGTTTACCAAGTCTCAAGTCAATTTGACTTGAGGTGACTAAGTTCCGTTCCGGACAAGCAAGAAATGCTGTAAAAATGAAGAACAAGTGGAATTACTCAAAATCCGCACTAGGTAGAGTTATTGTTCTTGCGCACTGTACTCCATAATATTGCAACAAACATGCATACCAATTTTGAAGTTGTTCTGACTTGAGATGACAAAGTTATATTCCGGACAAGCACTAAATGCTGTAAAAATGATTAAAGGTAAATAACTCAAAGACAGCACAAGGTAGAGTTACAATTCTTGCGCACTGCACTTCCAAATATTGCAACAAATAAGCATACCATATTTCAAGTCATTCCTACTTTAGATGAAAAAAGTTATGCTCTGGACAAGCAAGAAATGCTATAAAAATGGAAGATCTACGGGGGAATAACTCAAAATTTGTGCTAGGAAGAGTTATGGTTCTTGTGCACTGCACTCCGTAATTTTTCAACAATCATGCATATCAAATTTGAAGATGTTCAGACTAGAGATGAAAAAGTTATATTCCGGACAAACAGAAAATGCTGTAAAAAGGACAATCAAAGGGAAATAACTCAAAGACAGCATGAGGTAGAGTTACAATTCTTGACCACTGCACTCCGTATTATTGCAACAAACACAAATGCCAAGTTTCAAGTCAATCGGACTGGAGATGACAAAAGTTAAGCTCTGGACACAGAACTGGACTGTAAAAATGAGGATCAAAGTGGAATTACTCAAAATCCGCGCTAGGTAGAGTTATTGTTCTTGTGCACTGTACTCCATAGTATTGCACAAACATGTATACCAACTTTGAAGTCGTTCTGACTTGAGATGACAAAGTTATATTTCAGACAAGCACTAAATGCTGTAAAAATGATAATCAAAAGGAAATAACTCAAAGACAGCACAAGGTAGAGTTACAATTCTTGTGCACTGCACTTCCAAATATTGCAACAAATAAGCATACCATATTTCAAGTCATTCCTACTTAAGATGACAAAATTTTACTCCGGACAAGCAAGAAATGTCATAAAAATGAAGATCTAAGGGGGAATAACTCAAAATTCATGCTAGGAAGAGTTATGGTTCTTGTGCACTGCACTCTGTAATTTTTCAACAATCATGCATACCAAATTTGAAGATGTTCAGACTAGAGATGACAAAATAATGCTCCAGACAAGCAGAAAATGCTGTAAAAATGACAAAGGGAAATAACTCAAAGACAGCACGAGGTAGAGTTATGGTTCTTTCGCATTGCACTCCGTATTATTGCAACAAACACAAATGCCAAGTTTCAAGTCGATTGGACTGGAGATGACAAAGTTATGCTCCGGACAAGCAGAAAATGCTGTAAAAATGGCAATCAAAGGGAAATAACTCAAAGACAGCACAAGGTAGAGTTATGGTTCTTTCGCACTGCACTCCGTATTATTGCAACAAACACAAATCCCAAGTTTCAAGTCAGTCGGACTGGAGATGATCAAGTTATGCTCCGGACAAGCAGAAAATGCTGTAAAAATGACGATCAAAGAGAAATAACTCAAAGACAGCACATGGTAGAGTTATGGTTCTTTCGCACTGCACTCCGTATTATTGCAACAAACACAAATCCCAAGTTTCAAGTCAATCAAACTAGAGATGACAAAGTTATGCTCTGGACAAAGAACTGGACGCTGGACGCCCGCCCGCCGGTACGCCATGGGTGATCCCATAATACGTCCCGTCTTCGACGGGCGTATAAAAAGGATAGGGCTGAAAAGAAAACATTGCGGAAAACGGATAGGGTAGAAAACATGGAAAAATGAGAAAATGCTGGTTACCAGCATTTCCTCCTTTTCCCACAGTGTTTTCGAAAGCTATCTTCCAAAGGGTCGTTAAAACTCATGATTGTGTGGTAAAACAACAATCCCAGCAGAACACAAAGAATACCACAAGGGGCACAGGACCATGACCCATCCTAAAAGCTCTCTCTGAGCACTTTGTGCTGTGATGAGCTTAAAAAGGTAACTGCTTCTTTGAGAAGTCTTTCAATATAAACAGCTTTTCACAAGGTTTGGACACGATATATGAGCCATTCTCTGTGAAAAGGGGGCTTCATGCATCTGCAAAAAGTATTGACCAATATCAGCCTGCAGTCTGAATACGCTAACAAGGGTCAATAGTTTTTGCTGTTTGTAAAATTTTTCTACATATATAAAGACCATTTTACCTCATGATACAATTATTGTTTGTTAGACAAAATCGGTTTTATGGACCAATAATTGTTTGATGGCTTACTAGGCATTATGCATCACAGACATTCATGAAACCCCCTTTTGCCAGGGCATAGCCCATATGCAGTTGTAAATACATGGATCTGAAATACAACCATTTGAGAAAGCATAGCACAGTTAGTGGCCATAGATATTTCATCAAATTCTGAATTCCAATTGGTTCACATGTCTTTTTCAGTGTACAGGAAAATTATTCTGTCTCTGATTGTTTAACCCTTTACCACACAACGAAATTTTGGACCAGACCAGACCAGAGTCATGAAAACCAGGGATTGTTTGGTAAAGGGTTAATTGTAAAGAAAACAATACTGGTAGAAAGCAATGTTACTGGAGCTATTTACACTAATAAGTTATTTATGTTCGTTGCCTGACATCAAATGTGTAGCACTCAAAAACCCAGAGGTGTTAATTTTACGCTAAATTTTGGCTACGTCATCATTGATCACTTTTTCAACAGGTGCTTTTACATCATATTACCAAGTCTGAAAATATATCTTCCATTGTTAAATTCATTTTGCTTTATCTTTCAATCAGTTTCCAAGCTACAGCTTCATTTCTAAGCCACATCGAATTAAAACGTAAACTTGGAAATACATGTAAGTGGATACGGATATCAGACTTCTATGACATATTTATGGCCATAAGCTGTGGGTGATTTTGCAAAATTTGTGGTAACGGTTTTTTTTTTTCAAAGACCTCCTTACCTAAGACCATCTGGAGAGCCTGGATTAACCCTTTACCAATCAACAAAATTTTAGATTGGTCAAACTTGAAATCATTGGCAGACAAGAAGTTAAATTTGCCAAAATTGATGGGATTTGTATCAGAAAGGGTAAAAACATTATAAGAAAATGCTGGTAACAGGCACCTCCTCCTTTTCCCATGTTTTCTACCCTCTTAAAGAAGAATCCCATTGTTTCAGTGATATTAAATGGCGTCTGCAAATGCTTTTGATCTGGACAAATCTAAAATTTTGCAGAGTGGAGAAGAGTTAACAATGCTCTTGTTACAAGGGACTGCTCCTTTCAAACAGTGTTTTCCAAACATTTCAATTGCAGGAGTGTTAAAACATGCAAATGAACAACACATGTAACAAATAAACACAAGGTCGTGAGGTCAAAGGTCATGTGAGGTCGCAAGGTCAAGTATACAGATCACTCACACATACATCCCTGGCGTCATTTGTCCTTGAGAAAAAGCTTCATCACCTTTTCGTCTCTAAAATTAACAAACAGTTTAATGCACATGGCTTGAGTTAGACTCATTCTCTGCGGGGCTTTCAAATATCTCGCCCAAGTATCAGAATCCGGGCTATACGACCAGATCTCATCCTCAGTTGCATTATGATGTTCATGCCCCAACGATATTATTTGGTCCTCAAAAAACATATAATGACCGACTGACCGCCCACTAAGAGTGCTGGACAGAAGAGTCCACTGATTTGATAAATGGCTATAGTATTCAATTGGAATCTGACCATGAAGAGGAGTTCCTGTTCTTGGAATTCCTCCCGTAACGTAAACTTTCTCACCGACCAATACCATGTCGTGAAGACGGCGGGCATAAAGCATTCCTGGTTTACTCTCATAGTGTCGTGAGGTAGTGTGATAACAAGTAAACGAGTTCATGGCCTGGCGTTCTTGACCCATCAGCACAACCCCTCCACTGAGGTAGATCTTATCGTCGTAACGAATAGCAGCAAGTGAATGGGTTGCGGCATGAAGGGGAGGTAAATCTTCCCAGGTATTTGTCGTAACATTATAACACTCCACCGATTCAAGAATTGCAAATTGTTCGGTGAGCCCACCAAAAACATAGAGGTATTTACCAACAGCAACTAGAGCAAAGTCAATCCTGAGTCGTCTCATTGGGCGGAGCTCTTGACTCACTAAATGACGAGGATCAAAACGTGATACAGAGCTCATAAGACTTCCACCGCCAAAATCTACAACACGGCAAATAAAAGCAAAATTATCGATCACAGCCACACGGCAGTCTCGGCTACCATTCACATCAGAAAACAAACGATAAAACATACTTGTCTGTTTATTGTAGGCTGTTATTTGAAATGGCATATAGGAGGACCCATAATGTACCAGCACAACACACTGGTGATCGTTTCTAAGTGACGATGCCATTTCTATGCATGGATGACCTTCTTTGCTATCTATATGGTATCGAAACCCTTTGGCCAGATACTGAACGCCCTGAGGACTGCATTTGATGATATCACTTTCCTGAACCGAGGCAAGCTCCATTTGCGACATCAGTGGAAATCGAATATGTTGAAGAATTACTGGTGCATGCATGTTGATCCTTGAGTCATTATAGTGAAACCATTTCTCCACACAGCGAAACAGTTTGTATTCCGACGTAATTTGCAGGCTGTTTTTGGAGAGATGTTTCACTAGCGATTGAGCATTCATTTTAAGAAATTGCTGAGTCAGACTAAACTCATGGAAATTACTCTGTATCATATGGTCCCAGTGGTTCAAAACCTTTTCCAAAGAGTAGGTATCTGCGATGTTAAGAAAGTCCTCCGCATTTTCAAACGTCATAAGCGACATGATGTATGTACTACAGAGGTCGAGACCAGACTGGACTTGTAGGTGACTTGCAGCGTTAATGATCTCCGTCAAGTTGTCGTAGTGCAGTTTCATTTCCCCACTGTAGATAAAGTCTAACACGTGCTGAAGTCCGTCTGCAGTTACACCTGTTAATGACCACAAAAACCTGTGTTAAAGGTCATGGTTAACTCTTTACTACGGTTTTAAAGCAAGCAGATTTCTGCATCCATATACAAATGAAATTAAGACTGTATGTGCATTTTTCAGCACTTGTGGTATGACCATTTTACACCGTGTAATATTTTTATATGTATGTTGCAAATATAATTCTCAAATAAAGAGCTGAGGGAGAAGCAGAAGCATTTTACACACTAAGCAATATATATCAAAATTAAGACAAGAGGGCCATGATGGCCCTGAAGTCGCTCACCTGAGTCTTTTGACCAAACATGACCCATTTTCAATCTCTTTTGAGATATCATGACAAACATTCTACTAAGCTTCCATAATTACTGGACTGAAAATTTGGCCTCTAGCATGTACACAAGGTTTTTCTAAGATATGACCTAGTGACCCACTTTTTGACCAGACATGACCCATTTTCGAACTCATCTGAGATATCATTAAGACAAACAATCTGACCAAGTTTCATTGGTTTTGGACCAAAAATGTGGCCTCTACAGCATACACAAGGTTTTTCTATAATTTGACCTAGTGACATGGTTTTTGACCAAACATGAACCATTTTTGAACTCTTCTGAGATATCATCAAGTCAAACATTCTGACCAACTTTCAAGCAATTTTGACTGAAAATGTGACCTCTAGAGCGTACGCAAGGTTTTACTAAGATTTGACTTGGTGACCTAGTTTTTTGCCCGACATGACCCATTTTCAAACTTGTCCAAGATATCATCAAGACAAACATTCTGACCAAATTTCAAGAGTTTTGGACCTAAAATGTGGCCTCTAGAGCATACAAAAGGTTTTTCTAGGATATGACCTAGTGACCTACTTTTTGACCAGACATGACCCATTTTCGAACTCGTCCAAGATATCATAAAGAAAAACATTCTGACCAAATTTCAAGAGTATTGGACTGAAATTGTGGCCTCTAGAGCGTACATAAGGTTTTTCTAAGATTTGACCTAGTGACCTAGTTTTTGGCCCGACCTGACCCATTTTAAAACTCATGCGAGATATCATGAAGACAAACATTCTGACCAAGTTTCATGAGTATCTGACTGAAAATGTGGCCTCTAGAGCGTACACAAGATAAAAGTTGACGACGCAAGACAGACACCGAACACCGGACACAGCACGATCACAAAAGCTCACCTTGAGCACTTCGTGCTTAGGTGAGCTACAAATGGTAAGCTCCTGACCTTGGAGCCATTTAATGTAGATTATTACCTATTTTCTTCGGATAAATTCTGTATCCTTCAAAACTTAAAAAAAAAATGGCAATAAGGAGTTCATGATGTGTAACGTGAAATCATTATTGTCTCCAGGATGGGATGAGACCATTCTTAAAATCTTGTTTGTTAATTGCCAGTAGTTTGGAAATACTCAGTCTTGCTCTATATATGATCAATTCGCAACATTTTTACATTCATCAGATTTGACATCAAATTTCACAGAGGAAACTGTTGACAGTAAATTCCAGAGAAAACTAAGCCAGCAATGTTTTAGAAATGAGCTGTATGATTACAGAGTTTGGACTAAAGATAGCATTCTTTATCTATCTTACACATATGTAAGATATAGAGGATATTTTTTTACAGTGAAAGATCGAAATTTATTTCATCAAGTGAACATCATCAGTAATATTTTCACGAGTGGCACAGCCACGAGTGAAAATATTACCGATGATGTTCACGAGATGAAATAAATTTCGATCTTTCACCGTTAAAAAAACAAATATTCTATTTATTTCATGCTTTTAACCCTTTCTGGGGGGGAACTTAATCAAAATCCTGTACAGTTCTTTTTGGTTTTCCCCGTGGCGTACCCCCTCCGCATAGCAACGCATTACAGTATTACGTCAAGCGCGAGAAATGTAAGGTAAATTACGTCATATTTCCATCTGGTTGTGAGGCACGCGCATTTTACCTAGGTAACTAGTGCGTGGGAACAACTGTTTCCGCCTTCAATTGAAGAGTCAGAATATAAAAATCGGTATTTTCACTGGTCGTAACCATGAAATATCGAAAAATATCTCACTGATATTTCTCGATAACCTACCAGAAAGCATGAAATACATGTAAAAGGAAATTTTTAATGACTGTATTACACTGACTGTAAGGGTAGCTATGTGATAAAACAAGTTTAAGTCTTAACTAGATGACAATTTCAGACTTGTTTATGTTAAAAGAACTGCAGAAAACCAATGAATTGTGTCTCAGGAACAAGATTTGCCTTTAAATGGATAGATTGATTTTATGATGTTTAACATTTTCAACATTTTTTCGTTATATGGTGCCAGCTATTGCACATATCTATGCTTTCCAGTTTCTTTTACCTGCACTTTGCACAATATTATTTTAAGCCACTGGCTGTTTTTTCTACATGACCACCATCAAAACACTGATCAGCAGCAAAAAGTAGCTTACAGGACTTGAGAACAGACAGTCCCTAGTTTAAACCCCCAGCTTGGTCAATTTCTTTCCAAGGATTGATGATAGTCATTGCAACAGAATTCATTCCATTCTTGCTGATCATTGTTTCATCGATGATTATGAGAGAAAACAGCCATAGCCTTGGGAAGAATATTGTGCAAGGTAACTGCTAAAAGAAACTCTAGGAAAGCATGGATAGATGCCCAGCAAAAACCTCCCAGAAAGCATGGATAGGTGCACTGGCTGCCGCATTATAACTGAAATAATGTTGAAAACTAGGTTCAACACCATAGAATCAATCAATCCATTTCTTACCTTTCAAGTCTACCATGTTTTGCTTGCTCTCTGTCATGACCCCGCCAAACATGACTCGGAAGTAATCACTTGTGGCCGCCAGCAGACACTTGTGTACCTAAACACAATAAATTAACATGTAAAATTAATATTACTTTTATTCATCAATGCTTTAATCTAATGACTCAGTGTTTCTGCGCCTCTCAGGAAGGAGGCTTTTGAAAACATCCTGGTAACCAGCATTCTCTCCATTTCTAAAAATATTTCATACCCCTACAAAAGACAAATCCCATCATTTTAGCTACATGGAATATGCAGTCTGCAAATGGTTTTCAATAGGGGTGAGTCTACAATCTTGTGGCCCAATAAAGGGTTAACTCTTTACCAAATGACAAAATTCTAGACTCAACCAAATTGAAAGCATTTGCAGAAGACAAATGCAGCTCAAACAATGATTTCTCTCTTTGATAGGATAAAAAAACATAGTTGGAAAAGGAGAAAATGCTGGTTACCAGCATTTTCTCCTTTCCCACAATTTTTTCAAAAGTCTCCTCCTTCCGGGTCATTAAAACTCAGGATTGTGTGGTAAATGGTTAAACCTAGTTTTACCTGCAGTTTCAAAAATATTCGAACGTCTTTTTCTTGCTCAAAAGGCTAACTTTCTAGATCTACACCTTACATAGACATTTTTATTTTGTACATCCTATAGCTTGAGATCCTTCTCTTCTTGCCGCAGACCACTTTCGGAAAGTCTGTGGCAGAAGGAAAACTATGAGTAGGCCTAATGAGCAATTTCTCCAAGGTTACGCCATAATGTTTTCATGCTCTAAAAACTAAACCATGTCTTTTTCGACATAGCTGAATGTGGTGGCTTTTGACCTCCTCCATATTGATATATTTGACTGAATACTGTAAATAAAGATTTGCCATTGGTCAAAAATGTAAACATGTTCATGCTGAGAACCACTGCAGGACTACCTATGGGAAAATTTCTCTTGTTTATCTTGTTTTTAAAGATAGTTCTTGTTCAATAGTTCACTAAATGTTTTAAAGCTATCAGCAGCAATTTTGATTGCTGACTGTAACACAACATAGTCAAAGAATATGACATTCCTTTACCAAAACAAAAAGTTTTGGACTTTTCTCAATTCAAAGCAGTTTCACATGACAAATGTGGCTCAACTGGTAGAAATTGTTCTGGAAAGGATGGAAAATATTGCGGATAAAAGAGAAAATGCTGGTAACCAGTATTTCCTCCCTTTCCCACAATGATTTGAAAAGCTTACTTTCACACTGCCATTAATACCCTGAATTCAGTGGTAGAGGGTTTTACCTCGAATACTCTCCCATCCGCAGAAACTTTGAAGTCACAAAGTTCTGCCCGTTCACGTAGCCTACTAAGACTGTGTATAACATCGTTCCCATAGTTCTCTGCCTTGATCTTCTGAGCATCCCTTGAGTCACTCATAATGCTGGCTTAAACAATGGCGATGAACTGCCATAACGACTGTTATGAACTTGTGTTATAACCTATAATAAATAATTATTAAATGGTGTTTTATGCCGCTTTCAACATTATTTCAGTCAAATCACGATAACAGCTCCCTTATTCATGTATGTCTTGCATTTCATCACTACAGTACTAAGCTTGGGCTCTGAAGTATCTTTCTAAAGGACAGTCTGACCAAAAGCCTAGTGCTTCCAGTGAGGCTCGAACCCAAAGCCTCCAAAATCCAAAGCCTCCAGGTTTCAGGCCCCAAAGCTATGCAGGATCCCGCAGAGATAACTGTGATGCATTAGGCACACATCACAAATTCAATGTATTTCCTTGCTTTAGTAATCAGACGAAAAAATTTTGAGCTGGTTCAAATCCAGATCATTTGCAAAAAACAACCTTTACCAAACAATAAATCTCTGGACTAGACCAAATTGAAAGCATTTGCAGACCACAAATCAAAATTAATGTAACGCAAATGATGAATTTTGTCTCTGATAGGGTAGAAACATGGTCAAAAGAATTGGAAGCAAATACAGGTAACAAGCACTTTATTCTTTTCCCATGTTTTCAATAGCTTTCTTTCTCGAGGTCGAGAAAACTTGGGAATGTGTGGTAAAGAGTTAAACGTAGCTAAATCGGTGGGATTTGTCAAAGAAAGGTTGGAACGGATTTCGGGAAAAGGAGAAAGAGCTGTTAGCCAAAGAAATTAGGGATTCCTACAAACCTGTTGCATGTAACAATGTATTCCAACAAATTCACTGTTACTCAAAACATGCAATTTGTCTTTCACAGGGTAGAAAACATTGTGGAGAAAACAGAAAATGCTGGTTACAAGCATTTTCTCCTTTCCCCACATTGGTTTCAAAAGGCCATTTCTGTGGGGTTGCTTAAAGTCTGAAATGTGTGGTAAAGGGTTAACTCTTTGCCAAAAAACATAACTTTATACCTGTCCACACACTGTAAGCATTTGCAGACAACAAAATAACTGTGACTCAAACTGTGATGGTTACCAGTATTTTCTCCCGTTTCGACTATTTTTTCAAAATTCTTCCAAAGGGTCCTTAAAAACACAACAGTGTTAGAAAGGGTTCTAAAGGGAAGAGGCTTTTGAAACCATTGTGGAAAATGGCAAAAATGCTGGTTCCCAGCATTTTCTCCTTTTTCCACAATGTTTTCTACCTTGTCAAAGACAGCTTTCAATTTTTGTGTAATCTTTTTTTTTCTGCAAATGCTTTCAATTTGGACAATTATGTACTTTAGTAAACAGTTAACAGTAATGTTTTTTTTTTACTCAAGGTTGCATAGTCAAAGATGTACAAATAAGAAAATTTTTCCTAACAGTAGAGAACATTGCAATGGCCAAACATAGACCAGAGCCAAAGTTCACCTAGTCCAAATATTTAGACGTATACATGCTTGTTTACCCTTCAACATTTATCTATGGGACATTTCACATTTTACTTTTCTTTTGCATGTAACGTCTTCAAGGGTCCCATTCTGTTCTATATAGCAAATAAGATCTCTCCAAAAATCTGTATTATTACAAAAGAGAACTTTATTCACCCTTAGGAAGAACTTCAGGTACTGTTGTAATAAATACTGGGCAGATTCATTCAGAATGCTATGATAATATGCTTCAATAATCAAACAAGACCATGCCAACATAATTCCATGTCGCTGTTTGCTAAAGGAAACTATGAAGGAACCGGTAAGACCCTACCTCCATGATGAATGTCAAAATGAAAAATAACCTACGTAGGGGCTTATAAATAGGACTAAATTTCACCAACTTTTATTTGATTTCGATTCTAATATTAGAGAATGCCAACTAATTGGACGGGTCAGGTTGTCTTGTCAAAGTAAATGGTTTGTCTTGGGTTTAAAACTCGACACAAAGTAGTTAATAGTCTATGAATTCGGCCCCTGTCCACCCGGGTCTTGAGCGAACGTGGAGTTTCGACGATCCTCAGAATTTGGTGTGAATTGTGGTAACAGCACCAGAAAAATCAGTGACAACATATGCAATGTCGTGGAATTGATGTAAATATACATGTATGTCGAATGAAAAAGAATGAAATGCACAAATGACTTCCACTTTTTTTTTATTTGAATCAGTTTTCCAGGCCGCTTCTGTCAATATCCCCCACCCACCTGTCTGCCACGAGGGCCAAAAGTAGGTCACACTGTCTAGACGGGTTTCTGCAAAGATTAGAAATAGTTGTCGCGGAACTCGAGTTTCAGTTTATGTATTTTTAAATGTTTCACATATTTTGAGTGTAAGTTAGACATGTCGATCGCTTTAGGTCAATTTTACCTGAATATTTTTTTTCTTTACCAATCAACTTCGACCCGTTCCCATTTTTTTGCAGACAACCTCCAACGTTAAAGAGTCGTGTCTCGGCAGCAAAATAATTACCTCCCGTCGATAAAGGGGGGCAGGTAACAGTCGCATTTTTTTTTTTTCTTTCGGATAGCGACGCCTTCTGTCCTTTCCCAAGTCTTATCTGCAATATGATCTCTCAAATCTAAGTCATACTATATACAGGATTTATTTATAATATCTGAAAAGAAATATCGAAACTGTTTGTTGTACTTTCTCAATAATTTGGATATATCTTTGTATATGAGCCCCAGATGCTGCTTCTTGTTCAATAGTTGGTCTGATAACGGCTTTAAAGACAGGTTCCTAAGTTGTGATGAAGTATACATAAAACTAATTTCTTCCGAGGCAGCCTAGAGTGCTATTTTCAGTTGATGGGATGAAAGATTTGCGCTACTGTAAGTATAGGTTACTATTGATGTTCAACTGGTTTTAGTTGTTCAAGGGTAATGCCATGGAGTGAGTAGTTGTAATTTATATGCTTTCTTTAATCTTTGGTGTTAGAGACTTGGCATTTGTCTGGCTGGAAAAGCATTTTCCATTTTGTTACTGGCATGATTTGCAAAATTACCTCCCCTTAAAATCAGTGGACTATGTAGTCTGATCTTGATCTGCTTTATTCTCGAGGGCACATTGAACCACGCCTGGTATCCTTTACGTAAAGAACATATTTCACATTCTGCAAAGTTCTATACAAATTTACACAGTCAGCGAAATTGTACAGACACGTTTGATATTTTAAGTCTCTATATAAGCAGCCAATCAAGTAATTCTGCTATCTCGTATATACAAGTATTGTCAATTCTAATTAATACTTGCATAAACTCAAGATTTGCCTGCCTCAATTTATTCACATAAATTTGATTTAAGGATAGGGCACCCTAATGCGGATTCCTGTAACATCGCCTTTTATCATCGAAAAACGTACGGCTTCGGCTAAGACTCGGGTAATCCATAATCAATCGGCCGATAGATACTGGTTCCCTGCATCGATTATGGATTACCCGAGTCTTGGCTGAATCTGTACGATGAAAGGCGATGTTACAGGAATCCCATTTGGGTGCCCTATCCTTAAGCATGAAGATTTCACTTCCCACAAGCAGGACGAATTGATTTACAAATCCACATCTTATGCACAAAAGCCATTACAGCACAGGTGATATCTATATTTAAGCCATACTCTGGCGCATGCTGACCTGGGTTTAAAAGGACTTATTTAGAACTTTGTCATGAATCAAAATTTCCTATAAAACTTTTATGAATACTGGTGAATATATCTGAGCCATGCTCTGGCAAAAGGCGGTATAATACATCTAGAGCTGTGATGCATTATTCCAAACAAGTCATCATATAATTATGGATCCTTTCTATCTGACAACCGGCTGAGTCGAAAGGTAGAATGGTCCTTGGACATGCAGAAAATTGACCAAAAGCAAAAAGTTTTAGCGCAGGCTGATCTGTGTTGATACTTTTTGCAGATGCATTAAGCCCCCTTTTCGCTAAGCATAGCTCATTTTTCTTTGCAAAGAAAGAAACCGGAGTTAATTGCGCATAAATTACGTGAAACAGATTTGCGAATTTCGTGTATCTGAACGTAGGCGTATTCAGTTACGAAAATTCTTATGCAAAAACTTACAAATTGTTAGTAAAACGGTACCCAAGGGGACCGTTTTACTAAATAAACGTATGTACTGTAGTTCCATACTGGTTCCATACTGGTTTCTATGAAATCAGTGAATTTCATTGGTCATAACCATAAATTATCAAACCTTATAATCCACCATTACTTCCAGAAAATTACCGAAAAACACGAAATAAAGGTGTTTTCTTTCATGGGACTATAACCTCTTAACCCTTAATCCGCTTGGTAAGTCAAATGAAACTTTCAAGTAGATCGTAAAAAAACTTTGTTACATGTATTTCAATTATTTCTTTGGAGGGGATGGATATCTCCTGATCGTACAGTGTAGATTCGTCATTGGACTGCGCGTTCTGTGCCGTCTGACTTTGATCTACACTGTCTGCAAAAGGTCCTCGAGTCCCACTTGGCAGCCTAAGGGTTAAGATGTTTTGAAATTTCGCGCCAGAATTTACCAATAGCTTTTATGAGAGCCACATAATAAAAAACAACCATGGGTTTGTATTCAAATAAGTACAATGGCGTCATATCTTGTCTTATATAAATAGAAAGAATTGCCGAATGCAACGCCAAAGTAGCGCCTTTTTTTATTGAATGTAACCTATAGTTCTCGCGCTTTACGTAATAGTTATACATTCTTATGTGGTGGGGGTACGCCATGGGCAATAACCGAAAACAACTGTACTGGATTTTGATGAAATTCCCAACGAAAACGGGTTAGGAGCATGGAATATGGATTTTTTTTTTTTAGTGAAAGATTGGAATTTATTTCATCTCGTGCATCCCGTGAACATCATTAGTAACATTTTCAGTTGTGACTGCGTCACTTGTGGAAATATTACCGATGATTTTCACTTGCTGAAATTAACTTCAATCTTTCGATGAAAAAAAAAAATCCTCTACTTATTTATTTATTTATTTTTTTTTTTAAGTCTTACACCTCCCTCTTATTACTTCATTGTTTTATAACTGATGCCCATACTAAATTCAGTATTCTAACATGACCCGTGAATTCGGCTCTATAAACACAGTGCAACGAAAGCGTGGTAAAATAGACGACATGCTATATGAAGTGACATCATTCTATGTAAAGTAAGTCCCTCGTGGCTGTTCCATGTCTCCGCCTTCCGATATTTTATCAACGAAAGTCACTTGACGTAAACAAATCGTCATTTTCCCTTACTTGACCAAAGAGGAAGGAAAAACTCAAAGATTTGCCGGTATTAACTGTTTTTGATAAAAAATGAAAACGATGGGACTATTTGAAATGTTACCAGTAAACAAATATACATCAAGAGTCTTTTCGTGTTGAAGGTTAGTTCAAAATTCGTAGTAGTTGGATTGGAAACAGAACTGAAAGTGGTTGGAGCAATATTCAGAGGATTCGAAGTGACTGCGACTCTAATGTCTGACGATACATTCATTCTTCTTTGTCATTTGAAAGGGAGAAAATATAATAGTAAAACAATTCGTTTTTTTATGTTGTGTCTGATGCCTAAGGTTTGTTTTGGTTGGTAACTTGAACAGCCATTGTTTATTCAAGGAATAATAATCCTCATCCGCTCTTGTACACTAAGTATGAACTTGTTTTCCTCTGATCAGGAGTTGGTCATGTTAGAATCGAAATAATCCTCTTTCTATCGTGTTTTATCGTTCAATAAACCACGGTTGTGAGTTATGAGACGCAATGAATAAATCACTCGGGCTATCGCCCTTTTGGATTATTTATTGTGCCTCATAACTCATAAAACGATAAACCACGATAGAAGGAAGATCATTTCTTAAATAAAAGAGTGTTTTAAAGTTTGGCGTGACAATGCAAGTCTGAATAACCCCTACTCTTTCTGTCCAAATTACATGTTTTTTTTTTGCGCCTGAAGTATTGATGGCATTAACAGTTTGACTATGTAGTCAACTTGGCTTGAACTCAAGTTTTAGTAGGGACTGTAAAGACTCATTTTGTCTCCCAGCTTCTTGTATATAGTACAAATGGGAATCAGAAACAAGGGTGGAAAAACTTTTTTAAAAAATCATAGATGGCGAAAGAGGTAAAGGAATATGAATACAGAAACTATTCTGTAGTTCTATATGAAGAGAATGAATGAAAACTAACCACGTCAGCAATTGCATCTTTTTTTTTTTTTTTCATTGTGTCTTGCGTTTTGTTGAGAATTGAAATTTTCAAGCACCACGGGAAATCTATAAAGGTTAGTAACCCATGTATATTGGTGTCGTGAATGTGCCCTAAAATATGCCAGCAGAAAGGCCCGCAGAGACCCGCAGTATAAATATATCAACATTTTTAACTAATCCCAAATTACTACTTTTTTTAAATTTATTCATTCCAGACTGCTGCTACCTAGAAATAGCTTAAAAGCTAGTTTATAAAGGTACACTGAAAAAAAAAAAATAATGAAGAATGACATGTATAGCTCAAAACTGCGGAAAATTCCTAGATATTATTACCTAGCCCCGTAGCAAAAAACGAGCATAGATAAATACACGCCGACAGTAGCATATGTGCACTTTTGACGCAGATGGCGCGGTTCACCACGTTAACCCTTAGGCTGTTTAGCGCGACTAGAGGACTTTTTGCGGACATTGTAGATCAAGATCAGACTGCACAGAACGTGCAGTCTGATCTTGGATCTACACTGTCCGACAAGGAGATATTTTCCCTCAAAAATAACTTTGGAATTCGAAAAATTTGGGATTTTATTATCGGTTTGAAAGTTTCATCTCACTTATTTAGCAGGTTAAGGGTTAACAATTCCGTGTTTTAGAGACCCTGGAGAAAAGATAACTTTTTAAAACATTGCTGGAAATGGAAAAAATGTCAGAAATAAACATTTTCTCCTTCCTCAACCTTTTTTTTTTTACTTTTCACAGTCAAATTTCACAATTTTAGCAACTTTTGATTTGTCATCTGCAAATGTTTCCAGTTCAAAAACGTGCCTGATTTTTTTTTTTTTTTTTTTTTTTTTCGTCTGGTAAAGAAAAAAAAAAAACACATAAAATATGCATGTAAATCAGGTTACTACCTCGTGCAGAAGATTCTATGCGTCCTGCAGGAAACGAATTGTAAAACCATGATAGAACAAGAACGGCAAATTGTCACAAGGTACGCCCGTCCCACCGTCAGTTGTCGAGGGGGGATAATAATCGTAAAGGGCAGGTAGAGGAAAATAGTAGTGCAGCATAAATCATGTAAGTGATTGAAATAGGCATGAATGTCTCCTCTAATGTTAAGGTCATTCCAACATGAAAAGACAAAGTTATATTGTAGAGAAGCATGAAAAGCTGTTAAAAAAAATAATGAATAGGGAATATTTCCAAAAGGGCATTAGGTAAGGTTACGGCCCCAGTGCATTGCACTTTTCGTAACTGCAACAAACATGTTTACCAAGTCTCAAGTCAATTTGACTTGAGGTGACAAAGTTACGTTCCGGACAAGCAAGGAATACTGTAAAAATGACGATCAAAGTGGAATTGCTCAAAATCCGCGCTAGAAAGAGTTATTGTTCTTGCGCACTGTACTCCATAATATTGCAACAAACATGCATACCAAGTTTGAAGTCGTTCTGACTTGAGATGACAAAGTTATATTCCGGACAAGCACTAAATGCTGAAAAAAAGGTGATCAAAGGGAAATAACTCAAAGACAGCATGAGGTTGAGTTATAATTCTTGTGCACTGCACTTCCAAATATTGCAACAAATAAGCATACCATATTTCAAGTCATTCCTACTTAAGATGACAAAGTTTTGCTCCGGACAAGCAAGAAATGCTATAAAAATGAAGATCAAATGGGGAATAACTCAAAATTCGTGCTAGGGAGAGTTATGGTTCTTGTGTACTGCACTCCATAATTTTTCAACAATCATGCATACCAAATTTGAAGATGTTCAGACTAGAGATGACAAAGTTATATTCCGGACAAGCATAAAATGCTGTAAAAATGACGATCAAAGGGAAATAACTCAAAGACAGCACGAGGTAGAGTTATGGTTCTTTCGCACTGCACTCCGTATTATTGCAACAAACACAAATTCCAAGTTTCAAGTCAATCGGACTGGAGATGATAAAGTTATGCTCCGGACAAAGAACTGGACGCCGCCCGGACGCCCGCCCGGACGCCATGGGTGATCCCATAATACATCTTCGACGGGCGTATAAAAATGAGAAATTGCTCATAACGAGCCATTTCTCCTTTCCCCACTATGTTTTCACTTTATTTATGAATCAAGGTTTAATTCATGTTAATCAGCCGTTTAATTATTATATTATCGAATATTTTCCAAGTCCTTTGATGCCTTTTGTTTCAGGGTGTGATGAGATCAGACAAGTGTATGAGTGTTTGGGAAAGAATCAAAGAATAAAAAGTGAAACATAGTTAATTTATTTCTTATTAGCAAAAAAATAATTCGAAAATTCATTCATTTATTCATTCATTCAGTCGTTCATTCATTCGTTTGTTTATTCGTTCGTTCGTTCGTTCAGTCGTTCGTTCATTCATTCATCCTTACGTATGTTACGGTCCGGTGTGGCTAAGTGTTGACTTCATCTGTAGAATTCGAAACCTACGTCGTTATCACCAACCATTCTTGAGTGAATCAATGAAAAAACAACACGAAAAGAGTTCGCCGAGTCGCTCTGTTTATGAAGAACTGTCAGTACTTTGGGTCACAATACGTGTCGCACATACATACTCTTTACCAATCCGCCGTTACCTAGACTGGTTTAGAAATGATTTGCGGACGACAAAATAACGGTTCCTAAAATTATGTCAGTTATCTTTGAAAGGATAGAAAACATTGTGGGAAAAGGAGAAAATGCTGGTTACCAGCATTTTCTCCTTTTCCCACAATGTTTTCAAAAGTATTTTTCCCCTGTGTCGTAAAAACGTGTAAAAGTAGGATGGGAAAGGGCCGCATGATAACAATTTCTTACACTATCGGCCAGTGTTTACGCTGCATATTGTCATTTAACACTTGGGCTACGTGCGCTTAAGATACAAAGAAAAATATGGGTAAGTTTATTTCTATTTTTTCTTTGATCCAGTTTAAATATTTTTGAAATTCTGTTATTGAATATATGCCTAAGTCGAGAGTGTGTACAGGTCGTGTGTGTGTCCGATGTGTTTATTGTATTGGGGTTAAGTTGTGAGTTTTAGACTGTAACGTTACTTTAGTTGCAGACGACCGGACCAATGTCGTACTGAATAAATCTACGGGACATTTACCGACTATATCTAGAATAAAAACTAAATTTTACAGTTTATTGATATCATTTTTTTTTGCAAAACTATCAAACAAATATCGTTAGATGTAGATCAAGGATCAGACTGAACACTTTTTTCTTTGCAGCGTAATCTTGAACGATTGGATATTGGACATAAAAAAAAGCAATTGCAACTGAAAGGTCAAAATTGATTTTCTTATGACAGCCGTTAAGGTGATGTATCAAAAGTACACGTATAAAAAAGGATAACGGCATATATGCTTGTAGTGTATATGTTGAAGTTCCTTTCTATCATTTATTTCCGCTATATTACAAATGTCAGTTTACCTTTTGATGTATTCCTTATGTTAGACCCATGCTCTGGCAAAAAGGGGCTTAATGCATCTCCCTGCTGCATTATACCATGCAAGAAATCAAACGATTATGGATACATAAAATATCATGTGCAATATACTTTTTTTTTTCCTCGATTTCAAAAACATAGTGACATAAGGGGGTAAAGTTAGTAATTTTTTCATAGTTAACTTTTTCCTTACCGTAAACGACACGGGGAGCTTTTGTGAACAGTACAGATCAAGATCAGCCTGCACAGAACGTTCATTCTGATCTCTGATCAACACTGTCCACTGCTTAATTTTAGATTGTGACTATACAATGTCTTCATTTTGCAACAGAATTACATTTTATAGCCATTGAAAAAGTGAAATATAATTTGAGCCATGCTCTGTGAAAAGGGGGCATAATGCATCTGCGAAAAGTTTGGGCCCAGGTCAGCCTGCGCAGTCCGCGCAGGCTGACCTGGGCCCAAACTTTTCGCTACTGGTCAATTTTCTGTATTTCAAAGGACCAGTCTACCTCATGATTAAGTCGCTTGTAAAAAATAGTGGCTATTACAGATCCATAAGTATGTGATTGCTTGCTTAGTACCATGGATCACGGAGATGCATTAAGCCCCTTTTTCGAAGAGCGTGGCTCATTTATTTTGTAGTGAAAAGTTCAAGTGACATACGTTGAAAATTAAAAAGATACCTTGAACACTAAACCACGTTCATTAGATTTTTTTTTTCTCAGCTTGCCACTGGTTTAAAACATCGTGACAAAAGGTGATAAGTTACTAGTAATGATTTAATTTCGCTTTTGTTTTTATTTTTGCCCCGACGTATCACTCGTGGTCATGAGTCGAACCCATTAGCCCAGTAGGTGGCGTTCAGGGGATTGCTGGTTCGAATCCCCTTCTCAGCCAAACGTTTCTTTCCAAGGATTGATAGTAGGCATTACGATAGGATCCATTCCTTTGTCACAGCTTATCATTGTCTTGACGATGGTTATGTGGGAAAGCAGCCGGCGGCTTGGGAAGAAAAATTGTACGAAGTAATGGTAAACGAAACCCTTGAGGAAAGCATGGTTAGGTGCACTGGCCTTCGCAATATAAATGTACTAATGTTGAAAACGGCGTTAATCACCATACAAACAGACAGATAGACATACAGGCTTGTGTATAAACCATGCTCTGACAGAAGGGGATATAATGCATCTCCATGATGTATTATACCAAGCAAGTCATCACAAAATTATGGATCCGTAAAATCCATTTTGTCTCACAATTGACTGATTCTGGAGGTAGAATAGTGATTTTACAAGCTAGAGATTTACAAATTGCACAAAAGTATCGACATGGGTCGATACTTTTTTTTTTTCCCTCAGATGCATTAAGCCCCATTTTCATAGAGAATAGCTCATGTATACATGCGTATACAGATGACCCTAAAATGACCCCTGATCAGGTCATTGATGCAAAAATATCACCTGAACTTCGTAGTAATGAATAAATCTTTAAACTTTCTGTAATTTAAGTTACATTAGTTAAATTGAATACTTCACCGATTTTTAGCTCACCTGAGTACAAAGTGCTCATGGTGATCTTTTGTGATCGTGCTGTGTCCGGCGTCCGTCGTGCGTCGTCCGTCGTCCGTCCTATGTCGTCCGTCGTCAACTTTTACCTTGTGTACGCTCTAGAGGCCACATTTTCAGTCCGATACCCATGAAACTTGGTCAGAATGTTTGTCTTGGTGATATCTCGGACGAGTTCGAAAATGGGTCATGTCGAGTCAAAAACTAGGTCACTAGGTCAAATCTTAGAAAAACCTTGTGTACACTCTAGAGGCCACATTTTCAGTCCAAAACTCTTGAAAGTTGGTCAGAGTGTTTGTCTTGATAATATCTCGGACTAGTTCGAAAATGGGTTATGTCGAGTCAAAAACTAGGTCACTAGGTCAAATCTTAGAAAAACCTTGAGTACACTCTAGAGGCCACATTTTCAGTCCAAAACTTTGAAAGTTGGTCAGAATGTTTGTCTTGATGATATGTAGGACGAGTTCGAAAATGGGTCAGGTCAGGTCAAAAACTAGGTCACTAGGGCAAATCTTAGAAAACCCTTGTGTACGCTCTAGAGGCCATATTTTCAGTCCAAAACTCTTGAAAGTTGGTCAGAATGTTTGTCTTGATGATATCGCAGACGAGTTCGAAAATGGGTCATGTCGGGTCAAAATGTAGGTCACTAGTCTAAATCTTAGAAAAACCTTGTGTACGCTCTAGAGGCCATATTTTCAGTCCAATGCTCTGTAAAGTTTGTCAGAATGTTTGTCTTGATGATATCTCGGATGAGTTTGAAAATGGGTTATGTCGGGTCAAAAACTAGGTCACCAGATCAAATCTTAGAAAAACCTTGTGTATGCTCTAGAGGCCATATTTTCAGTCCAAAACTCTTGAAAGTTGTACAGAATGTTTGTCTTGATGATATCTCGGACGAATTTGAAAATGGGTCATGTCGGGTCAAAAACTAGGTCACTAGGTCAAATCTTAGAAAAACCTTGTGTACGCTCTAGAGGCCATATTTTCAGTCCATAACTCTTGAAAATTGGTCAGAATATTTGTCTTGATGATGTCTTGGACGAATTCCAAAATGGGTCATGTCGGATCAAAAACTAGGTCACTAGGCCATATCTTACAAAAACCTTGTGTATGCTCTAGAGGCCATATTTTCATTCCAAAACTCTTGAAAATTTGTCAGAATGTTTGGCTTGATAATATCTCGGACGAGTTTGAAAATGGATGATGTCGGGTCAAAAACTAGGTCACTATTGCAAATCTTAGAAAAACCTTGTTTACGCTCTAGAGGCCATATTTTCAGTCCAAAACTCTTGAAAGTTGGTCAGAATGTTTGTCTTGATGATATCTTGGATGAATTCCAAAATGGGTCATGTCGGATCAAAAACAAGGTCACTAGTGCAAATCTTAGAAAAATCTTGTGTATGCTCTAGAGGCCATATTTTCAGTCCAAAACTCTTGAAAAATGGTCAGAATGTTTGTCTTGATGACATCTCCGACGACTTAAAAAATTGGTCATGTCGAGTCAAAAACTAGGTCACTAGGTCAAATCTTAGAAAAATCTTGTGTATGCTCTAGAGACCATATTTTCATTCCAAAACTCTTGAAAATTGGTCAGAATGTTTGACTTGATGACATCTCCGACGAGATAAAAAATTGGTCATGTCGGGTCAAAAACTAGGTCACTAGGTTAAATCTTAGAAAAACCTTGTGTATGCTCTAGAGGCCATATTTTCAGTCCAAAACTCTTGAAAAATGGTCAGAATGTTTGTCTTGATAATATGTCAGATGAGTATGAAAATGGGTTATGTCGGGTCAAAAACTAGGTAACAAGGTCAAATATTAGAAAAATCTTTTGTATGCTCTAGAGGTCACATTTTTAGTCCAATACTCTTGAAAATTGGTCAGAATGTTTGTCTTGACGATATCTCAGACGAATTCGAAAATGGATCATGTTGGGTCAAAAAAATAGGTCACTAAGCCAAATCTTCGAAAAACCTTGTGTTTGCTCTAGAGGCCACATTTTTACTCCAATACCCTTGAAAATTGGTCAGAATGTTTGTCTTGATGATAGCTTGGATGAGTTTGAAAATTGGTCATGTCGGGTTGAAAAATAGGTCACATGGTCAGATCTTAGAAAAACCTTGTGTATACTTTGAAAGAGATTTAAAATGGATCATATTTGGTCAAAAGGCTCAGGTGAGCGACTTCAGGGCCATCTGGCCCTCTTGTTTTGATTATTAACCAAACAATCCCGCGTTTTTTAACGACCCTATAAGTGGAAGGCATTTGAAAAGATGTTGGAAAAGGAGAAAATCCTGGTAACCAGTAGTTTTGTTTTTTTCCTTTTCCCACTTTTTTTATCTATCATTCCAAAGATAGATATCAGTTGTTGAATTTCATTTAATTTGTTGTCTGCAAATGCTTTAAAGTTGGTCACGTCTAAAATTTTGTTGTTTGGTGTAGGGTTAAGCCTTTCACCGCCAAATGTATAAACTCGACCTCTTTCGACGTCGACTTAAAATACAATATTCTGAAACTTAGAAAGATGAAATAGCGGACAGTATAGATCTAAGATCAGACTGCAAGTTCTGTGCAGTCTGATCTTAGTTAGGTCCGTGGTTTTGCTTATGGCGTTGAAAACGGAAAGTCTCACTCCAGCCTCACTGTGTATAGGTATTTACCCAGCTTCGTTCTTTCTGCTCTTCTGATCTCATTCGCTCTCATCCAGGAAGGTTCTGCGTGGCTCAGTGGAGAAGCTGACGGATTTGAAACCTGGAGGTCCTGGGTTCGAGCCTCACCTGAGACGCTACGTTTATTTATTTATTTATTTATTTATTATGGTGGAGGTTTCCTTTGGTAAAATACTACAGGGCACTGGTCTAGTATTGGTGAAACCCAGGAAATCAATGAATAAATGGCCTGCAACACGGGAAAAGGGGCATTCGGACATTTGCGTAAAGTGTCGTCTCGGATCAGCCTGCGCAGTCCGCGCAGGCTAATCCGAGACGGCACTTTACGACTACATTAGATTTTGTGCTACAGTAGACTTGCGCAAAACAGAAAATTACATAAAAACGGAAAGTGTCGTTTCGGATTAGCCTGCGCGGACTGCGCAGGCTGATCCGAGACTACATTTTACACAAAGGTCCGAATGCCCCTTTTCGCGTGTTGCAGTCCAAATAGGCTGACTCCGTGATATTGCTGAAATAGTGTTGACAGTGACATAAAACACCATTTAATGTGTAACCAAGTCTAGCAAAGTGTACCGCCTGAATGCATGAAAACGTGAGAGGGGTCCTGCGTGGCTCAGTGGTAAAGGGTAGAACTCGTGACCTAAAGGCCCCGGGCTCGAGCCTCACTAGATCCACTGAGTTTTTCGTGGGAATGTCCGTGGGCAAGAAACTTTAGAGCCCTAGCCTGGTACTGGTGAAACCCGGGAAATACATGAATATATGATCTGTCGCCGCAATGTGACTGAAATAATGTTGAAAGCGACGTAAAACACCATTCAATGAAAATGTGAGGAATACTTGTTTACAAATTTGTAGCAGAAAGTCTCATACATGAAAGCCTGTTAAAGCTTGATACATTCATCTTAAAATTGTAGAGTCGACCTACTAAAATAAAGCCTGATACATGAAAGCATGTTTAAGGTTGATACATGAAAGGATGTTAAATATTGTTAATTATGTGACAAAAGTACAAATTGTCAGATTACTTTCACAAGTAAATCACAGCAAGAGGAATGAAAAAAAAATCGTCCACGGTTTTTTTTAACTCTCTACCAGACGACAAAATTTAAGACTGGTCCAAATTGAAAGCATTTGCAGACGAAATAATAAATGTGGCAAAATTAATGGAATTTGAAGGCAGGGTCATTACCAAAGGCAAATGGTTTTTGACAAACTTTGTCCTCTGTGGTCGTTGCTACTAAATATTCAATGACTGCGTTTTAATAAAATAACTGAAGCATGGTCTGTGAAAGAGGGGCTTAATGCATCTGCAAAAAGTATCGACCCAAGTCAGCCTTCGCACTTCGTTTCATGAGAATTAGACCCTGAATGCAAATTGCACAAGGACGTAGGCATATATGTATGTAATAATACCTGCCTGGCGCTGTTGAAAAAATGGAGTCGCATAAGCCCACCAACAAGATTACATGAGAATGTTTCAAATGTTAGAGTATGATATCTGTCAATGTACTTGCTATGACCTTCACAAAAGTTGGTCTGTTTACATTGATCCTAAACAAACAAATCTCCTGTTACACCAGCGCTGTCACACATGCATACATCTCTTTACTCGTCCCTGGAGAAAAGCTTGTAAAACTTTTGTGGGATAAGTTACATCTTACAAATAGTTGTTTTTGCTTTCCCTTGTGTAGAAATTGGCAACAGGGAGTGGTGCCCTTTAGCAAAGCAATATGGAGTTACAGCCCAGTACTAGTGAATCCTAAATGGAAGACATTAATGTGTTATGAGAATGAGTCAAGCCCGGTAGCGAAGTCAGCAGCATACAGGACTTTAGACTAGGAGGCCGCTTCTTCGAATCATCAGCTCGGCTGTTTTACTTCCGAGGATTGATGATAGTCATTGCGACAGGATTCATTCCGCTCTAACCGCTATCATCGTTTCGATCATGGTTATACGAGAAAGCAGCCAGTGACTTGGGAAAAACATTGTGAAAAGTATTGGTAATGGAAAAAATCCAGGAAAGCATGGACAGGTACACTGGCCACCGCGATATAACAGAAACAATATTGAAAATGGCGCTTAATTTCTATACAAACAAACAAAGCTTTGATACGACTGCAATACTGTTAACGAGGTTAGCAAGGAATTTCTCCTTTTGCTGACATGTACACTTTTATTCATGTATGTTCTTGTTTTGTTTTTCCACAGGTGTTTGTAGTTCTATTAGCCTATCACGAAACAACGAAATTTCCATTACTCGATCATCGGACACCGTTACTAAAAATAACATTTGCACATTACCTCTGTATCGTGTTATTATATATACGATATAGAGGCGATGCGCAAGTGTGTTATTTATAGTAACGGTTTCCGATGATCGAGCAATGAAAATTTGTTGTTCAGTGATAGACCAATCGAACTTCAGTAGCCTATGGTTTATCTATTTTTTTTTTATCGCTAATTTGTGCAAGTCGCAAAATGTGAGCGCTGAAAATTACAAATCAATTTCGATTTCTAAGCCATACATAACTTTGACGAGTTCAGTTTTCCGCTCGAGCGGCTTAACTCTTTCACTATCAAATATATAAACTCGACCTTTTTCAACGGCTGAGAATACAACCTACTGAAACTCGGACAGAATTTTATCTTGTAGGACTGACTAAAACAAGTGGACGGTATAGATCCAAGATCAGACTGCACATCCTGTGCAGTCTGATCTTGATCTATGTCGTCCGCAAAAGCCACTGTTTTCGATAGTAGAACTGAAAGGTTTAAACGCATACAAGGGGTAGTTTTCAAATACCTTGGAAAAAAATTGAGCATCAAATACCTTTTAGGTTGTTTTGACAAGATACTTCACAATAATACTCGTATTTTCGATCTTAGATCGGGCTGCATGTCCAGTGCAGGCTAAGTCTGACCTACGAGTTCATTGTCCCAAAAACGACTGAAATCAATCAGCTATAATGTCAGTTATAAGAACTAATTCTAGAACTAAATCTTTGACTAGCTGACGTTCTGAATGCGATTGGATCTATCAAGGACAGCTGTGTTTTATTGAATAATTTCGGGTACGAACTGTCTTGTCTTACATACTGACACTGTGAATTTGACCCTTTCCCACACAATCTCGAGTTTTAACGATCCTGAAAAAGACGGCTATTGAAAACAATGTGGGAAAAGGTGAAAATGCTGTTTACCAGCATTTTCTCCTATTCCCACAGTGTTTTCTACATTGTTGAAGACAGAAATCATCATATGAGCTACATTTAATTTGTCTTCTGCAAATGTTTTTTTTTTTTTTAATTTGGTTCAGTCCAAAATTTTGTCGTTTTGTGAAGATATAAAGGATTACGATAATGGTAACCTAAAATCAAGGACGGTTATCTAAACCATTCTGAATTCAATCCATACGCGAAGGTCCATGACTTTGTCCTTGAGCAAGACACTTCAGAGCCCTAGCCTAGTACTGTTTGAACCCAGAAAATACATGAATATGCGAGCTATCGACGTGATATGACTGCAAAAATATTGAAAGCGGCGTAGAACACCATTCAGTCAACTAAACGACTAGGTCTCTCATTGGTTGAGACGTTCTGTCTCAGCCAATTAGATTGCTAGATTTGGAATTAGAACTGTTTGATTGGCTGAAACAGTCATTACTCGTTATTGGATGGCAACATCTCAACCTATTCAGTGGTCCGCGGCGAGTTTAGGGTATCATACCCTTATTGGCCTCCCGTGCCAATGCTGGAAAGGGGAAGCAAGTTAGACACATTTAGGGGTCTTTGGGGACCCAACACCAACAGAAATGTATTATTTTTTGTGAAACACTCACGTCCATTGTATTTATGTGTAAGCAAGACACTGTATCTTTAACTCTTTACCAGACAAGATTGTAGCGGTGTTTAAATTGAAAGCATTTGAAATTATAGTTTTTGTACTTTGAAGAACAGAAAACTTTGTGGGAAATGGAGAAAATGCTGTTTACCAGCATTTTCTCCTTTTCTCACAATGTTTTCAAAACCTTCTCGATAGGGTTGTTAAAACACAGATTAGTTTGGTAAGAATAAATTAATGGAATAAATAAGAGGACAATGGCGCAGTACTGGCTGTTATGATTTAAATAACTGAAACATCGGCATATTCCGTGAACCAGCTTCGGAAGGGTTCGTTTTCCGACCTGTCAAGACCTTTGAAATTCGGAAAACTCCTAAGAATTACGTAGGCAACTCCAAAAACAAAACCCAGGGTCCATATTGACTTATCAGTCTGAATAGCCTAATAAGCCTAATTCTAAAGAATTTACTAAACTTGGAAGTCAATATCTGATAGTCTACTTCTTATCTCCGTAAGTGGAACTCTTCAAGTATATAAAGGTGCGTTTAGACTTACTTCCGGGCATTAAATTCCGCTAGGTGGTATTTTTTTAATACAGACCCATCTGATTTTGGCGTTCTGGGTACAGAACCGGACTATTTTTCAAATCGACAACCGTTACTTCGAATTTCAAAATAAAATAGACGTATACTCAATAAAACGCTACCTGGTGCGATTCATTCAGCTATGGTCTGCTAGCATGTGACCTATGCACCATTCATTTATAAAAACAGCCCCTACATGCTTGGGTAATATTATACTAATATAGCCTCACTTCTTGTTGTTAGGCCTGTGGAAAAACCTTGCACGAATCCTGGTTTCCCTAAGTCTATATTTAGAAACTTTTGTGCAGTAAAACAATAGTATTTTCATGAACTGTTTTTCCCGTTTGAAATAATTAAATATTTAGCAAATTTGGAGCAAAAAACAGGCTAGATTTTTCCTCAGAGGTATTGTTTATGGCCATTTTCTCCTTTGCTACTCTATCAGCGGCGGGTTTTAGATTACCTACCACGTATTAATATTTATCCTGTACAGGATAGTGATGGGTCATAGCAGACAGGTCGAATCTTCGAAAACTATGACATGCGCAGACAACGACTACCGGAAGCTTGCGTAAACAAAAATCAATGGCATCATATATGAAGTAACATCGAAATGCAACTATTTATACAAGCGGAGGCACATTTCATCGCGATTCACTGTCTAACAGGTTTATGCAGGCTTTATGCCTCATTCGTTTTTCTCATTATGGGTTAGTTACCCATATGGTATCCCTAATCTGAAGGTGTAGAACTTTCTAAATCTATAATCTAGAATTAGACTGAAAATGCAATTAAGAATGGTTAGTGAATATAGGGACCAGGTATGATTTATCACATATACGTACAGATATATAGAAGATATTTGTTGTTTTTTTTTCGGTGAAAGCTAGAAATTTATTTCACCGAGTGAACGTCATTGGTAATATTTTCACGAGTGGCGCAGCCAAGAGTGAAAATATTACAGTTTGCTGATGATGTTCATGAGATGAAATAAACTAGGATCAGTTCTTCACCGGACAAATCTAGTTTCCAGTTGGGTACATACATGTACATAGTTTACATCATAGACAAACTTTTGTAATACGCGGTCAGAAACTAGTTCAAGCTTAAAACAACGTAAATATCCTAGATAACGAAAGGATTTGAATCATGTTCCGTGAAATGGGGGCTTAATGCATCCGCAAAAAGCATCGACCCATGTCAGCCTGCGCAGTCCGTGCAGGCTGACTTTGGTTGAAACGTTTTGCTTTCGATTAATTTACTGCATGTCACAGGACCATTCTACTTCCATGATTGATAGACAAAATGGATTTTATGGCTCTATAACTACATGATGACTTGCTTTGTGTGCTGCATGACGGAGATGGATTAAACCCCCTTCTCCCAGAGCATGGTTCACATAATAATACTGAGTGACATTATTACCTTATACTAATATTACAGCAGGGCCCGTATGTACCAGCCCTTCTTTATAATAACGATATAAAGTTTCAATTTAATTTTAGGTTTAGGAATAAGAACCCCATAATGTCTGACACACTAAATCATTGTCTTCACCTACCAGGCAAAAATTGCTACGCATGGTTTCTTTGAAAGTTGTAAAAAACTTTTGCGAATGATTGTTTTTGAGTGTGTTGTTGTTTTTGTGGTTTAACGCCGTTTTTAAAATTATTTCAGTGTCATTGCAGCGGTGCCAGTACACCTAGGGCTCCATGCTTCTCTTGAGTTTCGTTTACAATTACTTCGCACGGCATTCTTTCGAAGGTACTGGTCAGAACAACGTTCAACGGTGATATGTTACTCTTAATGAGTCTTAACTCCTAAGCTGCCAAGCGCGACTCACTGACCTTTTGCAGACAGTGTAGATCAAGATCAGACTGCACAGTATGTGCAGTCTGATCCTTGACCTACACTGTCCGATAAGGAGATATTTATCTCCAAAAAAACAGTCTGAAATAGTAACATTAGGGGCTGTGCCATCGGCTTGAAAGTTTCATTTAACTTATTTAACAGTACAAGGGTTAATGACCATCATCAATCCCCGGAAGAAATTTGGCAAAGGTTGGGGAATCGAACTCATGACCCCTTGGTTTCAAGCCCTGCATGTTAATGACTGAGCTACCGGGGTTGCCTCGCTGTAAGACAATCACAGCTGTCAGCATTTAGTGATGCAAGAAAAGGCAACCATAATTTACCCGACAGTGTCATTGGCGAAAGCAAGGGCTTTTGCGGATGGCGTAGATTCAGATCAGGCTGCACAGAAAAGAAGGTGCAGTCTGATCATGCATCAATGCTGTCCCCTTGTTTAGAGTTTTATCAATTAATTGGAATTTCTGGGACTGGAAAACGGACCGAAACATTTGAGCAATGCTCTGGGAAAAAGGGGTTTAATACGTCATGCATTGTACCGAGCAAGTCATCATATAATTGTGGATACATAAGATCCGTTTTATCTAACAACCAACTGGATCATTAGGTAGAACGGTCCTTGGATACGCGGGAAATTTAGAAAAAGGAAAAGTTTCGACCCATGTGAGCCTGCGCGGAATCACATGGGTCGATAGTTTTTGAAGGTTCATGAAGCCCCCTTTTCGCATAGCATGGCTCATTGTAAGTTCGATGGTGTTTTTGTGATTATGTTTCACTAAACATTGGAGAGTTTAAATCTAAGATCAGACTGCACGTTCTGCGAATTCTGATTTTGATCTACATCGTCCGCAGAAGGATATCGCTGTACATTGTCTGAAAAAAAAATCAAACAAACTCAAGGCAGGTTTTTTTTTTTTTTCACAGCATAGCGGACAGTGTAGATCCAAGATCAGACTGCAGGTTCTGTGCAGTCTGATCTTGATCTACACGGACCGCAAATGGCAATCTAATCTTGACTAACAATGTCAATAAAAACAACTGACGTTATACTAAGTACTATAAGTGTTGGAGATTTCACCATATTTGAAACTATCAACAAGTCGACATTGAACGAGAAGATTGCGTCAAGTGTTTATGTTTATTGTTGAGTTCTCGTGGTTTGATAAATATGCTTTGACATGAAGTTTGAAGATATATATGTAGCAAAGTCCGGTTTCTCGAATAATGCACGTAGGTTAAAGGGGAAAGAGAGAGAGATAGAGACAGAGACAGAGAGGTTAAGATTTGAGATAGAGAGAGAGACAAAAAGAGACAGAGAGAGAAAAAGAGACAGAGGAGACAGAGAATGAGAGCTCTCTAGAGAGAGAGAGAGGTAAGATATGAGACAGAGACAGAGAGAAAGAGAGACACAGAGAAGTTAAGATTCAGAGAGACAGAGACATCGAGAGGTTAAAATTGAGAAAGACAGAGACAGAGAGAGAGAGAGAGACAGAGAGAGTGGTAAGATTTTAGAGAGAGAGAAAGAGAGAGAGACACACACACACACACACACACACACACAGAGACTACCATGGAAAAACACTCGTAAATTTCCAATCCACTTGACAATATTCATCACAGCTAAGAACTATTACCTCTATTATCTGACGGAATCTTACGTCAGATTGAATCTCATGACATTTTACATAACCGCTACATCGCATTAGAGCCATGCTTTGTGAAAAAGGGGCTTGATGTATCTGCAAGAAGTATCAACTCAGGTCAGCCAAGGCAGTCTGCGCAGGCTGATCTGGGTCGAAACCTTTTGTTATCGGTCAATTCTCTGCCTATCAAAGCACCAGTCTACCTCTTAGTTCAGTCGGTGGCTTGATAAAATGAATTTCATAAATCCATAATTATGCGATGATTTGCTTTGTACAATACATCAGAGAGATAGATTAAACCCCCTTTTTCCAGAGCATGGCTTATTTCTGTAGTTCAGAAACACCTTAACTCTTTATATCATACAACAAAATTTCAGACTAGTTCAAATCGAAAGAATTTGCAGAAAACAAATTAAGTGTTACTTAAAACATGGAATTTGTCTTTCAAAGGATAGAAAACATTGTGGGAAAAGGAGAAAATGCTGGTTACCAGCATTTTCTTCTTTTCCCACAATGTTTTTCAAAAGGCGTCTTCCTCAGGGTCATTTAAAGTCGGGATTGTGTGGTAAAGGATTAAGCAGCAAGAGTCCTGCGTGACTCAGTGACGAAGGTGTACAATTCGTAATCCGGTGCTCCCGGGTTTGATTATCACCCGACACGGTTAGTTTTACGTTGGAGAGTCTTGGGCAAGACACTACAGGCACCTGGCCTAGCACTGGTGAAAAATTAGGACACACATGAATGAATAAGTAAGCTGTTGATATGTTATGACAGCAATAATTCTGAATGAGGCGTACAACAACAACAATTAATGCTTGTTTTCAGTGCACTTTTTATCCCTTTTGCGGTCGCAGAAAACAGATGCGTACTATACCAATATGGCAAATACAAAATTTCAAAATATTCAGAAACTAAGTAATAAAACATTAGAACGTCTATGTGAGTCCTACTGATGACTTTTTTTCAGATTTTCGGGTTACATGCAGTTAAACATTTTGATCAGAAAACAGCGCAGCGATAGCTCCTCTGCTCCATTATTTCCGCAAAGCAGCTTTAACCAAACTACCCCTGTGTAGTCCTTAGATATGTGATAACAGGCGCCTGTGATATTTCTATCGATTTTTTTCAGCGTGTTGTAAAGGACCCGGATATGCCACGCCCCTGGAGGCTATGACGAAAGGACCGAGGGAGAAGATTGTCTATATCCCATGTATTATACCCCCGGAGGATAGACACAGACGGACGGATTACCTCGCCACAATAAATGTTGACCCCACTTCGAAAGACTATTGTAAGGTAAAGATAGTTATGGCGTTACGATCCACTACACTATCTCCCTTTATTGGTAGCTTGTATTTAGATTAGTACAACCGATGCAGAGTGGTTATAGTATATTGATGTACATCCTCGGTGACCCAGTTTCGATTCATTCTGTAATCGCCCCTGGGTTATTTCGCTGTCGTTTCCTCGTTCTCATGAATTATTCATGAAGCATTTTGATTGGTGATCTCAGTTTTTCTTTGAGAAAATTTAAACTATTTTTATCACAAATACGCCGTCATTTCTATTTTTTACTTGTCGATATCCAATCACATCATTCGTTGCAAATCAAGCTTAACGATACTTTAAATATGGCGGCGCCCATCAACACCACAACCGAGAAGCGTTTAAAACAGATTTTCGGCGTAACACCGAAAGATTGCCGGTTAAAATCGTACACAAAGATCGATAGTGTCGTCCCTGTATTGCAGAATGGCATATCTCACAGGAGACAAGCACGCCGACGGCCGCCATATTTGTTGACAACCTCGGTTTTTTTCAGGGTTATTTTTAGTAACGGAAGAAATGAAATTATCCTCTCTACAAGAGAGTATCATCATGTTATCGATCTTTCGATTGGCTATTAGGGCACTTCCCGACCATATGAATATTCATAAGAAACGACGATTTGCTAGTCATTTTTCCCAGGGGTAATGTAATGCTTCAAACCTGGGTTCCGAGGATGATTGATGTACAGAGAAGCTGAGAGTACAAAATGCATGTCGATTCATATCGAATATTCTTTTATCACATAACCTCCCTTGTTTTCAGAGTAATATACCCATCACGAATTTTCTTATACAAATTTGATATCACAATTGTGTGAAGTCATTTTGTACGTATTTCATAGAAATAAATAGGTTTTAAGGATATTACCGCGGGTGCACCTGTAGATGGTTTTTCATCTTCTAATCTATAACTTGTGAACTATCGTTAAAAAGAATCTGACATTCGTTGACGTTTGAGATATACGGAATATTATGCTGTAGTAACTTTCCTGGTGCTTGTATTTAATTCGTGCAGCGTGAGAAAATTTAAGATCGTGCGAGACCGAAGGTCGAGCGCTATGTCAAATTTTTCTTACGGGGCGTCCCGTGTGATGGTGCTATACACCGAGTACGTTAACCCTTTACCACACGACAAATTTTAGCCTTGTCCGAATCGAAAGCATTTGCAGATGACAGTTTCAATGTGGCTCATATGAAATGATTTTTCTTTGACAGGGTAGAAAACATTGTGGGAAAAGGAGAAAATGCTGGTAACCAGCATTTTCTCCTTTTCCCACAAAGTTTTCAAAAGCCTTCTCTATCAGGGGTGTTAAAAGTCGTCATTGTATGGTAAAGGGTTAAAGAACCAGACGTAACTTAGGATGGGTTTCGTCCTGTATCTTGCACTATTCCCCCGTAACAAAAACAGTCTTCAGGGGCCGTCGCCCATATGGGCAACCGATGGCGACAATAAATACACAGAAAATCAATCAATCATATGTGTCAAATCTCGAAATTTTCAGTCCATATGTATGTCTGCAATAAGTAACCCAGCTAAATGTCTGGGCTATTATATCCTGTCTTAGTATCGACTTGTTGGTCATAACAGAGGGCTGGCTTTTGTCTTACGCAATGCATTGAGTCATGCAAAATACATTTTGAATGAGGAAGTTGACATGCAATCGCGCTCATCTTTCACAATACGTGTATATCGTTTTGCAATATGATTGAAGTATGAAAAACAGTTTATGTTATTCATCTAAATTCACACTAAAGTCAGTTTATATAGACGAAAAAAAAAACTGTTAATGAAAAAAAGAGAAACATAAATTAAAATATTGCCTGATAAAACCAATCCTTAAATATAGACATTACCAGCAGTAACTGTCGCTGTGTAACCTTTATCAAACAATTCCGAGTTTTACCGACCCTAAAGAATTAGGCTTTTAAAAACATCGTGAGAAAAGAAGAAAATGCTGGTAACCAGCATTTTCTGCTTTTCTCACAATGTTTTCCACCCTTTTAAAGATATATCCCATCATTTGTGATACATTTGATTTGTCGTCTGCGAGTGCTTTCAATCTAGACTGGTCAAAACTGTCTTCTGGTAAAGAGTTTAATAACTTTTTAACGAGGCGACAAACATTAAATTATTCACGTCTCACAGTGAGTAATGGTCCGATAAACATGAACTTGTTACAAAACAATAAAAAATTACACTAGTCCGTGTCTAAAGCATTAGAAGACGACAAATTAAATGATGCTCAAATGATTTGGTCTGGCTTTAAAAGGGGTAGAAAACATTGTGGGAAAAAGAGAAAATGCTGGTTTACCAGCGTTATGTTCTTTTTTCCCCGCAATGTTTTGCAAAAGTCATCTCGACCAGGATCGTTTAAACACGATTTCTTTGTTAAAAGATAAAAAGACGTTCACCTTGATACAAACACAACACAATCAAACGTTAACCATTGAGGCACTTAAGGGGTATTCTTAGATTTTATTTGTCTTATGAATCAAAGTTTCGTATAAACACTGATCATCGATAAGTACTGAAATGTAAGTTTTCTCCGCAAGCGTAAAGAAACTTTTGTATTATATCCAATTAAAGGTAAAATTTTAACTAAAATAAAAAGAAAATAGGATGGCCATTTTGCCCTCCGGAACAACATCTAGACCATTTGTGACGTCATTATACTAATTACATTCAATCTCGCTTGATCGATGCGTGTAATTGACCATTCGACATTCCCACAGGCCTTTGCAAACCTTTAAACTAAAAAAGAGACGCATCCTGAAAGACACCATCCAATATACATGATTTGTTTTTTTGTTTGTTGTAAGTTTTGGAAACCCAGTTTCTCTGTCACGCACGGCATCAAAGCGCTGAAAGCACTGATGGCTAGGGGCAAGTGGAAAGTGCATATATGCGTAAAGCAATTTGCATCCAATCATGGAATGTCCAGTTAAAAAGTAAAAGAAAAAAATATATGGATGCAGGCCTATGCTCGGCTGCAGTTGCTTTAGTGCAAATTGCAAGTCGAAAAGCGGGGCATTACTGTGTCAAAAATATTTAAATGTTTACCTGCCCCAGATTTATGGGTTCCCTTATGATAGTTAACAACTAGCCCAAGTTTGAAGTAAATATGATGGTCAGCAACTACTTCAAGCTTGAAGTAAATGTCTTCAGTAATGATAGTTATGACAAAGATTTAGTAAAATATCAAAATATTTGAACATTCAAAGTCAAGAAGGGGCACTTGTAACTGTTTGAAAAAGACTTTGATGGATACCTGTCCCTTTTGTATGGGTTTCCCTTTTGATAACTAACACCAGTCCCAGTTTGAAATAAATATCTTCAGTAATGACAGAGATATTATAGCCTTATCTCTTGCAAGTTCCTATTTTCCCTTACATGAGTATGTTCAGGTTTTCCCCCATTCCATTGTCAAATAAGTAATGTGATACTACAAGAGTTTACTTCGTATCTTGAAGTCCATTCCGGTCCAATCCAGTCTGTTCCGGTCCATTCCGGTATTTCCATGCACCAGGAAAACACCGACTTATCAACTGCCTGATGTGTCTATGTATTACGGTTGACAAGGTAAAGGGTTTTGTCTGTTTACACACAATCGTGAATACACACCATACAAGACTTATCAATTAAATGTCAGTTTTGCCACGTTCCACCTGGATCCAAAGGTGTGCACACAGCTACGATCCAAGGTAAACACGGGTGTTGGTTGTGTCATGCTCTGCATGAGTATTTGTTGAAATTAACGGGAGAATTTCTTTCTGTTTTAAGCGTTCTCATTTAAGATTCATCACGCCAACAAACACCATTAAAAATTTTTGCTTTGAATATGTTTTCTGTGGCATTTTCTTGGTAAATGTAGACATCGACCCCCTCTTTCAAATTCTATTTTATATCACGGATGAATAACTCGTAAGGTGAAAGGCGGTTTTGAGGGGTATGTCGTTCAGTCAAGCCAATTAGAAACGGCAGTTGCAGTTCCAGCAAATCAGAGACAGCGAATAGCGCGCATTTGTACATGATGTTGAGAGTGATTGCAGCTTTCATGCAAAAGTCTGAAACGTGGTTACTAAGGCTAGGCGCCGTAGCCCCCTAGCCAAAAACTTAGAAGGGATTGGGCCTTGCTGCTTATAACCTTTCTACTTTGTAGGTCATTCACAGACTTCACTTACCGAACCTTGCAGACGAAGTTCATCACACTGGATGGAATGCTTGTTCCAGTTGCCATGACGACGAGACGAAATCCAGAAACAGGCTTATTTTACCATGCTTGAACAGTGACAGAATTTACGTCGTGGATACAGGAAGTGATCCGCATGCTCCTCGACTCTTCAAGGTCTGTATGGCTCTTTACCAGACGACAAAATAGTTTGATTTGTCCAAACTCAAAGCATTTGTAGACGACAAATTCTGTGCTGCTCAAACTATGGGATTTGCCTTTGAAGGAGTAGAAACCATTGTTGGAAAAGAGAAAATTGCTACAAAAGCATAAAGTATTACGCCGGCGTATAATAATATCGTTGCCATTCATAGAGGTCCACGATAGTTACGGAATACTGTACCAGATAAACTGCACTCGTTTTGCTTTTAAACTGTTTACCAAACAATCCTATGCTTTAGCGATTCCGAAAGAGTAGGCTTTTGAAAACATAATGAGAAAAAGAGAAATGCTCGCTTGCGCGGTGCACATTGTTTATTCGAGGGTAACCGAGCTATCTTCTGTGATTTGTATCGGTTGAACGTTTATTAAACGTTTGTCCAAGTCCAAGAAAAGTAAAAAAAAAATAGTCTAGGACAGGTATTTACATGCATCTAGTTGTTACTATCTTTCTAGACTGTAGAACCGAGCATCATGCACAGTCAAGCTGGACTGGGTGCCCCTCACACATCACATTGTCTAGCGTCTGGGGAGATCATGATCAGCTGTATGGGGGACCCGTCTGGCAAAAATAAAGGTCTGTATGATTGTTTGGTGTTAATAATTTATGACTCTGTGTCCTTTTTTTTTACGATTTTTGATTAAATGTGTCATGGGAATATGAGATCAAACTTGTACTTATAGAATTTAGTTGCTATGAAAATCAAGGGCTGTACTCAATAAATACATAATTATATTGTTGTAAATCTACTGCATTATGACATACAAAACAAATGTTCCTACTGCCAATTTTTTTTAAGGGATAAAGTAATACACAAACATTTTTCCTACCTGCGTACGTTATTTCATTACAGAGCTTAAACAAAACAGTTTTCATTGGATTATGTATAGCAAGTACTGTCATGTACGCATGCGCTCTACATATTCTACTTTCGGTTTTAACTAGTACGAGTACACATCAAACTCTCGATAGTCGTTATTGTGTATAGACACTTGTATACAGTCCTACGTCTAATACCAGCAGAAAACAGCGTTAGATTGATGGAATGACTTATCAGTCCGCTAGGCCAATTACAATACAATAAAAAGATCTACATGTAGATTGTAAATGAAGGCCATCGGCTCATGGTACTAATTTTAAATACAAGTAATATGATAAACAGTAAAGAGTATTTGAATTAAATGCTTGTAAAGATCATAAGCGATAAAATGACAGTTAGCTTGCTCGGCTGACAAAGGTTTTTTTCGTTTCCTGTCCCTTATTTTTTTTCATCAAGTTTTTCATCTCATACTAACAACTGTCGTGATTACAATTCATGACAAGCTTATTTATATCTCCTTCATGTCATTACTAAATACTTTTACACAAATCCGCTTCTCAGGACTTTCAGTCCTTTGATTTAGCCAAAGATTAAATCCTTTCCCCCATTATTTAAAGGTGGCTTTGTCCTACTTGACGGAGAAACCTTTGAGTACAAGAAGAACTGGGAGACACAGAATACCGGCTTCGGGTATGATTTTTGGTACCAGCCCTATCACAACGTGATGATCAGCACGGGATGGGGAGCCCCTAATGCATGGAGAAACGGGTTCAACCCCGAGGAAGTAAGACAAGGTATATAAATCCTGTACCAAATGAAAAAAAATTAGACTGGTCCAAATTCAAAGCATTTGCATACAACAAATAAAGGGTGGCAAAGGTAATGGGATATGTCTTTGAAAAGATAGAAAACATTATGGAAAAGGAGAAAATGCTGCTTACCAGGGTCGTGCTCATTTCATCTGAGCATAAGATGTCAAAATTGTACTAACCTTCAGGCTTCTAAGCGCGACTCACCGACCTTTTGCGGAAAGTGTATATCAAGATCAGACTGCACAGAACGTGCAGTCTGATCTTGGATCTACACTTTCCGATAAGAGGATATCTTTTCCCCCAAAATACATTTGAAATAGCAAAGTGTGGGCTTTTACTGTCAGCTTGAAAGTTTCGTTTTCAGTCTTTTAGCAGGATAAGTTATAAAGTAATTTGATAATTTTTATGGAGTAACTTCTTACCTTTAGAGCTTTTCTTAATTTCTGTCCAAGTGAAAGTCTTCATTCAATATTTTCATACCGTCTTAAGGCATAGTAAAGTATGGTGTTTAACGCCGTTTTCAACATAATTGCAGTTATATCGTGGCGGCCAGTGCACCTATCCATGCTTTACTGGAGCTCCTTTTACCAGTACCCCGCACAATATTCTTTCCAAACCATTGGCTGCTTTCCCACATAACCATCGTCGAAACGATGGTCAGCGGTTAGAGAGGAATGAATCCAGTCGCGACGACTATCATCAATCCTCGGAAAGAAGCTGACCGAACCAGGGATCGAACCAGGGACTTCCTGTTCTCAAGTCCTGTACGCTACCGACTGATCTACCGGGACTTGGCGTCTTTAGGTATGAATGAGACTTAAATTTTGAGCACGAACTCATTTGGGCACGGACTCAAGTTTTGTAACACGGGCACTAAATGCAAAGAACGTGCAGTCTGATCTTTGATTCCTATTGTTGATGAGACACATATAGTAAACTTCGAGATTCAGGAGTAATACATATTTTTTCAGTTAAGATTTAAAATTTTACCTTATTGCGTTTTACCTGTTAAGTGAACAAAAACTACCAAAAATTTCTAACTTAATAGCTGATTAAGGGAAGTGCTGTTGAAAAAAACCTTAGTAAAATGTATTATCTTTCAATCTTTTGTTGATATTTGTGCATGCTTTAATGTGCGCTTTGAAACCCTTAACTCTACCAAACGGCAAGATTTTGTATTGACCAGATCGAAAAAAAATTGTAGACGACAACTTGAATGTACTTCAAATGATGATTTCTGTCTTTGATAGGATAGAAAACATCGTGGAAAAAGGAGAAAATGCTTGTTACAAGCATTTTCTCCTTTTCCCACAATGTTTTCAAAAGCCTTCCTCTCTAGGGTCGTTGAAACTCGGGATTTTGTGGTAAAGGATTAAAGCACCTTTCACAGCTAACTTGCTCTTGATATCAGTGTAGAACAAGATCAGACTGGGCAAAAGTGTGCAGTCTGATGTTTGATCCACACAGTCCATTCTGCTTAAACACAATAAACGAAAGCAATCGGGAAATTACATTATTTTTAGGTCTTATCTCGAGACGGAAAATGTCTTTTGGTTATATTAGGCGAACTAAGGGTTAGCCCTTAACTAAGAAATCCATTCTTTGACTACACTGATGAAGAGATTGTCACTGATAAACTTAAGTTCTCTGATGGGATAGAAAACATTGTGGGAAAAGGAGAAAATGCTGGCTATCCAGCATTTTAGCCTTTTCCCACAATGTTTTCAAAGGCTGTCTACCACAATGTCGTTAAAGCTCTGAATTGTGTGGTATAGGGTTAAAGTTGATCTTCACGAAAAAATCTTTATCTGAAATCAGTTCAACACAACTCTCTTCAACCGGGTAGCCTTGGAAAACATTGTTTAACCCGCCATTGAAGAATCACGTGTTTTAATGTCCCTAAAGAAGAATGCTCGTGAAAACATTGTGAGAAAAGGGAAAAATGCTGGTTACATCCTTCTTTTTTCTCGGGTTTTACTCTTTCAGATAAAGTCCAATCACTTATGATTTGTGAAAACAATTTGAGAAAAGGAAAAAACTGCTGGTAACTCCTATTCACACCATATCTTTTGCTCACGTTTTACTCTTTCATAAAAAAAATCAAATCACTTAAGTCAAATTTGATTTTTCGTCTGCGCATGCTTTCAAATCGAACATATCTAAAATATTGTCGCCTGGTAAAAAATTAAAACAAAGAAGCATTTTCTTTTTTCTGTACAATCCAATACAGATATTTATATTTCTTCCGTGTCACACTTACTGTATTGTGTTGTACGTGTTGGAATGGTCTGTGTGGTAATGGGTGACTGATTTATTGAATTTGCGTTTATTTATCGTCGCCACCGGTTGCCCATATGGGCGACGCCCCCTGAAGGCTGTTAGTATTGTTACGGGGGATAGTGCAGATACAGGACGAAACCCATCCTAAGTTACGCCTGGTTCTTTAACGTGCTCGATGTATAGCACCGTCACACGGGACCTCGGTTTAACGTCTCATCCGAAAGACCATTAGTGATTTTAGATGACCAGCCGTGGGAATCGAACCCACACCCTCATGGTCACGAGTCCTACGCTCTACCAACTGAGCTATGCAGGCTGGTCATGGGTGACTGATATCTGTACAGGCTTTTATTAACAACAACGAAAATATCAGTTTAATCTCACAATGGACAGGGGTGTGGGTTTTCCTTCTTTCAGAGGATTTCCTCCCTTTGAGTCGAAAAATGGAAAATTGAAAATAAAAAACTGCCCCAGCTCTTTCGGATCTGCTCAGACATAATGTATTTACTGTTGAAGTGTGAGAGGGGGCGGTTCAGGGCATTTCATCAATTACACTCCTGGAGGAAAATTTGTAGGGAGTGAGAATATCTGTTTAAAACTTTACCAGACGTCAGAGTTCTCGATTCGTCAAAATTGAAAACGGTTGCAGACGACAAATTAAATGTGCCTAAAATGTAGTGTTCTGACCTCAGGCCTTTAACGGTCAATTGATCTATCACGAAACATCGAAATTTTTATTGGTCAGTCATCGGACACCCTTGCTAAAAGTAGCACCTTTCCACATTGCGTATATAGTGCAGATAGTGGCGATGCGCCAGTGTGCTATTTTTAGTTACGGTGTCTCGATGAGCCACGAAGATTTTGGTGTTTCGTGATAGATCAAAGGAACTTCAATGACCTATGGTATGACTATATACATGTGTATATGTTTTGTAATACGACCTGTATTGGCGGGAGGCCTTAGTACATGTCTAATAAACTGTGAAATAATGATTTACTTTTGAAACAGTGGAAAACACGGTGGAAAAAGAAGAAAATGCTGTTAACCATACTGTCGAGTTTTAGACTGTATTTTCTTTGACAGGTTTATATTCCCAATATTTGTACGTGTGGGACTGGACCACCCACGCCTTGAAGCAGACCCTTGACCTCGGATCTGAGGGTCTCATTCCTTTGGAAATCAGGTTTCTACACAACCCGGAGGCTTGTGAGGGCTTTGTTGGATGTGCCTTAAGCTCAACTGTGTTCAGATTCTACAGTAACAATGTACGTAGTCATTTTCCCAATTTCACACTTTTCGCGTTTGACTCTTTCCAGAATGACAAAAATACTAGTATATTGCATCTTCAACTTGAGAGCATAGGCAGAAAATAACTTCAAATATGACTAAAATACTGGCATTTGTATAAGAAAAAGGCGATAGCGCCAGTAGCGTAGTCAGTAGCGAACAGGACTTGAGAACAGGAGTTTGCTGGTTCAAATTCCAAGCCTGGCCAATTTCTTCCAAGGATTGATGATAGCCATTGCGACAGGATTAATTCTCCTCTAACCGCTGATCATTGTTTCGATTGTTGTTATGCGGGAAAGCAGCCACTGGCTTGGGAAGAATGCTATGCGAAGTACTTGCACTAGAGTTTCCATGAAACTCTGCTCAGAAAAAAAGAGTACAACCACTCTTTTCAGTACAACAAAACAGTCGGCTCCTTCGATCTTTATGCCTCGAGTTTTGCAGTGTAAGGAAAACGAATTTGAATGACACAAAACGATCAACTACCAAATAGAATACCGTGTCATTACAGAATAATTGATGAATAAAAAGCATATATTTATCAGGAAACCGCGGTGTAATGGTCCTTGGACATGCAGAAAATTTACCAATAGCAAAAAAGTTTCTACCCATGTCAGCCTGCGCGGACTGCGCAGGCTGACACGGGGTGATACTTTTTGAGATGCGTTAAACCCCATTTTCACAAAGCATGGCTCATCTATGCTTGTATACTAAATTCAAGTAATATGGTTTATAAAACATGTAAGTGATATTATTTCAGGCTGGCACATGGTGTGCAGAAAAAGTCATAGACGTACCAAGTAAGAAGGTGGAAGGTTGGGCCTTGCCGGAGATGCCAGGTTTGATCACCGATATCCTGCTGTCACTGGACGATAGATATCTGTACTTCAGTAACTGGTTACATGGCGACATCAGACAATACGATATCACTGATACAAGGAACCCCAAACTGGTTGGACAGGTATGCTTGCCAACTAGTTTTGTCAGTGGCCATAGGCCACTGAGTTCAACTGGTCTATCGCGGAACAGTAAAAATTTTCAGAAGCCGTTACTAAAAATAGCACACATGCGTATCGCCCCTATATCATATATAATACTTGTATACAATGTAGAGGCTATGCGCCAATCTACTATCTTGACCAGCCCGCATAGCTCAGTTGGTAGAGTACAAGACCCGTGAATGTGATGTTTTGCGTTACTTGAGGGTGTGGGTTCGATTCCCAAGTCTAGCAATCTAATATTACTAATAGTATTTCGGATGAGACGTTAAAACTAGGTCCGTGTGACGGTGCTATACACCGAGCACGTTAAAGAACCAGGCGTAACGTAGGATGGGTTTCGTTATGTATCTGTACTACATCCGTAACAATACTAACAGCCTTTAAGGGGCATCGCCCATACGGGCAACCGGTGGCGACGATAAATAAATGCAAATTCAATCAATTTCAATTAATTTGATTATATTGTTTATCACTTTATTACCAGATATTCCTTGGAGGCAGCATCTGTAAAGGAGAAGGAGTGAAGGTCACTTACGATCCGGAATTGAAGGTAAATTCATATATGAGGGAGCCAAGCTTAGGTTTAATGGTTATATACTGGTGTTTTTAGGCTGTTGAAATAACAAGTAAAGTCAAATACCCCACCCACCGTCCAGAGGTGCTTAAGCCATCCCCTCCATTATCTGTTAATGCTACTGGTGGGCAACAGCGTAATTCAAGCACACCAGCACTGAGCACTACAGGTGCTTTGGCCGGTAAGATTGTTGCTACAGAGGCAAATCTGAATACTGTTACTTAGAGTTTGAATAGAATTGCGCAGGCTTACATAGGTCGATACTTTTTGCAGATACATTTTACATTCTTTTGACAGAGCTTGACTTTATTAGTTGTACGGTCAGGTGGCAGGGGACTTGGAAACTTGTTCACGGCTGTGGTGAATTATGTTGCCCCGAGCCGAAGGCGAGGTGGCGAAATGATTTACCACAGCCGTGAACAAGTTTCCAAGTCCCCTGCCACGTGACCGCACAACGAATTTATTATACTGCAAAGTTTTACCATTCCAACGTTTGTTAATGGAATTTTACCTTTTTTTTGGTTTAAAAAATTGAGTACGCTGACGAAGTAGAATTTCCCTTCTGAGTGCCCCGATTCACTGAAAACTGACGTCACTAGGAAATGACGTCACTGAAACCTTGGTAATACGTGCTAAAACGTGCAGCTTGGCGCATAATCTTGATGTTAATCTTGATCGACACCGCCATTTTGGATGTTGTGTTGATAGTGTAGTCATGTCTACGGGGCTCCCGAAAGGGAAACTGCTTTTACGTTGGTTTTTGCCAGTGTACATGATATATATGTTCGGGGCATATTATCCAATCAGATCACGAGAAATTTCTTTGCAGTATAATAAAAATCTATGTAAAGTATACAATTAAGATTACTTAAAAACGTATTACTTTATTACTTTAGTACTCAATGGCCGCTATAATTGAAATACTGTTAAAAAGTAAATTCATGTACATCTATACTCGTTTTCAGGCAGTTTTCAGCCAGTTTTTAACCCATTTCGTGCTTATTTCATGAAACTATAATCATTCTTGTATCTTCATACCTGATGGCTGCAAGATTGCACAGATAACAACGGATGGAAAATTTATTTCATATTTTGGAGGCGTTCATTGCAATAGCTTATGTCGTTTCCGGTTTTAAATGAGGACAAATCCCTTGTGTTTTTCTATTCCTTACACCGTATAAGTTGGTAATTTATCTGTGTTTACACAGCCGAGCCATTCTATATACTTTCAAGTTTTAACGGGACTTTTTTCTCTCTAGCTGTAAAGATGTATCTTTAAACAGACAAACTATCTTTATTCAGGAACAACCCGAACACAGGAAGATCCAGAACGTGCCAGTAAAAGGAGCACCACAGATGATTCAGCTCAGTTTAGACGGCAAGAGACTTTATGTGACCACGTCATTGTTCTCGGCCTGGGATAAACAGTTCTACCCAGATATCTGCAAGTAAGTGGACATACTGTTAAACGTCGTGGAAATCTCCGCCATTTTCGTGTATTGATGAAATCGCGAAGATATCCACCAAAGTAATTTTAAGCTACATTAAGGTACATGTATATTTTACCTAGACACCGGGTCGAGTGGGAGCGATTAACTGGGACCCTTGTCGACATAAATGAATGTCCTTTTCATCAAAGTCGGCGAGACTACCAGTCTAGTGGCGGTAAATATTTGCCAATTAAAGAATGCAATTTTACTACTAATGAAGAGAAATTTTCGATATTTTTTTCTTTAATTCTTCTCACGTTCATTTTTTATGCATTCTTTTTGACCATTGTTGGGTCAGGAAAGGCAAAAGTCGTATTTTTTATATATACGTGTATCTTAATTTTTCTTCTCCTTTTTTTTGTTGTCAATTTTTTCATTGCATGCAAACAAAAAAAAAAAATAATAATAAATGAATAAAAATGCAATAACTTTGTTAAAGATCTAAATGATTTTTCACTCAAATATGATTAAAAAAAAAAAAACTTCTCAAAAAAATCATATATTTCGATATTCTGTCAATGTTTTAAATCTCAACGGGGGTTAATGATTATACGGTAAGGGATTATAGGGTTTTCAGACATGTCTAGTCTTAAATCTTGTTCTTGTTCTTGTGGTAAGGGCGTAAAGCTCGAATTTCTGGATCTATACGTTTGTTGTTGTTGTTGTTGTTTAACAGAAACGGTGCCATGATGTTACAGATCGATGTGGATACGGTTAAAGGTGGACTGAAGCTGAACGAAAACTTTCTAGTCGATTTTGGACTCGAACCCGAGGGACCAGTGTTAGCTCACGAGATCCGCTACCCAGGTGGTGACTGCACGTCCGATATCTGGCTGTCCAACAAGATGCCAAAGAAAGGTGCTGTAGCGGCCATGTCTAAGATATAAATAGATCGGTCACGTGACTTGTTGTATGTAAATGGCTGCGTTGACTTAAAGACAACGGCCTTCCTATGATTGTGTTTTTATACAGCCGGTCTTCTTCTTGTAATGTTTTCATATGCTATCAGCTTTGAACAGTGACATAAAAAAAACCTTAATTTCCAGTTTTATACTTCAATCATGATATTTTTGTCACTTGTTTATACACAATGGTGTATAAGCAAAAACAGATTTGGCATTATTAAGTTCCGAGTATTTGTATATTAATATATCAGAAATGTAGTATATCAATCAATAAGATTTGTCTGATTGTTGCTTTATACCTGCAGCACTTAAGGTCCGAATAGTTAAACCCTTGACCAAACGAACAAACTTTAGACTCGACCAATTTCAAAGTATTTGAAGACGACAAATTCAGTTTAGCTGAAAAGATAAATTCTGTCTTTTAATAGTAGAAAACTGATAGCCAGCACTTTCTCCTTTTTCACAATGTTTTCAAAGGCCTTCTTTAAGAAGGTTCATTAAAATTCGGAGTTGTTGGGTAAAAAGTTAGCCTATCCCAGGCAAGTAAACAATGTATAAATAAGTCATGCTCTTTGAAATGGGTGTTTAATGCATCTGCAAAAAGTATCGACCCATGTCAGCCTGCACAATCCGCGCAGGCTGACCTGGGCCGAAACATTTTGCCACTTGTCCATTTTCTGCATGTCCAAAGATCATTCTACCTCATGATCCAGTTAGTTTTCAGACAAAATTAATTTCATGGATTCATAATTATGTGATGACTTACATGGCATAATGCATTACTGAGATGCGTTAAACCCTCCTTTCTTGGAACGTGGCTCAATGGGAGACAAAAGTGAAATCCAGATTATCTCCCATGTTAGATAAAACCCAAGGTAACCAAATTGCAACCAGGTCCTTTTGTTTGATTTCCTTTGTTTTTATCCTTGCTTTACTAGGAGATGTTGCGATTATTATTATTTGACTGATGATATATATGTAAGGTCTTCATGATATTTGCAAATTGAAATTCACTCACTATTACCATCTTAATGCATCAAATAGAACGAATTTGTGGTTTGATAAATTTTGAAGGCAATATATAACCCTGAACATTCCTAAATAGTGCAAAGGATATCAAGGATAAAAACCAAGTAATACCTTATTCAGGACCTAGTTAGTAGTGGAGAGCTATCAAGGGAAGTAACTTTCCTTTGTCTCCCATTGTTTAAAACTTGATTGCTATTATGATAGTAGGCTACTAGCTTCAGATAAGGTATAATTATTTTTATAATTGAAATACATTTGAGCCGTGCTCTGTGAAAAGGGGGCTTAACGCATATGCGAAAAGTATCGATTCAGGTCAGCCTGCACGGACTGCGCAGGCTGACTTGGGTCGATACTTTTCGATATTGGTCAATTTTCTGTATGTCAAAGGACCAGTCTACCTCATGATCAAGTCGGTTGTTTAAAAAAGTGGCTCTTATGTATCCATAATTATGTGATGACTTGGGCTGGTATCATGTATCATAGAGATGCATTAAGCCCCCTTTTGCCAGAGCACAGCTCATTCATTGAAGTGGCATCGAATATTATTTTCTTCAGCAAGTATTTTTTTTTTAAAGAAAACCTTAAGAAACTTATAGTTTTCATTTGCGCGTAAAGATGGCTTTAAAACTAATGTTAACAGACATACACAAAGAATCGTATTATATGCCCTTAAAACCTACAGGTATCAAACAATCCCGTGGTTTTACAACCCTTGAGCATTTTTTTTTTTTTTCTTTTCCCACGAAGTTTTCAAAAGCTTTCTTTTCACGAACTTGGGATTGTGTGATGAAGAGTTACAGCAGCGTAGGGAAGGGGTAATAGGGTACAGCGTATCTACTAAAGTGACATCGACATACCCAAGAATTTGATATGATACTTATCTGAAATTACAAAAACATGAGCAAAGCTTAATTTTCAGTTTTGGCTCTCCTTGAATTATCTTTTATAAGTTAAAAACTACTTTATTTTCATCACAAAGGCAGTAAGACATATTAATAGAAATACCTGTAGAATTTAGTTTTACGCTCCTTTATATTCTTTGTCTGTAATTATGATTTTTTACCTTTTAAAGGATAAAAATGAAAGAAAGGGTAGATTTTTATGTTATATAAGCTCTGGCATAAGGGGGTTGGTGATGGATTATGCTAAGGAAGTTATCACATAACCATGGATCCATAAAATCCATTTTGTCTAACAACCGACTGAATCCTGAAGTACACAGGTCCTTTGACATGCAGAAAATTGACCAATAGCAAAGTTTCGATCAAGGTCAGCCTGCGCGGATTGCGCACGCTGACCTGGATCGATACTTTTTGCAGATGTATTCAATCCTCTTTTCACAAAGCATAACTGTATCAAGCGCCGTATATGTAAATGTTTTTTTATCTACTTCAAAGGATAAAATGGAGGAACGGGTAGGTATTGGCTATGTTATAATTATACATATATTCTACAGTCACGGGGGAGAATGGTGTTTTTTGATGCTTTTTATATAGTCTTTTAACCCATTACTAGACAACACCCATGTTTTAATGACCCTCGGGAAAAAGGCTTTTGAAAGCCCTCTATCTTCAGGGTCGTTAGAAAATGGGACTGTGTAGTAAAGGGTAAACTGCTTTTCATTCTGCATGCTGATTGCTTCCTTTGCTTACTAACGTATGGTATTTAGCTTTTATTTTGCTCAGTTCCTCTGTCACGTGATAACTGTGTAATATACCCTTTACACACTGACAATCGCGATGTTAATCTTTGGAGTTTTCCAACTTAAATTACAGGGATTAAAAATGAAACTTCACTTGCCTGTACTTGTTAAACAATTAACGTCCTTCAAGTATCCAAGACATGTCCATTTGTTTTCAAATATTCACAGAAATATTTTGGTTAGCATAACACATCCGACTTAGAGCAGCTATTTTGTTATGCAGGTATATTTTTGAAGTTTGAGAATAAACCACCATTTTAGAAGTAGACTGACCTTAAACATCCATGGCTGACACGGTCATGTGACAGTCATTAGCGGCAAATCCTGGTGGACTGTTACTTTTCTTTTCAAACACGATTTGTAGTTTTTATGGCGAAGGATTTTTGCGTTAGTGGAATGACGTGTGTTGAAAATGAGTTTTTAAAACTCTCCGATTTGCCTATCTAAACCTCATATTCCTGCAATTTTCACGGACAATAATAATATTAAAAATCCGCTAATAAATGTAATGACATCATCAGCCTCGATTTCGATACATTATCGCGTGACTTACAAGAAAAACAAAATGTCCGCGAACTTCCATATATCGCCATTATAGACGATTCGACGATAGATTTTTTGAGAAAAGGTTGATGGCGCAATATGTTCTGGAATATGAATGAACGTCTGTTAACCACAGGCCAATGAAGCCCCATTAGTCTATTACGATACACTAAACTTTTTATTGGTTGATCATCGGACACCGTTACTAAAAATAGCATATTTTCGTCCTTATATCGTATATTATAACATGAGTTGTGTTGCTATATACATGTACGATGTAGAGGTGATACTCCAATGCCCTCGTTTTAGCCCTTATCCTGCTAAATAACTAAACTTAAATTTTCAACTCGGTAGTAAAAACCCAAATATTGCTGTTTCAAAATTATGTTTTGGGGAATAATAACTCCTTATCGGACAGTGTAGATCCAAGATCAGACTGCATGTTCTGTGCAGTCTGATCTTGATCTATACTGTCCGCAAAAGGTCAGTGAGTCGCGCTTAGCTGCCTAAGGGTTAGTAACAGTGTTCGATGATCGGCAAATGAAATTTTGGTGTTCCGTAATAAAACAATGGAGCTACAAAGGCCTGTAGTTTAATACACATGGCAACTGTTGTCGACGTAGCTGGGTAAGCTAACTTTTGACCTATATTTTAGTATAAGTCTCATATGAATAAATAGTAATTTGCGATTGGTATAAAAATTGTGGACATGTTATCACTCAGGCCTATTTGTTGGTCCCATTTATGACACCAATATCCAAGGGGTGCACCGTTAATCAATACCCCGTGGCGCTTATTCGCACTTTAACAAATGCATATGAGGGGATGAATCTTTTTTCTCGTACTAATTGATGACTTGATATATTTTTTTTCGTTACCCATAATTATACAGCCTGCATGTTTTTTACACACCTTTTTTAATAGCAAACGCTCTTTTTTCATCGATGAGTTGGATTCATATCCATAATCTTAATAAACATACCTAATTTAAAATTTTACTTTTTAACGATATGGAAAACATTTAGGATGAAGGTTCTTTTCCGTTCTTTCTCCAGGACTAACTTAGGATGGATTTTCGTCCTATATCTTGCCCTATCCTCGCTAAAAATGATTAAAAATGACAGCCCTCTGGGGCGTATAGTTTCGCAACCATTGGCGACGTTAAATTAACGCAAAACAAACAAATCAGTACCCAAGTGGTCCGCCATCATGTATGTGTCTCAACATGAACGACCATACAGGTTGCACCACAGTGAGTCTCTCAGCCGGATTTGAGGCTAGAAACAGCCATGCTGTCGCACTGCAAAGGGGAGTAGACGCCCACATGTCTTAGGGTCTTTGCCGAGGGTTCAACTTGTGCCGTTTCATGACGGGATACTGGTGGGTGAGTTCACTTCGGTAGATTGAGTTAACCCTTTACCAAACAATTCTGTATTTTAAAGACCCCCGAGCAAAAAAACTTTGTAGAAAAGCCTGTTCCGTGTTTAACCATTTCCAAAACAACAATTTTTAGACACTTTCAAATTGAAAGCATTTGCAGACCACAAATTTGACAAAGTACAAATGAGCAATTTCTCATTTTCCCACATTTTTTCAAAAACTTCCTTCCCCAGGTCGTTAAAACGTTGGATTGTTTGATAAAGAGATAAACGACCCTAAGGAAAAAAGTGTTTGAAAACAATTTGGTTAATTTTGATCAGCTTATTTCGCCCTCCCTCACAAATTGGCCAATTTTACTAACCAATAAGCAAATAATCGAAATACATTAGGCAATTGACTCATTAAAGAACAACAAACTTGCTGCTAAAAGATTTGAAAACATAAATGTACGATATGGATCATTCATATGAATAAAGATGGAATATATGTCAAAACTGTCGTAGCAAAAGGAAAAAAGTGGTTTACGTGGTCCTGAGATAGAACGTCGTCCTCGTACATGTTTAGCCCTTTGGCGGTAAATATAGTATTTGATTGGCCTTTTTATGGTAAAATCGTATATGATTGCCTTTTTTTGTCATAAATATATAATTGGCCTTTTCGTAGTAAATATCGTATATGACTGGCCTCTTCGTGGTAAATATCGTATATAATTGGCCTTTTCGTAGTAAACATCGTATATAATTGACCTTTTCGTAGTAAATATTGTATATAATTGGCCTCTTCGTAGTAAAAATCGAATATGACTGGCTTCTTCGTGGTAAATATCGTATATAATTGGCCTTTTCGTAGTAAATATCGTATACTATTGGCCTTTTTGTAGTAAATATTTTATATAATTGGCCTCTTCGTAGTAAATATCGAATATGACTGGCTTCTTCGTAGTAAATATCGTATATAACTGGCCTCTTCTTGGTAAATTTTTATCGAATTGACTTTTTCCTTGTAAATTAGTATATCATTAGCTTTTATATGATAGGGATTTTCCTGGTAAATTTGCTATTTGAATGGCCTTTTCGTGGTAAATATCGTATATGATTGCCTTTCTATGGTAAATATCGTATATAATTAGCCTTTTGACGGTGAATATCGTATATGATTGGCCTTTTTATGGTAATATCGTATACGATTGGCCGTTTCGTTGTAAATATCGTATATCGGCCTTTTTAGGGTAAATATTGTATATGATAGTCATTTTTATGGTTAATATTGTATATGATTGGCCTTTTCGTGGTAAATATCGAATATCATAGGCTTTTTCGCGGTAAATATCGTTTTTTCATATGTCTTGTCGTAGTACGAGCCTCTGAACATCGTATAACAATGACCTTTTCATGCATTATTAATATTTCATCAGACCTATAGTAGTAGCATTGCTTGCTGCAGCATCAGATACTTTATTACTGCTTCTGGATATTAACGCTGAAGGCATGGCTTACATATATACAGCTGTGGAGGTAGATTTATTTGATCTGGGCACAGTAAGTAAGATCTTTTTTAGAATTATGATTTATATATAAATTACATTTTAATCACTTTAATACGTAAACTGTACCCTTGACTTTTACTCCTGCTTGTATTTACTTTTGAGATCTGTTGCAAATTCTACTTCTAGAATTCTTTAACTCTTTCAGCGCAAAGTACATGAGTCAGCTCTGGCAAAAAGGGGTTTAATGCATCTACGTGAAGAGTGATAGCAAGCAAGTCATCACATAGATTTTATGGATCCATAAAGTCAATTTTGTCTAACAACCGAATGAATCATGAGGTAAACTGGTCATTGGACATGCAGAAAATTGACCAATAGCAAAAAAGTTTTGGCCCAGGTCAGCCTGCGCGGACCGCGCAGGCTGACCTGGGTCGATACTTTTTGCAGATGCATTAAGGCTCCTTTTCACAGAGCATGATTAATATAAGTTATCTATTTCGACGACTGAAAACAGAATCCACGTAAACTCAGAAAGATCTGTTACTTATAGGCTTGACTTAACAAGCTGACGGTATAGATTTAAGATCAGACTGCACATTCTATACCACCTTTTTATTCTGTAACAGACAAATATCATGTGATTTAATCCGTCGTCTACATCTGCTTTCAAAGTGGAGAAGTCAAACATTTTGTTTCCTTGCAAAGAGTTAAACCAGTTCTTTACATCATTTTTCTCTGATACCGCTAAACATAAGTTTCGACCTTGGTTATGTATAGGACAGCAGCTAGTGGTTTGAAAAGAGGAAAATATAAGTGCATATAACCCATAGAAAAACTCTAGGAACGCATTAATAGGTGAACTGGTCGCCGTAACACGATTTAAGGCTCTACCATACAATGCCGTGTATGAACGACCCTGAGAAAAAGCCTCTTAAAAGATAAGAAAATTCTGCTAACCAGCAGCGTCCATATTTACCAACCATTCTATGGCACGTTCTCTAGCTTATTCTGCAAATTTTTCTAAATTTAAATGTAACATAACTTCTGATTGGCTAAACCAAATGGTTTAGCCAATCAGACGTTGTGTTACTTTCAAATTTAGAATATCTTGGTGGATAAAACTTAAACCATTCTTAAGAATGGTTTGTGAATATGGAACCAGTATTTTCTCCTTTGACCACGATGTTTTCTACTCGTTCGACAAGTTCCATCATTTGAGCTACCTTCAATTTGTTGGTTCCAAACAAGTTGAATAATTTGTTGACCGATAAAGAGCTAGATACTATTGAAATGGCGTTAAACACCTTGGGAACAAAAGTAAAGTATGTAAAGTATTGGCTAGAATATTACATTTTACTCGTAATTTCTTCAAAACAGCAGAGAAGAATAAAGGACAGTGACGATAATGATGATGATTATTATTATCATTATAAGTATTAGTAGTAGTAGTGTTTCTTTATTTAGTTTTTATTTATTCTTTTATTTATTTATGTTACAGATGAAACAAGTTTTGTGAAACATCGTGGAAGAAACTGTCTGGCGCCCTGGACTCATTTTGGGTGATCCATCCAACCCTTTTACCAAACCACAAAATTTTAGACTTGTAAAAACTGATAGATTTTTTAGACGAAAAAATTTATAGCGGCTCATTTTGCGAAGTTTTAGCTTGATATGTTAAAAAAATATTGTGGCGAATGGAAAAAATGCTGGTTACCAGTGTTTCCTCCAATTCTTACAATAGTTTTATATGCGTTCTTCTTCGAAATCGTTTAAACTTGGGATTATTTGGTAGAGTTAAAATCGATTTCAGCTGTTTTTTTTTTTACTTCTTTTGATTTCAAAGTGATAAAGAACACAATTGCTTTGAATGTCACCAAAGACATATACTTGTAACAAATATCTGAAATGTAGAATGTGGGAGACGGGATAACATTATAGTATTAACACAACATGATAAACAGAGAGAGAGAGAGAGAGAGAGAGAGAGAGAGAGAGAGAGAGAGAGAGAGAGAGAGACTGACTTTGGAACTTAATCAAGAAAATAATACAATACATTATTAAAGTAGATTTAATCTAGAACTTTATTTTTCATCATTTTTGCCTTTTCGATATTTTTTTCTTTCTTCCTCCATTGTCTTCACAAATTACCTCTTGGTTGCTAATTGACTAATTGTCAATCAATGTGTTTTGCAGACAGCGAGATCAAGATCAGATGGCACAGACCATACAGTCAGATCTTGAATCAAACTGCCAGCAATGTTCACATTGAGTAGCTTTCCATATCGTTTACAACAACGAGAAATGGTCTCTGCAAAGGGGGCTTAATGCATCGGCATAAAGTTTCGACTCAGGTTAGCCTGAGCAGTCCGCGCAGGCTGACCTGTGTCGAAACCTTTTGTTTTTAATAATTTTTCTGCATGCCCAGAGATCAGTCTACCTCATGATTGGTTGGTTGTTCGACAAAACGGATTTTATTGATTCATAATTATGTGTTGATTTGCTTGATATAATGCATCACAGAGATGCATTAAACCCTATTTTGCCAGAGCGTGTCTCAAATACATTCTTCAGAATTTAATAACTGACAATATGTCGATAGAGTTCTTTGTCAAGGCAAGGCAAAGCCCGGGCTTAGAATCGGTTAAAGCCTGGAAACGTGAACTGTCTTACTGATATAGCTAAAGTAGTGTTCAAGGTTGCATTAATTAGACACAGTACAGACACTGATCAAACTTCATTTTGTCTTTATTGTATGACTCTCAAGAATCGATGATAAAAAGAACAGTTGGTCGGTTGGTTGGTTGACGGATCGATCAACGACATCTTACTAATTCGTGTGCGTCCTTGGTCTCACCAGTTGTAGGAAAGGACTCCGAAATGTACTAGATCTATCCGAGCAAAAACCAAGCGCGTCAAGTGAGAGTTGAACCCGGGGCCACCGTGTTGCGAATTCCAGACCTTCATCACTGAGTGTCGCAGACCCGTAGGTGGAAAAGGAGCACTGTAAAAGATACACCTGTAGGGATTTGCTACATTGCCCACAATGTTTTTATTGACCATCTGCATCAATGGTGTCAAACATCACTTTTAAATGGTATCGTGAAGACGTATTGGAAATCAGCTTGATACTGTTTGCTTTTAAGGTGTTTAACGCTTTTTGCCACATTATTTAACCCTTATCGTGCTGAGTGAGTTGAATGATACCCAAATATTGCTACTTCAAAGTTATTTATGGGGGAGAAATAAATATTTCCATATCGGACGGTGTAGATCAAGATCAGACTGCACGTTCTGTGCAGTCTGATCTTGATCTACACTGTCCGCAAAAGGTCCTTGAGTCGTGCTTAGCAGCCTAGGGGTTAAGTTATATCGCTGCGGCCAGTGTACCTATCCGTGCTGGGAGTTTCTTTTACCAGTAGTCATCTCCGCCCAGTATTCTTCTTTAGCCACTGGCTGCTGCCCAAAAAGAAAACAACCGTCGAAACATTCATTAGCTCATCTGCACATAAAATCAACAAAGCTTTGCCGCCAATGGAGAAATTGTGGTCGTCTGTAGCATTTTATTCGGATGCCACAATGTTTCACATGGCCTCTTTGCTAGATGTAACGCTATAAGTATATCTATAAGAAGTTAAGAGTTATTGATTATCGATCCGAATGATTGAATTGTTGATTTAAAGCCAAAGTGTTTTATGACCCATAATCACCTATAGACTTAAACTTTGGCGCTTTCATCTACACAATTTTGGCGGCTCCACTGTATGAGAAAGAGGAGAGAAGATTCCACTGATAAACCAGGAGAAAAGCAGCCACTGTTGGTTGTCGGACTATATAGATCATGATCAGACTGGATGGATGTGCAGTCTAGTGTAGGCTTATCTTTGGCAACTCCTATAGCAAGGTTAGCCCGAGGGTCGTATTATACGGTATATGAAGTAAGAATACAACTATATGAGCCATTTTCTGTGAAAAGGGGGCTTAATGCATCTGCAAAAAAGGTATCGACGCAGGTCAGCCTGCGTAATCCGCGCAGGCTGACCCTAATCAAAACTTTTTGCTTTAGGTCAATTTTCTGCATGTCAGAGGACTTTTCTACCTCACTATTAGCTGGTTGTTAGATAAAATGGATTTTATGGATCCATAGTTATGTGACGACTTGCTTGGTATAACGTATCACGAAAATGTATTAAAACCCCTTATGCCAGAGCATGGCTCATATTTATTTGCACCTATATTTGTCGATAGCGGTATTTGGCAGTGAGTAGAATAAAATCGTGCTAAACATAAAACTTTGCTTTAACCCTTTACGATCATGAGTTTTAATCACCACGAAGGAAAAAACTTGTGAAAACATTGTGGGAAAAGGAGAAAATGCTGGTGACCAGCATTTTCTCCTTTTCCCACAATGTTTTCAACCCTCCAAAAACAATTCTCATTTTTTTGAGTCATATTTATTTTGTCGTCTTCAGATACTCTCGATTTGGACCAGTCTAAAATTCTGTCGTTTGGTAAAGAGTTAACTCTTTTCCATACGACAAAACGTTAGATTCGTCCACATTGAAAGCACTTACAGACGACAAATTAATTGTGACTCAAATGGATGTAATTTTTTCAATAAAAGCATAGAAAATATTGAGGGAGAGGGAGAAATGCTGGTTACCAGCATATTCTCTTATCCCACAGTGTTTTCAAAAGCCTTCAGTCCTCCGAGTTGATAAAACGCGAGATTGTTTGGTAAAAATTTAAATAAAGTGTTAGAGAGCTGATAACAAACTTTCCTTTGCGTGTTGTTGATTAAACATTTGAGTCATGCTATGGGGAAAAGGGGTTTAATGCATTTTCGTGATACATTATACCAAACAAGTCATATAATTATGGATCGATAATTATCCAACATTGTTGTTTTACAACCTATTGCATCATGAGGTAGCATGGTCCTTGGACATGCAAAAAGCTTACAAATACCAAAACGTATCTACTCATGTCAGCCTGCGCTGACTGCACAGGCTGATATGGGTCTATTCTTTTTAAATATGCATTTAATTCCTTTTTCACAAAGCATGACTCAGTTTATAAACTTTGGAGTTTCTTATGTCGTTTGGATGTGACGCTTGGATAGTGTAAAAGTGTTGTAATGTGACAGTCTGAAACTAAAAAGTAGGCTTTTAGTTATTTCATGAAGAATGACATTAAAGGTATTTTGGGTGTGAAAACGGCTGGATTAAAAAGAAAAATATAACGTATTTATTCTTTCACCATAAATCAGTAAGTGCTTTTACTTTTATTTATATGCTTTATTAAACTATCGGATGTTGTTTCAGTCCCGATTAAGCTGTGTTGTCAGTTATATCACGGCCACACTTTGTTGGCTGGTTGATTGGTAAGTTTGATAGTTGGCTGGCTGGCTGGTTGGTTGGTTGGTTTGCTAGCTGCCTTGCTGGCTGGTTTGCTGGCTGACTAATGTGATATAATCTGATTTGTTGTTGATCGGTTTATCGATCGATCGATCGATCAATCGGTCGGTAGGTCGGTCGGTTGGTAGGTCGATTGATTGATTGATTGATTGATTGATTGATTGACTGATGGATGGATGGATCGGTCGGTCGGTCGGTCGGTCGATTGATCGGTCGATCGGTTGTTTGGTCGGTCGGTTGGTTGGAAGGTTGGTAGACTGACCCACTTACCCACCTATCGATTGACTGATTTATTTATTTTACTTTATTTTCAGCATGATTTCAGTCACATTACGGCTCATTCGTTGATTTTTTTATTGTACTTTACCGGTGTTAGGCTTGAGCTATGAAATGCTTTGCCCAGAGACATTCCCACTAAAGAGTCCAGTACCTCAAATGAAGATTGAACCCAGGACTTTTTGACTGATATTCTAACACCTTAACTCTTTACTTAACCGTGAACTGTAAGATTTTTCCAAATAGAAAACATTCGCAGAAAACAAATTATAGACGAATAAATGTGTCGCAAATGACCGAGTTTGTTCTTGAATGGATGGGAAACATTGCGGGGAAAATGTGGAAATGCTGGATCACCAGCATTTTCTTCTTTTTCTAACAATGTTTTCAAACAAAAACCCTCTTCCTCAGGGACGTTACAACACGGGGGTTATTCGGCAAAGGGTTAACTCTATACAGAAGCCCAGAGAAACCCTGGAATTAGCATAATAAGATTAAGGTTACACAGTCCGACAGGACCACTTTATCAATTATTCAAACATTTTTGTCACTATAAAACATATTTACCCTTTTATCAAACAGTTCCATGATTCTACGACCGTAATGGAGAAGGTTTTGAAAACATTGTGGGCAAGGAGAAAATGCTGGCAAGCCAGCATTTTCTCCTTGTCCCGCAATGTTTTCTAACATTTCACGTGCCAAACCGCATCATTTAGTTTGTCACAAAATGCTTACAATATGAACGAGTCTAAAATTTTCTCGTCCGGTATATAGCCAAGCCAATTGTCTCTTTTGGCGCACTTAATTATTGCATTATTTCACGTAGTCTACCCAGTCAAGTGCTCCTCTATGGACTCGATTTTTTTGGTTCCTCTTTTAGAACTGCGAATGTAATAGTACGGAACCCCTAAAGTGACATACTCGACTTTTTTTTAATATGCAAATTTCTCAAGTTATTTCGTTTTTACGAAATATTATTTCGTAAAAACGAAATATTATTTCGTATATACGAAATATTATTTCGTATATACGAAATATTATTTCGTTTTTACGAAATAATATTTCGTTTTTACGAAATAGTATTTCGTAAAAACGAAATAATATTTCGTAAAAACGAAATAATTATTTCGTTAAAACGAAATAATTATTTCGTAAAAACGAAATAATCTGATAAGTTGAAATACCGACATCCTTGGTTCGACTCGGGTTCGAGGCACTTTGACTGCCTTGCGATAGGGCTACATTGTAGGGTTGATTGACAGCCTCTCACACTATAGGCTATAGATTTGAATTCCGAGTTGAGCTGTCCTGAATTGCCTACAGTGGGGTCGATACTCTGCAAATCCATTTTTAAGACTTATAATATGGTATTAAAAGCGCGTTCCTTATTTCTTACCTTCTTTGCTCTTGGAAAGATGGGATAACATTACGACTGTCGCTTAAGAATCAGGGTAAAGAGATTTGTAGAGTGATAATTAAGACAGACAGACAGACAGACAGACAGGTAGTAATATCACGGTGATAAGCGATGCAGCCATGTGTTTCCTGGCTTTCTCACACCAGTAGTGACAGAACATTCTTTTTAAACTAAGAGACGGAGAGACGGAGATCAGATTCTTAAGAGACCGCCTCGGGGGTGGAGAACAGCGAGGGGTAACGTTAGTGGTTTCGTGCTGATACAAACAAATTCTAATATGGTAGTAATGGAATTCCTTCCTTCGTACTCAGGGCCTCTAGGACAGCACAATGATTGCCTCACTTAAATTTAAAAGATTGATGCGACGTAAAACGCAAATCAATCAGACATGATTGGGCCGTGCTTCATGAAAAGGGGGCTTAATGCATCTGCATGATCCATGGTATCAAGCAAGACATCACCTGATTATGCATAGGCGGATCAGCGTGGGGGTGGGGAGTGGGGGGTTGAGGGAGGAGGCATCCGGTCCCCCAAATTCTCTAGATCTATGCAAAGACATAAGTCAAATCGACAAAGGACTTCTTCTAACTAGCTGAATTGCGTTTAAAGTTGTACGCAGTAACGTTAGCAAATTTGAAATTGAGCCATGCTCTGACAAAATGAGGCTAATTGAATCCCCGTGATCTATGACACCAAGGAAGCCTTCACATACTGATGGATACATAGAAAATCTATTCACTTTATCTAGAACGCTCGACGGAATCATATAGTAGTTCTAGTCCTTTGACATACTGAGAATTTATTGATAGCGAAAAGTTTGGCCCAGATCAGCCTGAGCAATCCGTGCAGGCTTTCCTGGTCGATACTTTCCGCAAATGAGTGATTCCATGTTATGCAAATGAGTGATTCCATGTTATGGATCCATAAATTCCATTTTGTCTAATATGAGCAAGCGAATAATGAGTTCGAATATCCCTTTGACGTGCAGAAAATTGGAAGACCATATTGAAAAAGTATCGGCCCATGTCAGCCTGCACAGACTGTGCCGGCTGGTATGTGTCGATTTTTTCCTCAAGTGCAAAAAGCATCCTTTTCAGTGAGCACAATTTATTATGTATTTGCATAGATTTAGAATAATAATAACAGCGGCGTAAAAACCAGTCAAAAATGTGATTCAAGGCTATGTGGCCTCACTGATATACAGGCTGGTAAAATTATTTCGTAATTACGAAATAATTATTTCGTATTTACGAAATAATTATTTCGTTTTTACGAAATATTATTTCGTATTTACGAAATAATTATTTCGTATTTACGAAATAATTATTTCGTTTTTACGAAATATTATTTCGTAAAAACGAAATATTATTTCGTATATACGAAATAATATTTCGTATATACGAAATATTATTTCGTATATACGAAATAATATTTCGTTTTTACGAAATAATATTTCGTAAAAACGAAATAACTTGAGAAATTTGCATATTAAAAAAAAGTCGAGTATGTCACTTTAGGGGTTCCGTATAATAGAGGGGGAACCAATATCGATATTTCATTGAATCTTTATTATTATTAATATATCAAATTTATACATTTAAAAAAGGATTTACCTGAAATAGCGTTAACTTCAATTAATGTAAGTATCATTCATTACCTTTGCGTCGCTCTGGTCTATTCTTATCATGATTGAGAAAGTTCATCACATATAAATAGCGCTTTCAGTGTTCAAAGGGGGGGGGGGGGCTCTGTCCAGATGTTTACGATTATATCTAACCTCAATAATGTTTCATCGCTTAATTTAGTGAGACAATAGCTTGCAACTATCAATATACAAGAAAAGAAAAGTATGAGAAAAAAGGTCGATGATATTTCCTTAGAGTGACATGCAGCGTCTGAAGGTATTCCGAGATTTCGCGCCAGAATTTTGTAAAGCGGCTTGGAATGTCACACACGTCCGTTATGTGGGTATTTAACTCTTTACCCCGAATCCCGAATCTAAACGATCCTGAAGAATAAGGCTGTTGAAAACACTATGGGAAAAGCAGAAAATGCTGGTAACCAGCATTTTCTTCTTTTCCCATAATGTTTTCTACCCTATCAGACAGAAATTATTATTTAAACTATATTTCATTTTGTCGTCTGCAAATGTTTCAGTTTGGTTTAGTTTAAAATTTTGTCGTTTGGTAAGGCGTTAAATAGATACGATGACATCATGACTGATCTCATAAAAATGGACGGAGTTCTCGATTGCAATTTACGACCATTCCGTTATTAAAACGCCAAAATTGTACCTTTTTACCAAACGTAGTCTTCCAGTTTCTGAAGTCTAAAATCTTAGTGTCTATTAAAGAATGAAAGAGTTAAATACATGAATCATACAAGTAAAGATCGCTGAATTAATTCCTTTTACTTCCAGGCCTACTTTAAACCTACGAAATTCAATGGCACCAGGCGCCATTTTTGAAGACGCGATGCAGACGCCGCGGTCGGCAAGGAAGATTCCTCCTTATCCAAACTATGATCTCGACGGTGATTACGAGGAAGAACTTCCGGTTCCTCGGGTCAAATACGATGGCGAGGAATTTCTTGTGAAGAATCGGAGTACAGTCGATAGATGGGCATTCCACTCAGGGGAGTGCCCGCCCTCTCCGATTCCAGAGCCACGATGCCCAACAAGCGAGTCAGTATCAAACTGGACGCATGGTAAATACGGAACAATAAAGCCTTTGATTGATGGAGTTGCAACACCGAGACCGGAAACAGCTCCACCAAGGATTAAAATGGAGGGGGAGGATATTGCACGCTTAAGCCAGGGCGGCAGAATGTCTCGTTTGTTGACAAAATATGCTGAATCCGGGCCCACCCCGAGAGTTGCGCGCGTCAAACCGGAAGCTGAACAGACGGCTGAGGTAAGCAAAGGTGGGCGAATGAATCGACTTATACATAAGTATGGTACGCTTGGTCTGTCTCCCAGAGGTGTTCCAAGGGTGAAAACGGAAGCAGAGCATAATGCCGAACTTGACAAAGGAAAACGAATGAACAAACTCATACATAGTTATGGAAAAATGCCACGTTCTGCAAGAGCCGTCCCTCGTGTAAAACCAGAAGCTAATGACAACGCCGAACTTAATAAAGGCAAAAGAATGGACAATTTACTGCACAAATATGGACGTATGCCTTTGTCAGCACGTGCTGTGCCGCGCGTTAAGACAGAGGCAGAAGAAAACGCAAAACTAGATCGTGGCGGTAGAATGGAACGTCTATTGCATAGCGTTGAAAGTTTACCGGCATCACCTAGAAATCCACCGCGTGTTAAAAACGTTGAAGCTAAGAATACCTACCATCGAAGCCGTGGAGTTATGGGTAAAGTTCTGAGAGAGATGGGGAACCGGACATGTATATATAAACCGGGCGTTAAAAAAAGCTCTTATTTACAAACAAGTATGATGTAAAATTTTGCTGACTTTTCCACCATATCTAGGGGAAATAACTCTAACATGTATTTTTACGCATTAAGTTTTATCTGCAGACGACCTTTGTTTTGTTTTTGTCCATTTTGTAACTCTTTGGGCTTTAAAACACTGAGACAAAAGAACAAATTGCTCGTAAAGACAGAATTTCTTCTCTTGCCTCTTTTTTCGTGTGTATCCATAGACTAGTATTCAGCCTCAATCAATGCTGCTCACCGTTTATTTTGATTCACTTACATGTATTTTACCCAAGGACACTCCCATGGAAGGCCAAAAACTCTGAGCCTTTCGTTGGAGTGTCCTTCGGCAAGACACTTTAAAGCCCCTAGCTTAGCACTGGCGAAACCAAGGGCATGCACGAACATGGGATCTATCGCCGTGATAAGACAAGTAATGTTGAAAACAGCATATAACACACTTCTATTACTCAATTACTCATTTGATAAATCGCTTGCCTTAGTAACATGATGTTGAAGTCAGTATGCTTACTAAAGTACTTCGTTGGAGGCTGCCATTTTGCAGAGTGTTCGATTGAAAAGTTCGTCGGTTTACTGAATGGATGCATGGGGATGCACAAGTTCTAAAAATTATGGTGGCATATTTCTACCATGAGATACGAGATAGCTATCATGATAATTTTAGAAAACTACTGCCATAAATTAAAGTTTCCTGGAAATTTTATCGAGATAATGAAAAGTTTCCTTAAAAAAATATCACGATAAACTTAATTTTTTAACGCGAAATTTCTTAATCGTGCACGAAGCTGACATTCGATATGAAATTATCGTGATAGTTCTGTCTGGTTCTCGATATCTATAAATAGAAAATTTATCATTTGGATTAACTCGGTAGTTTTTGACTTCACAAGATTGCAGTAGGTAAAAATTCGAATCATTAAAATTGTAGCTTAATTGGTAAATAATGACAAGACTGGAAATGAACAGAAGTCTGTAAAATCACAAAGACGACTCGAAATGCCTCCTACGAACAACTTTAAAACCATTTAGGGAAAAGGAGAATTCATAAGGATGTAGACGAAGATGTTCCGAAACCGTATCTAATTATAGATACCGTGAATGTGAGTTATGGGCACGAAAGCAAAAAAGAATCAAGATAACAGTTAGAATTACCGCGATATTTTATTGTGAAAAATTTTATTATCTAGATAATATTTCCAGGAAACTTTGTTTTATCACGATAGTTCTCTTAAATTATCGCAATAGTTTAATAGTTTAAACATATTTTATTCAATATAATAGTTACATACATGTTAATATACCAAAAATTCAAAATACACGAAAAGAACTGGAACGAAAGCTGTAAGCTTATAAAGTTCCTCTCCTGAAAGTCACGTCAGTGTCAGTTGTTAAACAGTAATAGAAATTGCAACAATATATGATCAACTCTTGAGTGAGAGAGAGAGAGAGAGAGAGAGAGAGAGAGAGAGAGAGAGAGAGAGAGAGAGAGAGAGAGAGAGAGAGAGAGGCAGGCGTGGAGTGCCACCAACAAATATTCTGGTTTCAGACAACAAAAAAAATCAATAATCGCAATAGATATCTCGTATATCGCGGCAGAAATATGCCACCATAAAAAATAGCTCGAAGTTTTACTCGAGGGTTTCACATGATCTTGACCCATGCGACCACCATTAAAATCTCATTGTTTAACAATACAAATAAAGTTACCGACAATAAAAGCAGCTTATTTCGAAGATTATAAAAATATTTATACCGACGAAATTCTGATGAAAAAAAAAAAAACAGGAACGTGGGAAGGAACAACTGTCTTTGGAAGTTTCTAATTTTGAATTTTAGAATTTAGATTAGAATTTTCTAATCTCGTACTTGGACCATGTGGAAGAATGCCTTTGAAAACATGGGAAAAGGAGAAAATGATGGTTACCAGCATTTTCCCCTTTTCCCACAATGTTTTCTATCCTTTCAAGGAAAAAATCACATCCCGTGAGTAACATTAAACATGTAGTCTGAGAATGCTTTCAACTTGGACAAATCTAAAATTCTCTCGTCAGATAATATGGTCTGCAACATGCGAAAAGGGGCTTTCGGACATTTGCGTAAAGTGTCGTCTCGGATCAGCCCGCGCAGTCCGCGCAGGCTAATCCGAGACGGCACTTTACGACTACATTAGATTTTGTGCTACGCAAAACAGAAAATTACAGAAAAACGAAAAGTGTCGTTTCGGATTAGCCTGCGCGGACTGCGCAGGCTGATCCGAAACGACACTTTACGCAAATGTCCCAATGCCCCTTTTCATTGTGTTGCAGGCCATATTAAAGTTGGTTAAAGAAAATATGCCAAAAACATTTGAGCCATGATCCATGATGCTAAGCAAGCCGTCACATAATCATGGAGCCATAAATTCCATCTTGTCTAATAATTGGCCGAATCACAAGGTAGACTATTACTTTGACATGAAGAAAATTGACCTATAACAAAAAGTTTCGACCCGACCAAGGCCAGCCTGTGCGGGATGACCTGAGTCGATAGTCTCAGCACATGCATTAAACCCCTTTTTCATAGAGCACGTCTCATTTAAAAAAAAAAATATGTACAACATTTCTCTTATACACAGCCTCTTATATATGTGTCAGTTGTGTTTGTCAGTAAAGTTGAAATCTTATAATACAAGAGACAATGCCCGTCTGGTGACGAGAAAGCGAGCCCATTGCAAATCTTCGACCTATTCGAATAGTTGATACATTCGGACTGACATTCTGACAGGCTCGAGTTGTAAAAGTCGAAAAGGCTTCCCCTGTCTGGAAGGCTTGAAGCGTACTTGTAAAATATTGCGTTCGGGGTTTCACAACCTGAAAAAGAAGCAAATATAATACCAGAAAACCGCAAACTGTTATCATTGCACTCTTTACCAGACAGTTCAGTTTTAGATCTGTCCAAATTTAAAGCACTGACAAGTACTGGTAAAAGAAACTCCATGCAAGCTTTGATAGATGCACTGGCTGCCGCGATATCACTGAAATAGCCAAATGTTTGAATACGCCTGTAAACACCATACAGTCAATCATACAAATGATCTTGAATTTAACCCTTTACCACACAGTCCCGATTTTTAATAACCCTGCAAGAGAAGGCTTTTGAAAACATTATGGAAAAGGGAGAAAAAGCTGAAAACCAGCATTTTCTCCTTTTCCGACAATAATTTCTACCCGTTCAAACCTTTTTTCAGATTTTACCATCAGCTGGAAATTTTCATTTCATTCATTCCAAGGGTGTGCTTGGTGAAATATTAGGCGAGAAAAAAATGCCCTGAACCCCCTCCGCTCCCTCACTTTCTCGAGTGAATGCATAACTGAGGGGTCCTGCGTGAGGGGTCCTAAATCTAGAATTACACATTAATAGTAGTTAGTGAATAAGGACCCTGCATTTCCTTAACTGATTTCTTTACCAGATGACAAAACTTCAGTCCGAATTCAGAGCATTTGTCGAGACAAATTAAACTTTATCCTGCTAAATAACTAAAATGAATTTTTAAGTCGATAGTAAAGGCCCGAATGTTGCTATTTTAAAGTTATGTTTTGGAGAATAACATCTCCTTTTCGGACATTGTAGATCAAAGATCAGACTGCGCGTTCTGTGCAGTCTGATTTTGATCTACACTGTCCGCAAAAGGTCAGTGAGTCGCTCTTAGCAGCCTAGGGGTTAACCCCTGTCCTGCTAAATAAGTTTAATGAAACTTTCAAGTCGATAGTAAAAACCTAAATGTTGCTATTTTAAATCTATTTTTTGGAGGAAAAATATCTCCATATCGGATATAGATCTAAGATCAGACTGCATGTTCTGTGCTGTCTGATCTTGATCTACACTTTCCGAAAGGGTCCTTGAGTCGCACTTAGCAGCCTAAGTAATAATTGTGGGTATAATACCTAAAATCAAGGATTTTGCCCTTTACAGGGTATATAGGAAACATTGTGCTGACAGGAGATAATAAAGGTAACGGATTTTTCTCCTTCTCTCACAATGTTTTCAAAAGCCATCTCCACAGGGTCGAAACCTGTTTACCACGGGACAAAAATTTTAAATAGTCTAATTCAAAACGTTTCAAGACAACAAATAAAATGTAGCTTAAATCATGGAATTTGACTTGAACGGTAAAAAACATCGCGGGAAAAGGAGAAAATGCTGGTTACCAGCATCTTCTCCTTTTCTCAAAAAGTTTTTAGAACCTTTTTTTTCCCTAGGGGGTTAAGTGGTAAGTTCATTTATCCTGTCACTTCCGGGTTTACCTGACGGATAACAGGGTGCCGTATATTTTTTTTGTTATCCGTCAGTTGGTCACATGACCGCTAAGTGCGCACCTGCTGACTGGGACTATTTTCAACCAAGCGTCTTACTGCCGTAATGAATGAATCAATCGCTAGCGAATACTTTTGCTCGTTTAATTAATAGTCTGTTATGTTAAAACACATTGTCTTCTCCGCCACAATATTTTTCTGCGGAGATACGTCACGTTTGATAATTATGACGTAGCCAATATCATTCATGACGTCATTATTACAGCTGCATATCCAGAGGGTTATGTAAACACGGTTCTTCATTTCAAGTTTCTCATAGATCTAGTGAGAAAGATGTCAATATGTGCCTTATTTCGAGCGAAATGTTCAATTTAGTCGGATTTTTGGATTATAATTCAGAAAAAGGATAAATAAAATAGATGGTTGGTGTCTTGGATTAAGAAAGTCGATCAGGCTCGGCTCCGGAAATTTATTGAAGGTACGGTCTTTATCAATGTTTTTTTCCGTTTGTTTGTTTTGTTCCGTTACAGTGAGTGACAGGATAAATAGAATAGATGGTTGGTGTCTTGGATGGGTTAAGTTTATCGGGCTCGGCTCCGAAATTTATCCGGTTCGCCTTCGGCTCACCAGATAAATTCCTCCGCCTTGCCCGATAAACTTAACCCATCCAAGACACCAACCATCTATTCTCTATGTACTTACTTTTCACACATGCTTGACTGCTGTCGCTGTACTGTTGAGATGATCGACAGAGGCAGGTCAGAGTGGTCGAGTAGCAGATGGTTGTCGGGTCCTCACATTCATCAACCGAGCAGTCCTTCCCGATAGAATCTAAGGTAAATAAATTAACCATCATTATCATCGTCGTCGTCGTCGTTGTCATCATTATCATCTCAACTACCGTCAGCATCACCACCACCACCATCATCATCAGCATCGTCGTCGGCGTAATCATCATCATTATCATCACCACCATCATCATCACCACCATCATCTTTAGCAGCATCATCATCAGCATCATCATCAACCAAGATGATGTTTTCAATAGTCCTCACAACACACCATTTTTTTTTTTTGGAACAGGGTTTATTCAAAGTCTAGCAGCAGATCTCAATGTTCATACGAGCATGCGAGAGCTGCTTCTTACAATTTTGTAACAAAAAGAAGATCCATTCATACAAGTATATCTTGGGTTACTGAGGACTCTAATGTATAGGCCACGCTCTGGCAAAAGGGTGTTTATTATTATACTGCAAAGAAATTTCTCGTGATCTGACTGGATAATATGCCCCGAACATATATATCATGTACACTGGCAAAACCAACGTAAAAGCAGTTTCCCTTTCGGGAGCCCCGTAGACATGACTACACTATCAACACAACATCCAAAATGGCAGCGTCGATCAAGATTAACTTCAAGATTATGCGCCAAGCTGCACGTTCTAGCACGTATTACCAATGTTTCAGTGACGTGAGTTCCCAGTGACGTCAGTTTTCATTGAATTGGGGCACTCAGACGGGAAATTCTACTTCGTCAGCGTACTCAATTTTTTAAGCCAAAAAACAGGTAAAATTCGCTTAACAAACTTTGGAATGGTAAAACTTTGCAGTATAATAAAATCGTTGTACGGTCAGGTGGCAGGGAACTTGGAAACTTGTTCACGGCTGTGGTGAATCATGTCGCCCCGAGCCTCCAAGTCCCCTGCCACCTAACCGTACAACTAATAAAGTATCTCCATACTAATGCTTTCTACCAAGCAAGTCATCACATTATGGATCCATAACATTCATATTTTGTCTAAAAACGACTGAATCCTGAGTAAACTAGTCCTTTGATCCTTGGAAAATTTACTAAAATGATAAAAAAAAAAAAGGTTCGACCTAGGTCATCCTGCGCGGACTGCACAGGCTGACCAGGATCGATACTTATTGTAGATGCATTAAACCTTCTTCTCACAGACCATGGCTCAAATATATGTAATCTTATTCTGTATCCAGTAGTTTCTAGCAATTTTTCGTGAAAAATAATTCAAAGTACTTTTGTTTCTCGTTCGTATTTCAATAATTAATAGGTCTACTTCGTTTTGTCACATAACAATACCATTGTTTTCAGTGTAATATATAGAGGATAATCAATTGGTTGTGTGTGATATTAAAAATCTGTCACTAAAATGGGGTGTGATGCGGATGAAAAAACGAGTCCGAAGGACGAGTTTTTTAACCACATCAAACCCCATTCAAGTGACAGATTTTTAATATCACACACAACCAGTTGATTATCCTATTTTTTATATTCCTAATTCACCATTCTTTATTATCATGAATCGTATGCAATATGAGCAATAATATAAAGTAGTTCCGGCAAACGTTCTAAAACTATATTGTCACTAGTGATGATACCATAATTATCATCACTAGTGATGTTATTCGCTGTGAAACCCCAGTAATTCACCGATAGGAATATTATAAACAGCCATTCCGAATACTTTCTATCACAGAACTACCATTGCTGTTAATGTAATATAACCATTACGAATTATTTTACCACATATTAACTACCCTTGTTTCGGTGTACTATAACGGTCACAATTATCTTTTACAGGGTAACTGCAGTTGTTTTCAGTGAAATGTAAAGTAATTACGATTTGCCTTATACCACATAACTTCCATGGCTTTCAGTGTACGGTATCTAGCCTTAACGGATTATTTTTACCACATAAGTACCGTTGTTTTCAGTGTTGTATACAGCAAAAGTTTCTTCTTTTCCAGAAGTTTATTACAACCATAATGCGACACCAGCGGTCAACATATATTAAACACCCATATTTCTAAAACATTGCGGAGTTAAATGTCGACTTAACAGTCAAAATTGATTATGGTGTCAAAGATACGACTCGTATTATTTATTTCAAATCAAGTAGTTTGTATGGTAGCGTCTTTTGGAACTCTATTCTACCAGGACCTATTCTCCTGTCGAAGTGAGTAGGTTTTAGTCAAGGAAATTAACTCAAATATATATATATACAGTTAACTATTATAAGCAATGACGCCTTGAGATGCAGTTATGTGATTTAAAAACAAATCTGACATTCGTTAACTTTTGAGATAATGATTTCATTTTAAAAGTCTTCTAGGGGAAAAAAATGACATCTTATGAGAGCCCTAGGTGAGCGCAATAACATTTTCCCTAGATATATCTTACTACTACTACTTACCATAGAGCCGTTTGTAATAGGACACAAACCGAAGATCCTCGCTTTGGTCTGCTACCACCATACTTTGATCCTTACAAAATACGCAGGCACCTAGACTAGTTTTGTAAAAGACAATTAAACAATTGGAGATTTTGGTGCATTCCGCTAGACAAGAAATTAACCCGTCTAGTGTCGTCTGTGAAATGATGTTCGAATCACTGCATCTATGGTCCGTCGAATTTGGTACAAGCTGAAAACTGCTGACTGGTGAACTGCTCGTCGTAAATGGGCAAACAAAAATCCAAACAACAGCCATTACAAAACAGCGGAGAATTTTTTCCGCCATTTTAATGCACGCGTGTCTTCTCAACTGCAGTAAAGCATATAAGGTTCTGGGTAGATTAGATCGGTTATCGATATGGATCTCGTGAAACTTTTTAAGACAAGAGAGTCATCATTGCCATACCTCGCTCACCTCATAACTATGGATTTTTTTGTGTTTTTATTATTATTATTATTGTCATCATCACACACGAAAGCAATGAAATTAGTGGGCATTTTTGCGATGAAAAGAAGCACAAGTGATGAAATTTGTTCTGTTGATTCTGATCAGATTCCGATCTCCTCTATCAACGCCAGTCCTGTGGAGCAGGGTAAGGGGCGCTGAATGATACACTGCTTCTGGTAAAACTTGTGTATAATTAAAATAAGTTGAAGGTTGCTAAAAAAATCAAGCCGATTAAGCATGTACAGAAATCAGTTTTATTGAAGGAAAAATTACCTCCCTTTAATAAATGCAAATAAGATGGGCAAAGGGAAGTGCTTGGCTGCTTGTGTATGTATATCAGCGCTGCATGACCTGCAAGCATAGCTCAGGTGGAAGAGCATAGGGCTTGTAAGCATTTAGTCTTGGGTCACTATCAAGTATGGTTTTGAGCTCAACGGCTGGCCATCTAAGTAAAACCGAGGTCCCGTAAGACGGTGCTATAGACCGAGCGCATTAAAGTAAAAGAGAAAAGTAGTCAGTGGCTTTGGAAAGAAAGTTGTGTCAGTGCTGGTGTGAGAAAGCCAGGAAACACATAGGTGTGTCACTGGCCGCCATGATATGACCTAAGCTGTTAAAATGGCGTTAAACTCCAATACAAACAAACAAATTAGAAATGAGATGTGCTCTGGGAAAAGGGGCTTAAATACATCTCCGTGATGCATTATACCATGAAAGTCATCACACGATTATGGATCAAAAAAAATGTAACTTGTCTTATGAAGGATTGAATCATAAAGTGGGCTGGTCCTTGGACATGCAGAAAATTTACCAAAAGCAAAAAGTTTCGGCCCATGTCAGCCTGCGCGGACTGCGCAGGCTGACATGGGTCAAAACATTTTGCATAAACATCAAACCCCTTTTGAAAAATCACATTTCGTGACTCAACTAATATTTTCACTGAGTGACTAGTAGAGCGAACCATACTTTCTCTTTGTTCATCAGTTTGCCTCTCTGCACACATTTTTTTCTTGTTATCGCTACTTACAATCTATTGTTTTAAGTGATCTAGCTATTGTTTATTTATAACTCTGGCAGGTTTTTTTGCGCTACTTTTTCTTTTAACTCTTTACGAAACAATAACGTTTTTCAGACTTGTCTAAATGGAGGGGATTTGCAAACAACACAAATGCTTCTCAAATGATTGATTTTATGTTTGGAAGGGTAGAAAACATTCTGGGGAAAAGGAGAAAATGCTGGTCACCGCATTTTCTTCTTTTCACACAATGTTTTTCAAAGCTTTCATTCTCGGGGTCGTTCAGACTCGGAATTGTTTAGTAAAGGATTAACTTTTTCAGTACCAAACATGTATAGTGGATCCTTTTCGACGGTTGAAAACACAAATCCACTGACACTCAAACAGATTTCTATCGTACAGGCTTCACTAAACAAGCAGGCAGTAGAGATCCAAGCTCAGACTGTTCGTTCTGTGTAGTCGGATCTCGATCTATGCCGTCCGCCAAAGGTCCTGTTTTTGCCTATGGTAATGAAAAAATAGTTCAGTCATCTTATTTTTCATATGTTGTATTTTACCTTTCAATTTAACTCTATGCAGAACGTAGAAGCCAATTGAAGCCACAGACCTTTTTCGAGCCACTGACTGCGTTCTCACAGGAACATAGTCAAAACAAAGTTCAGTTGTGAGAGAAGACTGGTTGATTGATTGATTGATTGATTGTATGGTGTTTAACGCCGTTTTCAACATTATTTCAGTTATATCGCGGCGGCCAGTGCACCTATTCATGCTTTCCTGGAGTCTTTTACCAGTATTCCGCACATTCTTCTTTCCAAGCCACTGGCTGCTTTCCCACACAATCATCGTCGAAACAATGGTCAGCGGTGGGAGAGGAATGAATCCTGTCGCAGTGACTATCATCAATCCTCGGAAAGAAATTGGCCGAGCCAGGGGTCGTAGCCAGGGATCGAACCCTGGACCCCGTGTTCTCAAGTCCTGCACGCTACCGACTGAGCTACCGGGGCTCGGCGAGAGAAGAATGGACCCTGCCGCAATGACTAACATCATTCTTCGAAATAAGTTGGGCCGAGTTGGGATTCGAACTCACGGTCAATCGATTACAAGCCATATACAAGTTACTGACTGAGCTACCTGGCTCAGCATGCTGGTCAAAGAGTCTTGAAATGTTAATGGCAATTTTAAGAAGCCCCGTAGGTGACATGTATCACACACTGTTTATTCCGTTATAACGAAATACTAATTCTTTTAGTCTAATTAATATAATAGTTTGTTGCAACGAAATCTTATTTCCAGAAATAATTTAGATAATCCCATTTCAATTAAACGAAATGAAACTCTGTTCATGGCACTCTCGATTAACTACGGACCAAAACTTACTACCGATTAGAAAATATGTATTTGTCGAAATAGCATTCCGTTAAAGCGAATTACTGTTTCGTTGTATCAAACAACTATTTCGATTTAACGAAGTACAGTATTAGTTCATTTCGTGTCATGGAAATAGGATTTCGTGACAACGAATTAATGTTTCATTTAATCGAAATAGCATTTCATTATAACGAATTAAAAAATATGTGATACATGACAACTTCGAAGCTTCGTACAATTGTCCTTTTTTCCTGAAGGAAATCGTCAATTACTTCATTTTAGCGACCTCTGGGTCATGGCAAATTCTTTATCTATTTAGTCTATCGATTTTTTACTCATACACATTTTCTAAAAAGAGAATATTCGTTTCAAGTTAAATCATATTCAGTTTCAAATAGAAATAATCTGAGTTTTGGAAGTAAAATCGAAATTTGGTGTTTTGCTTTTGAGATTTTTGTATAATGAAATATTAAAACACGCAGAATAATTCTTGTTGTTTTACCAAGCAGCGCAAAAAGATTTTTTTTTTTTATAGAAGAGAATGCTAGTAACAAGCTGTATCTTTCTTTCTTAATTTTCCAACGATGTTTTCTGAAAACACGATACTGTTGGGTAAAAGGTTATTTTTCCCCAAGGGACTTACTGTCACTGAACTTGTTTAACTGCTTTAAAATAGCGCTAAATATATAAACTCGACCTCCTTCACCGGCTGAACATACAATCCACTGTAACTCAGACAAATTTTATCTTATATACGTAGGCTTGACTAAACAAATGGACGGTATAGATCCAAGATCAGACTGCACAGAACGTGCAGTCTGATCTTGGATCTATGCCGTCCGCAAAAGCTTCTGTTTTCGCCTTTGGCCCAGAAAGGTTCAAAGCAGTCAACACAGATATGAATCATTTATTTTTTCCTTCAAAACTCGTACAGAACTTATTCATCCATTTTATGTCAAGCCTAATTGTTAATTAACCCCTGTCCTGCTAAATAACTACAGATGAATTTTCAATTCGATTGTAAAAACCCGAATATTTTTATTTCAAAGTTATGTTTTGAAGAATATCTCCTTATCGGACATGGTAGATCCAAGACCAGACTGAACCTTCTGTGCAGTCTGATCTTGATCTTCACTGTCCGCAAAAGGTCCTTGAGTCGCGCTTGGCAGCCCAAGGGCTAACATACTAAAATGTATCTTAGGTCAATGATGATACTTATTGTAACAGGATTCATTCCTCTTACTGCTAATCATTGTTTCCACGATGGATATGTTGGAAAGCAGAGCGGCTTGTGAAGTCCTGGTAAAAAGAAACCCCAGAAAAGCATGGAAATGTACTCTGGCCGCCGTGATATAAATAAAATAATGCTGAAAACGGCGTTAAACTCCGTCCAATCAATCAATCTTGGGTAAAATTGGGACTTTTACGCCTACTTTCATATTGCCTATCGACTTCTATCGCCATACGCTGAGAGAAGTCTGGACAAATATAATTGAGCAACATTTAAATTGTCTTCAAATGCTTTCAGTTTGGACAAGTCTAAACATTTGTCGTCTGGGGACAAAAAATCAGTTCAGGCTAAACAAAACAAAACACTATAAATACTACATGAGTCTCACCTGATAACATCGTCTGCGGGTAAAAATTCAATAATTATTGCAGTTCGCATCAGAAAATCTTCAATTGTTCCTCCCTTTTTTCTCTCCAAATTCCCCTGAGGACCAGTGGTTACTTTGCGTTGCAAAGCGGGACAGGGCACGTGTTCACCAACCATTCTTGGTTTTAGTCTTGGTCATATTCTAGATTTAGAAAGTAACACAACTTCTGATTGGCTTAACCATTTGGTAAAGCCAATCAAAAGTTGTGTTACTTTCAACTTTAGAAAATTCTTGCGAATAAGAGGTAGTGATGGATGGGGCTAAAACTTATTCATCCCAGATATTCAAACTATTTTCTCCTTTTCTTCATAAACTGAAGTGTTCGATTACGTAAAGGAAATTAAACGAGCCCCTCGCCTCATATTACGAAGTTTTATACGCACGTTACGTTAACTTTTTTTATTGCATAAAATGTGCCTTTCCAGGCCGTTATAAGCATGTATTAACGGGTAAAAACCGGGCGTTAACGGGAGAAAACGTGTATTAATCAGTAAATTCACGCGCCGTTAACGCCCGGCTTTGTACTATCAATATACTCGATCCGGGCCTACCTTGTAAACAACGTTTGTCCTTGTCAGAACTCCCCTAGACTCCGACCAACAAACTGTAGGAACTTGTACCATATTAGATCCTCTTTATGGCTTGTCTTTGATGATATTAGTACACCACAAACAAAATTTTGCACAGAATCTCAGTCGAATCGAGATCTGAACAAAAAATCACTCGTGAAATGCACTCTACACCAGCTACATCCCACCAATTTTTTAGCTGATCTGCAATTCTTTCGCTTGATATAGATCTATACCTTGGACGTCTTTCGGTTACAGAAATTCATATCCACTCATTTATCCTAGTTAAAATCGATCCAGACCTGTGCAAGTTTATCCCACAAAAGTCCACTTTGTATCAAAAATCATTCGAAGTGAATTTACACCGAGAGAATCAAAACTGACATGTAGGACTAACGGCCATTCACTGTTCGTAACAAAAACTTTTTCGCTGACTTCCGGTTTTTACCCATTTATGTCTAGTACATTTGAAGTTCGCTTATTTGCATTTCTATGGAAATATTTTTGCTATTGTTGCAAATTATTGCTAAAATACTTTTCCTTTATGCAATAATAGCATTAATTCACGTTTTTTTTTTCGGTCGTTAACATTCGCAGAGGCCCTCAAAATACTTTAACACCCTCGTGCTTCGCACTCGGGCGTTAAACCATTTTTCAGGCCTCTGCGAATGCTAACGACCTCAAAAACGTGAATTAACCCTATTATCAAACGACAAAATTCAAGACTGTTAAAAAAAGCCAAAGATCTCTGAAGGAGTAGAAACCAATTTGGAAAAAGGAGAAGATGCTGGTAACCAGCATTTTCTCCTTTTTCGACATTTTTTTCAAAGGCTTTCTTCTGCAGGTCGTTAGAACTCGGGATCGTGTGGAAAAGGGTTTAATGTTCGTTTCAAAAACTAAAAATGAAGAAAGTTTTAAAGTGTTCAACACCGTATTCAACATCATTTCAGTTATATCACAAAGGCAAGTATCTAGCAATGCATTACCAGCAGTAGTATGGGTAGCAACTTTGCTACAAAACAAAGACGAAATAATCGTCGGCCATCTTTGATGACCTACCTTTATTTTTAGTACAGGGTGTCCGGAAAGAAAGATAGCACTTTTGTACATTTATAATGTGACTTTTAATTTCAGATGAAAAGGTAAAAAATTATATACATGGGTATAACATACGTAAGACTTTTGTGTGATATTTTCATTCAATTTTAATTACATTACACACTTTTGCAGATTTCAGATCAGAAGTACCTTGGCGTCATTCTAGTAATTTATGACGTTTTCTTACTTCCTGTTGTCCGGATATGTTTGTAATCATAATATGCGGTTTTAGGGAAATGAACAACACTGTTTCACAGAGAGACCACTGTCGTGTCACGGTGTTATTGGGTCACATGTCTTTAACCAAACGATTGATTCCTAGCGTTACCTATCGATAAAAAAAAGTTCGTTTCCGCGCTTGTAAAGTCATCTAAATTGCAAATCACATGGCTTATGCAGGGTGGTGCTACAGCACACACGTCTAATACAGTGACAGATTTTTTTCATACGATGCATTTGGTGATAGGGAAATACCAAAACGATTAGGTAAAAGATAGCGGAATATCGCCGCCTGCCTACAATTCTGACATACACCCGTGCGACGTCTTCCTTTGCGGTTATTTAAGTCAAAAGTCTACAACCTTACGCCAGACAGCACAGATATTTTGTTAAAGAACATCAAACGTGCAGTCAAGAAGATTGATATTTGAATGTGTGCTAGAGTGATTTCATCGTGCGCGTTTGGCATGTAAACAGCGTATGAGGCTGTCACATTGAAAACGTCATTATTAGTTAAATGACGCCAATTATAAAAAGGTACTTCTGATTTGAAATCTGTTTAAAAATGAGTAATGTAATGAAAATTAAATGAAAATATCATACAAAAAAAAAAAAAAAAAACTTACACATTTCATATACATGTAACTATATACATTTTTATTTCTTTATCTGAAATTAAAAGCCGTATCATAAATATAGAAAAGTGTTTCTTTACTTTCCGGGTAACCCGTAAAAGGCGGCATTGTTCCTATTATATTTCGCAACTCATACGCAGTCTAAACTCAAATCCGACAAACTATCAAAATTACAAGGACAGTGTCTTTTATTGTTTTTTTTTTTTTGTTAAGTTACTTTTTTCTTTAAATCATAACTGTACATTTACAATCAAACAGACATTTGTCAGTTACTCTGCTGGTTTCCATGAGCATATTTATTTGATTTTCTGTGCAGGATATGTTTATAGATTTGCAATGTTACTTCATCTGTGAAACGGGCCACACAATTATGGATTTGTAATAAAAGGAGTCATATAAAAGATATATTCTTACAGCCAGAGAGAAAAACGCTGTTAAACTTGATAATGTTTAGAATGGTTCAGAATTTACTAAGCTGTGTAAGCATGGATGAATTATGTACCGATAAGTATGACATAAGGGATCACGAAACTCATGTTTTGTCCTCGATTTAAAACCTGAAACAATACCAGTGATTTCTTTGATGGACTCCAGAAAATGAAATGTATTTTCTATCGCTCGTAATCTGTGCAAGCTTGCAACTGTCAGGGGCAACATTTGACATGAAGATACAACTATAATTATAGTTTAATAAAATAAAGTTGAAATGGGTTAAAAACTAGCTGAAAACCGAGTACAGATGTATCTTTAAAAAATATAACAATTTTATTGAACATTGGTATATATACATACAAACGGCGCTGACAGTAATAAATCAAAGATAGGCATGTATTGTTTAATACAAAAAATGTAAATTATAAGAAATTACATACTGACGAACATCAACGTTTCTGACAATGTTTTCTTCTTGTTTTGCACCTTTGCTTTAATACAACTTGTATTCTGTTTAACATCTTTGGCTTTTAAAGCACAATTTCTCAGGAGAAAAGTTGCCTGAATAAACAACAAGAAAAAATAAGAAATTCTTGATAGAACCGAGTATCAGATCAATCGTTTTCCTCCCTTCGAATTCCAAAGTTAACTTAAGTCACTTTTGCAGTGTCGAATGTAAATAGACTACACATGACATGCAGCCTGGTCTCGGATCTTCAATTTGCATTGTCTTATAAGATTTTCAGGAAAAGAAAATTTCAAACAACAAAGACTAGGTCATTTGCACAGACCATTTCATTTATTGTGCACTCTATATCTAAAGTTCTATGAATGGCAAAACTAACTGAAGTAATTCTATTGTCTAGAAAAAGAAAAATTCCTTTAAAATTGTTTGTTTGATTGATTGAAAGGTTTTTTACGTTGCTTTCCACAGTGCATCAGTCATATGGTGGCCATAGTTTGCATATTCATGTATTTCCTGGGTTTCACCAGGGTAAGGCTAGGGCTCTGAAGTGTCTTGCCCAAGGCCATTCCCACGAGAACACAAAATGGATGAGTGAGGCCCAAACCTGTAGCCTCCAGGTCACAAGCCCTACACTCTACCACAGAGCCACGCAGAACCACTTGTTTGAGAGTAAAGTATTTTGCCAAAAAAAAAAAAAAAATTATACGAGCCATGCACTGGCAAAAGGGGGCTTAATGCATCTCCGTGATGCATTATACCAAGCAAGTCATCATAATAATTGTGGATACATACAATCCATTTTCTGTAACAATTGACTGAACCACGAGGAACAATGGGTTATTCGACATACAGAAAATTGACAAAAAGCAAACAGTTTCGGCCCAGGTCAGCCTGCGCAGTCCGATACTTTTTGCAGATGCATTAAGCCCCCTTTTCACAGAGCATAGCTCATATATTATTTACAGTGAAAAAACTCCACTATTTAGATTACTAAAAAATAATTCAGAGCTCTAAAATGCAGTAAAAAAAAAAAAACCAAAACAGATTATAATCGCAAGGTCAATTTTGATGTAAGCATTAGAAAAGTGTTCTTGTTGAGAAAAAAGCAATGCAGCAGTTCTGATTTCACTTGTTGGTAATCAGAAAAGCTGCAGCACTTTTTTTTTAACCTTTACATTGCTAAGCATGACTCACTGACCTTTTGCAGACAGTGATGATCAAGATCAGATTGCACAGAACGTGCAGTATGATCTTGGATCTACACTGTCTGATAAAGAGATACTTTTCTCCAAAATACAAGTTTGAAACAATATTTTCAGATTTTTACAATCAGCTTTAAAGTTTCATTTAACTTATTTGGCAGGATAAGGGTTAAGGTGTGACTGAGTAGTCAAGGATGTTATCCAGGCCACAAAGCAATAAGCAACTGATTCTGTACACTTCATTAGTCTGCATTTGTAACATGTAGGTAAGTATCCAGGTAAACCAAGTCATTTTATGTATCACAGTATGTTGAACTCAAGGTTTACAAATGGTCATTGTTCATTTTTAAGCTTGTAATTTATTAAAAAAAAGACGTTTCACATTTATTTGCATGTTGAAACACTTCTCAAAATAATACTTAAGTAAGCCACTGTTTTTGGTAGTGTCTTTAGCAACTTGTAAAACAAAGTTAACATTGCTCAATTTCTATGACTTTTAAAAAAAAAACCCATCTTATTATAAGGCTAACAAGACTATTGCCCAACAAAATACATAGACATTATTACATCATAGTTCTGTGATGCTTACTAGGAAGAAGTTTGACAATAAATTTTACCAGCTTTCGACTTGCATCATTCTCATTTATCTTGAAAATAAAGAAAAATCATTAATATTAGTGAAACCATATTTGTATCCTCAAAAATACGTTTCATGTGGGTTTGATTATTTGGCATAACCAGGTTCTTTTCCTTCAACTTTTTTCTCATCAACAGAAGGAAGGGGCAAAAAGACATTTTGTTTTTAACTTTCATGGACGTGAAATTTTATTACAGTACTTGCATTGATCGAATCCTAACATATTGAACAAATATCTGCTTTGTCAGTAGATCCATTCAGTGATCCAATTTTAGCTGGTATATGTTAACACAAAAATGAAGCACAATATGTACTTAAAAAAAAAAAAAGAACTTTAATAAAGTTTAACTGAACATCATGACAGTTGCCCAACAAATTACTTTTGCCAAATGTTATTCTTATTTGTCCAACAACATGAAAATAGTAATAAATATAAAAACATTAACTGTAAAACTGATCTAGAAAGATTGGGTCATGGACTCCTAGTTGTGTAATGTGAAAGCTACATGACATCAAGGTCCCAAGCATTTATTGTATGATGCTTAAGGCCGTTTTCAACATTATTTCAGTTATATCGCGGCGGCCAGTGCACCTATCCATGCTTTCCTGGAGTTTCTTTTACCAGTACTCCACACAGTATTCTTTTCAAGCCACAGGCTGCTTTCCCATATAACCATCATCAAAACAATGATCAGTTAAAAAAGGGGTCAGTAATGGTGTTGTGGCCTGGGTAAGCATCCTTTACTACTGGACAATTCAGGCTAAAACTTCAAATTAACTCTTACCAGATGACAAAATTCTAGCCTTGTCAAAATTGAAAGCATTTTCTGACGACAATTTCAACATGGCTAAAACGGTGCAATTGTTCTTTGATAGGGTAAAAAACATAGTGGGAAAAGAAGAAAATGCTGGGTACCAGCATTTTCTCCTTTTTCCACAATATTTTCAAAAGGCTTCTTTCCTAGGGTCATTAAAAGTCAGCACTGTGTGGTTAAAGGGTTAACTCATACATTTAATTTTTTACCTGAACAAATTGTAAAGATTTCACTGTAAATGTCCATTTTCATTTCTTTATCTTCCTCCTCCACATCATCATCTCCATCATCACCCTTGTTTCACACCACATTTATGTCCCCTTTACATTTCTTACATACATTAAAAGTAAGATTATCAAAATTCTGAAACGGGTGGTATCTCTCTACAGACATCGCATCAGGTGGGAGGGGTTTAGCCATGTGTCGAAAGTCTTCAGGGCGCATCTCGCGTGACATTAACTGGAAGAAAAATAATGACAAATCTAACCTATTCAGATATCAACAACAGAATGATATTATTTAAGCTATTACCTGCTTTAGAATTACTGTTTTCTTTCCTCACTACTCATTTTTTATTTTGTTGGGCCAGATAATACTATTAAAACTTCAACTATAAACTCATACAAGCAGTAAGTTGTGCAGGATGAAAAATAGAACCTTGCTGAAAAAATGCTGTTATACCATTACAACACACCATCCTATTATCTGTTGTTACCAAAATTATAAATTGCCTATTGTTGACAGGTTAATTCAACATCATTCTTTGTCAAGTTGGTCCATAGATGTGGCATGGGATCAGACATGAGACACTGTGTTTACAAATCCTTCTGTAAAAAATTTACTCTTTACCAAATGACATAATTTCAGACTTGTCCAAATTAAAGAGATCTGAGGACGACAACTAGAATGTGTCCCAAATAATTAGATTTATCTTTGGAAAAATTAAAAACATTCAGTGATAAGAAAAAAACAACTAATTATCAGCATCTTTTTTTTTTTCCTTTTCACACTTTTCCTTTTTGTACTATGTTTTCAAATGCTTTCTTCCTCATAGTTGCTAAAACTTAGGATTGTCCTGTATATTGTTGAGCCATTAGGAATTTGTGTCAAAATAAACATTTTACCTGTCTAGCGTGAGACTCTGCCGGTGTAAGGTAATCATTCCAGTCTATTTCAATCTGCTTACTCATGGTTGAAGTCACATGACTTGGAAGTAGGCGGTACTTAATTGAATCTACTAAATGCTGATTGGTTCTTGCAAGATCAAGGATATTTTTTGAAGTCAAGTTGTGTGAAATAGAACTCTGGCTGTTTAGTGGATCAAAAGCACCTTGAATCAACTGCAGACCTCTAAAATGATAAATATAAGAATAATAATACAGCAATAATTAATACACTAACAAACTGTATGGTACTACAAGAATTAATACAACAACAAGATAATATTACCTCATTCAACATCATTAGGGCGGCTATATAATTTTTCTTAAAGTCATATCCTCATACATCAACATTCATGTAAAAATCAAACAAATAGAATTACTAGGTATGAATCAAGCAATTTTGTATTCATTTTCAATATAAAGGTATATTAATTTTTTGCTGATTTTTATTTTTTACCAGTACTTTGCACAAAGGTCTTTCCAAGCCACATTCTCAGAATGCAATAACTATCATCAATCCTCAGGAAGAACTTGACCAATTTGACCAATCCCAAGGACCGAGCAGAGACTCTTAGTTGTATAAATGTATAAATCATTCTGTTGTCTACTGCTACAGTAAATGTTTCTGTCTGACAGTATCAACCTGCACATGTTTGGCTGGTTCTTCTTTGGCTACACTTCATTGAAACTATAGCTTGTAGGAATAAACATAAATTCACAACTATTATATCTAGGGTATGTTCTCACCAACCATTCCAAATAATGCTCCAATTACAAATTCTAAGCCTAGCTTCAAAATTTCTCATCCAATCAGACAACTTGTCTAGGAGTTTAGAATTAACCTAGAATTAAGAATGACTGGTGAATTCAGCACAGATTTACAAATACCTGTAAGATTCATAGAGATTTATCCTCAATTCATGTCGTTCACTAAGTAATTGTTGTAAAGCCATCTGACATTCCTGAAACTGCATGGCATAGAAGGCTCGAGACGAGGCTAGTTCATCACTCATTACTCTAAAATGGAGAGATTTAAGATTGTTATATTCACAAACTAGTTCTCCTTTTTTACTCACAAAAACACAGCAATACAAAATTAATCCTTTACCAAGCAATCACTAGCTTCAACACTTCTCAAAAACTCTTAAACACACAACAAAGTTGCCTTGATAGTCAGCTTTAATAGTAGCAACTTGCCAATTTTCATGTCTCGATCTGAAAATTATGACGTATTAAATGTGATAATTGGTCAACATATTAGAACTGGTTGGATAATAGACACAGATGAACGCTGTATTCAACACTTTTTCAGTTATATGTGGCTGCTAGTAAACCTATTCATACTTTTCTGGAATTTCAATTTACCAGTATTTTGTACAATATTTTTCCAAAGCAGCTGGCCGATTTCCTACATGACCATTATTGAAACAATGATCAGTGGTGAGAGAGGAATGAATCTTGTTGCAATGACTATCATCAATCCTTGGAAAGAAATTCGCTGAGCTGAGGATTCAAACAAGCAAACACCTGGTCTCAAGTACCAACAGTACCACCAGGGCTTGGCTCTCAAGATTTAAAAACTTCAGGAAGGATGGCATTAGAAAACAGTGTGGGAAAAGGAGAAAATACCCTATTCTAAGACAAATTTAAACATTTTGGCCACAGTTGTCATCTGCAAATGCTTTCAATTTGAACAAGTCTAAATTTTTGTCATTTTGTAAAAAGTTAATCTATATCCTTTACAAAACTGTAAGTAGAATTTTCTCCTTTTTTTAGAATGCTTTCTAACCATTAATAGATGAATTCTATCATGTGAACTACTTTCTATTTTTGTCCGCAAATGCTTTCAATTTGGACAAGTCTAAAATTCTATCATTTGGTAAAGAGTTAAAGATGAGAGAGATTTTTAGTTAAACTGAGATCATAACCTGTAACAAGGCATACTTACTGAGCTACCCTGACGAGGAAAATGTGCCCTTACCTGCAAGCTAAATATTTACTCCGCCACATGTCTGCTTGAATTGAGATTTTGTCCAAGTGCTCATAATCTTCCACCATTTTCTTGGAATAGTCCCCAATCTCTAATGACAGCACAGCTTTGTCTCTGTGGTGAGAGAAAATGTAACTTGTATGAAATGTACAACTTTTAAATCTTCCTTAGATTACATGGATTGCCTCTGTAAATTAAGATCAAATATAAGAATGTACAATGTATGTGAGCAATTCTGACAAAAAGAGACACTGCTTCTTATCAACAATTTTTCCTTCTGTGCTAAATGCTTCCAGATTTGTTTTTTCAGCAAAATTCTGGATCTAACACAGCAAATCACAGCCTCAAAAAACCAAGAGCTCTGTAGGTCCAGGCAATATACGCCTGAAGGGAGCTATCTATCAACATTCAATTCCCTTCGATACAATGGATCAGTACTTTCTCAAGAGCATTGTTCTAATATTTTACCAAACAGTTCTTTGTTAAATGTGTCTCCAATGAATTTATGAAAACATTGTGGGAGAAGAAATTACTTGCAATAAATCCAGGGGCTTCAGAGAAAAGGAGATTGCACAATTTAAGAGCCTATTACATTTGACCTTTTTCTTTGATCTAGACCTTGGTGCCTGACCTTTGAAACCTCTGCTCTACATGTCAACTCACTAGGGTGCACACATGTGTAAAATATTTTCAACAAGAGCGGCAAATTGTCGCAAGATACGCCCGTCCCACCGCCAGTTGTCGAGGGGGTATAATAATCGTAAAGGGCAGGTAATGCAACAAACATGTTTACCAAGTCTCAAGTCAATTTGACTTGAGGTGACAAAGTTCCATTCCGGACAAGCAAGAAATACTGTAAAAATGAAGATCAAAGTGGAATTACTCAAAATCTGTACTAGGTAGAGTTATTGCTCTTGCGCACTGTACTCTGTAATATTGCAACAAACATGCATACCAAGTTTGAAGTCACTCTGACGTGAGATGACAAAGTTATATTCCGGACAAGCACTAAATGCTGTTAAAAAAAAATGATCAAAGGGAAATAACTCAAAATTCATGCTAGGAAGAGTTATGGTTCTTGTGCACTGCACTCCGTATATTTTCAACAATCATGCATACCAAATTTGAGGATGTTCAGACTAGAGATGACAAAGTTATATTCCGGACAAGCAGAAAATGCTGTAAAAATGACAATCAAAGGGAAATAACTCAAAGACAGCATGAGGTAGAGTTATGCTTCTTTCACACTGCACTCCGTATTATTGCAACAAACACAAATCCCAAGTTTCAAGTCAATCGGACTGCAGATGACAAAGTTATGCTCCGGACAAGCAGAAAATGCTGTAAAAATGACGATCAAAGGGAAATAACTCAAAGACAGCACAAGGTAGAGTTATGCTTCTTTTGCACTGCACTCCGTATTATTGCAACAAACACAAATGCCAAGTTTCAAGTCAATCGGACTAGAGATGACAAAGTTATGCTCCGGACAAGCAGAAAATGCCGTAAAAATGACGATCAAAGGGAAATAACTCAAAGACAGCACAAGGTAGAGTTATGCTTCTTTCGCATTGCACTCCGTATTATTGCAACAAACACAAATCCCAAGTTTCAAGACGATCGGACTGCAGATGACAAAGTTATGCTCCGGACAAGCAGAAAATGCTGTAAAAATGACGATCAAAGGGAAATAACTCAAAGACAGCACAAGGTAGAGTTATGCTTCTTTCGCACTGCACTCCATATTATTGCAACAAACACAAATCCCAAGTTTCAAGTCAATCGGACTGGAGATGACAAAGTTATGCTCCGGACAAGCAGAAAATGCTGTAAAAATGACGATCAAAGGGAAATAACTCAAAGACAGCACAAGGTAGAGTTATGCTTCTTTCGCACTGCACTCCGTATTATTGCAACAAACACAAATGCCAAGTTTCAAGTCAATCGGACTGGAGATGACAAAGTTATGCTCCGGACAAGCAGAAAATGCTGTAAAAATGACGATCAAAGGGAAATAACTCAAAGACAGCACAAGATAGAGTTATGGTTCTTTCGCACTGCACTCCGTATTATTGCAACAAACACACATGCCAAGTTTCAAGTCAATCGGACTGGAGACGACAAAGTTATGCTCCGGACAAAGAACTGGACGCCGCCCGCCCGTACGCCATGGGTGATTCCATAATACGTCCCATCTTCGACGGGCGTATAAAAATTTAAGTGCATGTGACCTTTGACCCCCCATGGTGACCTTGACCCCTTAGGTCAACAACCTCCACTCTGGACATCATCTCATCTAGGTGTATATGTGTGTAATATTTTAAAATCAGACAAGGAAATCAAGAGATTTACAGCAGATTGAAAACAAAGATGAAATTGAAGGACAAGTGGACAAGACAGCATCTGCACCCTTGCACTGCAAATCAATCTTCAGAAGAGATTTGCCTAACTGTGGATTTGAACCAGCAACCCCCCATGGCTGCAAGACGTAACACTATTCTTTCTACTGTTAAAGTTTTGACATACAAAACATGTTCTACCTTGTAAGTCTTTCTACCCTATGTTGTAGGTCTTCACCAACTGATGCTACTAAAAGTTTCTTCAGTTCTTGGTTCACCTAAAACATCAAAGTTACTACATATGTAGTATACATCACATACAACAATTTACTCTTCACTTAATTACAAAAATTTTGGACATGTCTGTATTTGAAGCATTAGATTTTGCAGACAGCATATCAAATGTGGCTAAAATAAAGGAAATGTTATAAAGAAAGTAGTGGAAAAAGGAGAAAATGCTGTTTACCACCATTTTCTCCTATTTCCATAATGTTTTCAAAAGCTTTCTCCCTAGTGGTCAAAGTCTGAAATAAGCCTGAGAATGCAGTTTTGTATTGTTGGTGAATATAGTCCCTGTGCTTTTTGTGCTTTCTGATCTTGATCTTTGTTCTCTAGACAAGCTGGATTTACTTGTGTCTTCAATGACAGAGAAAGGTTTTAATATTACCTGAAGTTGAACATCAAGCTGGTTCCTCAAAAGCTGCTTTTCCTCTTCCAACTGTTTCAGTTTGTCTTCACAGTTACACATACAAAGAAGCTGGCCACCATCTTTTTTACATTCAGCAATTGTAGTCACAGCTTCTTTAGCTCCACATTCTGACTGGGAACCAGCACCTGGCAAATCCTGTGATACACTACAGAGGGATAAGTTATTTGTATTTTGGACAGGTAAGTTATTGCATGAAAGGCTATCTGAAATAACTGGTAATGAGTTTGGTGATGTTAAAGCCACAGTTGGTAACATATCTGAAGCAAACACAGGGACTGTCTTCGAAATGGTTGCTGCAAGAGAATTGGAACTTGGCTGGTTGTCAGACAGTGGTAAATTAGGAGTGTTATTTATTGTTGATGTAATTGGCCCAACTTTGTTAACTGGTTTCTCAGCAAGATTAACTGAGTGATTATTGAGTCCATTATCTAACTTAACTGAAGCATCCAGATCTGTGGCTTTTTGTGTTAGTTCAACAGCCTGATGCTGCTGTTGTTGTTGATGTTCATTTTCATTTAAGATATCCTTTATGGCACTTTCACTCAATACTAGTTTGATTTCTTTTGATGTGATAGTTTTTCCTTCAGTTTCTGACTTCTTCTCTTCCTTTTTACCTTGTCTGTTTGCATTTTTCTTTGATTTCAGATCAAATCCATATTTTGGCAGTGGGTTCTGAAGAAGAACTGTTCCTTGAGTTATGTTTGATTGCACCACATTTCTTCTTGGTACCACAACATTGCTTGTTTTCTTGCGAGGATTTACTGTTATTGTGTTTGATGCCATTTCCGTTCTTTGTAAGCCTCTGTTCTTCTTGTTTCTATGAAATCAGTATTTTACCAATCCTGTAAACAAAATTTATTAAGACGAATGAATATTTTTCTCCATACAAGTCTCTTTAATTTCCATATAGAATCTGTCACTGAATACCGATTAAAAATATGCTTACACTTTTTTTTTACTGTTTTGGTGACTCAGGAATTTCAAAAGAACAAAAGTGAAAATCCTGTGACCTATTTGTATGCTAAGAAAACAAGATGAACAAAGCAAAAAGGGATATCAAACTCCTTCTAAATCACAGAAAAAAGTATTCATTTAAAAGGAATTGTAACTCCTATCATCTAAATAAACCAACATCTCTCTAGTTGTGTCAAAAGAAAAAAATATTTGCAAATCTTTTCCTCTGAATATACCAAGCCTGTAACAACAGTAAACATGCTACATTCTATCACACTTGAATAATCACAAGATTCACTACAAAAAAAATCTCTGCATCTGTAATGAAGTTTCTTTATTTTGTAAAATTTTTAAACACAATATGTTTCCACTGTATTTCCTGTACCTCTCTTAACCAGTAGAGCATGAAATAAACCTACAATACATATTTAGTCTAAATCTAAGACCAAAACAATAGCAGTTATAAGACTGCTCTTGTTCACTCTAGCTACTCAATGTAGACAGAGCAGATCAAAGATCAGACTGCATGCTCTGAGCAGTCTAATCTAGATCTATACTAACAAAAAAGGCCATTGAATTAATGAAAGACCCTTAAAGGGTTAAAATAAAATACTATAATTTATGTCAATCCTGAATATCCTGAACCTATCACAGGCAATGTTCAATATAGATTTTATAATTAATCCTTAGAGGGCAGAAAAAAAAAAAGTATTTTCAGTCCGGAAATATGACATAAGTTGGTGCAAGGTTGCTTTCATCTATGGTGTTTCAGCAAAGTGGACAATGTAGATCAAAGATCAGACTGCGCTTTATTTGCAGTCTGATCTTGATTTACACTGGCTGCCAAGGCAACCCTTGTTGTGAAAGGCGTGACAGGTTAACATAAAGACAGATACTGTATGATTAATGAGCACAATTTTTTATGTCACGCTCAGACAAAATATTGCATTTTCATTGCCATACCTGTATCAGAATACATGTATGTCAAACAGTGGTGGGCAATGTAGATAAAGATTTGGTTCTCAGGCTGCATAATTAGGTGCAGTCTGATCTTGGTCTAAACTGACCATGAAAACAACAAAGTAAAGGCCCACCAAAGAGATGTTAACTTAATACTAAAGAGGCAATTGAGAGTTAAGTAAAGACAAAGAACCCTTAAAGTGCTTTCACATTTCAAATTGCCTTTCTGGCCAATGTAGATCAAGATCAGACTGCATAAAATGTGCCGTCTGATCTTTGATTTACACTGTCCACTTTGCTGAGACGTTCTGAACAAGAACAGAATTGAATATAATTATGATTTATTCAGTCTTATTTCCAGAGTGAAAATATCCATCGAATTTATTTGGTGTTCTAAGGGTTGAAATGACACTCATGTATCAAGATGTGGCTGTAAATTGTCATATGCTAGTTTTGCCTTGGGCAGTGCTCGTTAACAAGTACATGTATATCTTAACAAAGCATGACCGACTTGAATATAGTCTTAATTTGCTGGAATGCCCTTAACTCCTTACCACAAAATAAAATTTTAGACTGGTCCAAATTGAAAACATTTGCAGATACATTACATGTAGCATAAATGGTCTCATTTGTAACAGACTTGGTAGAAAACATTGTGGGAAAAATGCTGGTTTCCAGCATTTTCTCCTTTACCAACAGTCTTTCAAAAGTCAGGATTGCATGGTAAAAGGTTAAACCTGCTTTTGCAACTATAAAATTATCTTTGAGGCCAGTGTAGATCAAGAGCAGACTGCATAAAATGTGCCATCTTATCTTAGATCTACACTGCCCACTTTGCTGAGCCACTATTTATAAAAGCAACTTTTGTAAATATTTGGGTCTTTTTTCCAGATTGAAAATGTCTGCAAGGTTAATTCTGCACTTTTAGGCTTACCTCTTTACCAGAGACACCAAATTTTAGTCTCATCCAAACTGTTTAACTCTTTACAAAACAATCCTGTGTGTTGACAACAATGGGAAATAAAGCTTTCGAAAACATTGTGGGAAAAGGAGAAAATGCTGGTAACCAGCATTTTCTCCTTTTCCCACAATGTTTTTTTTTTTATCCTGTCAGATGCACACTCCATCCTTTCAACCAAATTTAATTTTTCATCTGCAGATCTATACTTTCAAGTTGGGCCAGTCTGAATATTTGTCGTTTGCTTAACTGTCATTAATTATGGAGATACATTAAGCCCCCTTTTGCCACAGCATGGCTCATAGATTTGTAATTGACTGAAAAATACTGATTACAGTAAAGCAAAGTGTATCATAAACCTACATTTCATGATTATAAATGAAATTTACAGTAGAGTGACGATACATGACTTATTAATTTGCCTTATTATTTGTTCACATTTCCTTCTCTTCCCACAAGGTTTTCAAAAGCTTTCTTTTTCACAGTTGTTAAAACTAAGACTGTGTAGAGATGGGCTAGCAGAGCCAGCAACATGAATAGAAACACTTGAGAAGAATCTAAGTACTATTATCTTCATGTTCTTTACTGATCAGGACCCAATATCTCAAAGCACTTTAAGTGCTAAGATCATCGTAAACCGACCTTAAGTCCCTCGTAAGCATTTTCTCATCTCTCTCAAAACACCCCAACTTAAGGGCTGATCGTAAACCCGATCTTAAATTACGACCACTCCGAAGCTACCTCAACGTAATTGTAGGCTGTTTTCAGCCATGCATAAAACGCTGTGTTGCGTTTTATTTTTCAAAATGACATTATTTTCACACGTGAACAGATCTCACAGAAGAAACAATATAGCTCGGCGAGTTTTACAGACAGAATGAATCCCCTGGATTAAATGGATGACACAGAATTAATTAGAAAATACTACCTCGACCGAGGATCAATTGTTACCCTCTGCAATGTTCTTGGTGGAGCACTTCAAAGAACAAGAGGGTCATTCGCCCTAAAGCACTCACCTGAATAAAGTCATCTAGGGTTGATAAAACTGAAGAGATCCTAGTTGTGATGATGTAAAACACACCATTGTGAGTGACCTACTTTTTAACCGACTTGTCCAACTTGATGCAGATATCATCAAGACAAACATTTTGGTTGGTTTTTTGAATGACGTTTAACGTTGTTTTCAACATTATTTCACTTATATCACAGCGGCCATTGCACCTATCCACACTTTGCTGGAGTTTCTTTCACCACTACTCGGCACAATACTCTTTCCAAGCCACTGGCTGCTTTCCCACATAACCATTGTCGAAACAATGGTCAGCAGTGAGAGAGGAATGAATCCTATTGCAATGAATATCGTAAGTCCTCAGAAAGAAATTGGCCAAGCCAGGAATCGAGCCAGTGACAAACATTTTGACAGTGATTCATGAATATCAGCTGAAAATGAAACCTCTAGACTGTACACAAGTTTTTCCAAGATTTGGCCCCGTGACCAACTTCTTGTCTGATATATCATCAAGATAAACATTTTGACAATGTTTCATGAGTGTCAGACTGAAAATTTGGCTTCTAGACCGAGATTTAGCCCAGTGACCAACTTTTGAATCTGTTTTCACCAAATTTCTAACTTGTCCGAGATAGAAAAACCATTTTGACAATGTTTCATGTGTATCAGACTGAAATGCAGCCTCTATATCTAAAGAGGACATACATAAGGGGACACTGGCCACAAACATTACAAGGGTATATAAACAAAAAGACATTATACATAAATCCATTATCTCCCGCTAGATGGCATTCTACAAATACACATCTAATTTGGGCATTCTGGGTACAGAACCGGACTACTTTTCAAAACAACAACCGTTACTTTGAATTTCAAAATGAAATAAACGTTTACTCAATAAAACGCTACCTGGTGCAATTCATTCAGCTATGATCAGCTAGCATGTAACCTACGCATCGGCCATTTATTAACACAGGCCCTACATGCTTGGGTAATAGGCTAATAGCTTCAGTATAAGCCCTACTTTTCCCAAGTATTCGGGGATGGGTGATGCGTCATAGCAGACAGGTCGAATCTTCGAAGAATATGACATGCGCAGACAACGTACATAAATCTAAAGGCAAATAAGGGGACACAAGGCACGGACTTAAAAACAAATCAAATAAAGGACCAAAATTGACTAACAAAGCAGGGATATTCCCATTTCCATGTATATTTGAGGGAAAATAAATATGTTTAAACTAAGAGAAACATGCAGCGAACAAAACAGACCAAAATCAGACATGTACTGTGTAGTATGATCAAGCGTTTTGGTAATTCTAGTCTTTTTGATAAACAGAGATACTCTTCCTGCATAACAAGGCTTGAAAAAGAACTGAACAAAAAAAATCACAAAGTGTTCAGAACTAAGGCTTGCAAAAGAACTGAACAAAAAAAAAACACAGTGTTCAGCTTTTATAAAATTTCAAGACCAACATTTATTACGAGTCACTGATTTAATCTGAAAGAAAAATACATATCAACAACCTAGCAATGTGTGGTTTCACTTTTTTTGAATATTATTATACAAGTTAAAATGATTTCTTAAAGACATTTCATCGAGTTGTCAGTGCGCAACATTTTTGCGCATGTCTCTATGCATCTCTGTTTTCTAGCGCGTAACTTTGTCTGATTGTAGTACTATTATTGGACTACTGATTTTTGCTGCAAGACATGGAGAATGTAGAGGTAGAAACTTTTTTTTTTTTTTAAAGATCAGTTTATGAAGGTGTAAATCATTCCTAAACAGCGAAAATGGAACATGTACATTTGTCGGACATTACTCATACGGATATTAAGTTTAGTTTGGTAAAAAGAGAAAATTACAAGGATTTCCTTCTTTTCAATGTTTTCAAACCCTCTTTCCTGGGTATTGATAGAAATCAGGATCGTTTGACTCATTTTGCTATAAGGTACGTAAGTAATCTATGCCTTTGAGTAATTCCTGGACAGTTCTACTTGTATTGTTCTTCCATTCTCCCATCTATTAGAATATACCACATGTATTTGGTATTAACCCTTTCCTAAATGAATTAAATTGAAACTTCAAAATTGAAAGAAGGTGCAGACGACAAATTAAACAAGGTTTAAATGAGACTAAAAGAACCATTTGTGCAGAAAAGGTTGTGGGGAAAGGCACAATTGCTTGTAATGAACAATTACCCCTTTTACCAAAATGTTTTCCAAAGTCGTCCATTATCAATGTTAAATCGAGACTATATCAAGGAAAGGGTTGACACAGTACAATCGTTATTGTGAAAAAAACATGATTTAGTGATAGAAATAATACATCTTACAAAGTAATTTGAAATTTTGGGTGTTTTGTGTCACTTTCTTTGTTCCAAGGGAGGTAATTGAGTTCGAATATTGGGAAAAGTAGCCTGGCAGCCTAGCTTTTTTTTTTGCATTTTTTGATAAAGGATATAATCATGTATATTTCTGAGAAAAATGAGAAAAGTCTTTGCGCTAGATTTTTTTGAGGGTCAGATAATGTCCTGATTTCTGATTTTCTGTGATACAATAAGCATTTTGTGGGCTAAGGGTTTTATTGAAACATAGATAGCGTATCATTACTTTGAAATATCTGTTAATTTCTCATCAAAGTCAGAGGATCCATTGGTTCACTATGAATTTAAAACAAGAGAACATGATTTGACTGAAATTACAGATTTTAATCACAAATTCTGACGTATGCTGCAATTGTGGGTTTTTGTGTAATATGAAAAAAGGGTTATGTTCTTCGTGGGCTCAGAACTTTTTGGTTCATCACGCAACGTCCGATTATCTCTTCGCATATTGAAAGAACATACTTTGGAATGTTTCTGTGTCAAATTTCACGAAATTCTCTGCGCTAGAAATAACTCGCTGAAACGCCTTTAATCACGATCTCTGTCAGTCTGTGAGCATCCGGAGTATCATATCCGAAACACATGCAAGTGCATGAAAAATATCAAAACGACTAAGTAAATCCTTATTCCGATTTACCCAGTTCTCAATCCAAGTCCAGGCTATTCTGAAAGTTACTCAACTGATAAATCGATCAAATATTTCTACATAAGTCTGGAGAACAAAACAAAATCCAAACCTGTAGGCTGTTGCAAATGTGTAGCTAATAACGATCATCAGATTACTTCCTGAAAACTGTGGGTGCTGTCTGCAGTTGATACAGAAAATCTAGAGATAAGTCTTACTTAATGTTGCTTTGAACAAGGCAATTATCAGTTGCTAAGGCATGGAAAAATTTAATGAGATAAAAAAAACATGGTGAGAAACATTTTTTTGTTTTGTTCCACGAGGAAACCTGACATATGTTGCTGCAAAGCAGATATATTTTTTTTTTAAAAAGGGAGAATAATAGTTACGAGTTATGTGGGAAAAAAGGTTTTTCCCCTTTGACCAGTGTACAGGCCTCAGTGTACAGATAAGGCGTAAAAAAAAAAATAGTTTGTTTCGGGTAACCCGACCCTACCTAGAGATTTTGCCCCGACCCTATTTTTTTTTGTCTTCCGATAAAAAAAAAAAAATCAGCCTTTTGTCATACTGTGTCACAGGACGCCTGTTTCGGCAAATATTGCGCATTATATTATAGGTGTATAATCATGTACTACTACATACATAATTATGCATGAAAACTCCTACGCCTGTACAAAAGCTATCTGTATCGGAGTATAATGAACCGACCTTAAACACTAATTGTCAAACGCAATAACGTGGGTTTTCCATTTCTAAAAATACATACAAGCAGGCGGAGAGATCGGGCTTTTTCGCTCACTCCACACAGGAACTTCTGTTTATTGAACGTTCGTATCCTATCGCACGGTTACAAAAGACAAACGGGTACCAGTTTTATCTTCTACAACAAATCACGCCCGAAATACTGCGGTACTATACAGACTGTGTAACGAACTTTTACTTGTGATTTTCGCTTTTCTTCGCGTAAAATATAGACAGGATCCCGTCATCTCTGTTGTCATCACCGCATTTCCGGTTCTGTAGTGCATTGTCGCTACTTTCGGTTTGCTAGATTTCAGATTGAACAAGTTCTGTTCATTCGGCAAAAGTGCTAGCATGCTCCAGAACTACGAACAATTAAGGTGTTCAATGCAGATATAACATTCGAAAAATTTTAATGGACGTTTCTCTTTGCAACTTATCTGACAGGACGGACTGTGGACTAAACTAGACGACGGCAACGATAGAAGTTTAGATTTGTATCAAGCGTCGATAGGTGTTCATATTAGACAGGTATTTTCATATTTTTTTTCTATCTCTGTTACAATGAGGCAACAATAATTTCTTTCAGAAAATATAAATCTACCCAAACTTGCCTTGTTCTCGCTCTGCCCCCCCCCCTTTCACTCAGCTTGATTTACCCTACCTGGTCTTAAAGAAAAACCTGAAACTGCCTAGGCTAGGAGCCGCTATGCAAAAATTTTCCAAAGGCTTTCTAATCTCTCCTACACTTCCGGCAAGTGATGCCACTTTAGTTTCCAGGTAAAATGTGTCTGATCTATATAAAATTGAGGAGCAGCAGCACTTCTCCCACATTTCTTGACGGATTTGGGTAAAATTTTCACAGGATGTTTCTCATCATGTGACCTAGCGCATATTGTCAAGGTTTTGCAATTCATAGCTGCATCATGGAAAAAGGGGGCTTCATGTTGTATTTCATTTTTCACCAATATCTCTTTAATTAATACTGGACATATCTCAACGGATTTGGATGAAATTTTCACAGATCATGTGACCTAGCGCATATTGTCAGGGTTTTGGAATTTATTACTGTGTCATGGAAAAAGGGGGCTTCATGTCAAATTTAAACTGCGTCCATCCTTACAAAAGTCTGTTTCTTGTGAACGCAACTCCTCCCACATTTCTTGACGGATTTGGATAAAATGTTCATAGAATGTTTCTCATCATGTGACCTAGTGCAGATTGTCAAGGTTTTGCGATTTATAGTTGCATCATGGAAAAAGGGGGCTTCATGTTATATTTCATTTTTCACCAATATCTCTTTAATTACTTGACATATCTCAATGGATTTGGGTGAAATTTTCACAGATCATGTGACCTAGCGCATATTGTCAGGGTTTTGGAATTTATTGCTGTGTCATGGGAAAAAAAAATGTTTTTCATCAATGTATCTCCAACTAATGGACATAATTTCATGAAACTTCATATTTTTATTGCTTAATCAAAGCCAGTGACCAATGAGTCTGTTGTGCGTCCGTCTGTCCATCCATCAGTCCATGCATAAAACTTTTAGATCACAAGTAACACAATATATCCATTGAGCTACCCAGGTAGGTGCTAGAAATTCCAACACTTTAGTCTCTAAAGCTAGCTGCTTGAAATAGCAGCCATGTGGCGGCGTATATTGTGATGACGACACTCTTGTTTCACATTATAACTCTGAAGGACTACAAAAGTGGATACTTGTAATTTCAAAGTTGTGTCAAGAATGTGTGTTCTAGATAAAAAACAATATGCATAACCTTTGTTAACCCAACTTTTCTACAGATAAAATGTTTACTTTAAATCAGTATAATATATATAGTCCTCAAAAGTGTTCTGGAGGGGGAGGGTATTAAACATAAAAACAAACGAAACATTCTAGTATTTATTCAGTTTATTTAGAAACTTGCAAATAAATGTTTTTCACTTTTTCAGCTGTTTTAGCTCTTTACCACACAATCCACAGTTTTAACAATCCTTGAAAAAAAACTTTTGAAAACATTGTGGGAAAATTGAGGGAAAAGGAGAAAATGCTATAAACCCATATTTTCTTTGTTTCCCATGTTTTCTACCCTTCCCAAAACAAATTTCAATTTGTGAATTACATTTGTTTTGTTGTCAGCAAATACTTTTAATTTGGACAAGTCTAAATAATTTCAATTCAGAAAAGAGTTAAACAAAAGTGGACAGCATTCAGTGGGGAAAAAAGATGCAAATATAGAAGTATAGTTTAGATAGAATTTGACCATTTACCGCACAATCAGAAAGTTAGTGACAGACTAGAGGTCTTTTGAACACATAATGAGAAAAGGGACTCAGAGCTGGTAGCCACCATTTTCTCTTTTTTTTCCATTTTCGAAAGCAAATACCACCATTTCAAAATGTTTTTTTTTTGGGGGGGGGGGATTAAAAAAAAAAAAAAAAAAAAAAATTCGTCCCTACCCTACCTAAGATTTTTGGAGACGTTACCCTAAACAAACTATTTTTTTTTTAGGCCTAACCATGCTTCCGTACAAACCAAGATTCTTTCAAGAATTTTGTTTGAACATAGAAGTTGATTTATTGGGCAAATCAAAATCTTTGCAGGGATTCTGAGTAAGGCCACAGCCGGATCATATTAATAAATGTGGTGGAATTTCGGTCAGATGATGGAATATAATTAAAGAGGCTTTAAACCAGATTTCTTATCCTTTTTTTTTTTTTGGAGGGGGGTATTTTGCAGGGAAAAAAACATGCGGAGAGAAATTTTTCATATAAACAACAACAAAACAAACAACAACTGAAGAAAAAATGAATGTGGTGGGGCTTCGAAGCCATGATTAACAAAACTATATTTGGCAATTCTTATGAAGAAGGCTTAGTTGGTGGGTATTTTTATTTCCAGCTTTTGGGGTCAGCTTTTTCAATAAAAAGAGTTTCAGCAGTGTTCGAAGAGGCTCTTCAAGGCAGTTGCAGACAACAAATAAAGTGTGGCTAAAATGGTAGAATTTTTCTTCATAGGATATAAAGCATTTTCTATCACTTTCTCTCTCACTGAAAACTGAACATTTTCTTTTGCAAAAATGCAAAAAACTTAAATACCCAACACCAGTCATGTAATAGTGTAGTTTGATAATTACGGGAGGTAAATGATAACAAACTACATACCTGTTCTGACAAGGAGTTATTTTCCTTGATCGGCACACACGTAAGTTTTAGAAATGGTGACTTCATGAAGATTTTTAAAATTTTTAACTCTTTACCAGACAATCCCGAGTTTTAACGACCCTAACAATGGGCTTTTGAAAACAGTGGGAAAAGGAGAAATCTGGTAACTAGCATTTTCTCCTTTTCCTGCTATGTTTTCTACAACATCAAAAACAAATTCCATCATTTGAACCACATTAGAAATTGTAGCCTGCAAATGCTTTCAGTATAGGACAAGCCTATATTTTTGTTGTGCGGCAAAGCGTTAAGCCTTTGTAAAATGTGTTAACCCCCTGTATAGTTTTAAGAATCTTGCTACAGGTTCACAGGATGTAACTGCAAACTTGGTAAGCCTTGACCTTACAGTTAGGAAACAGACAATTCTTTCAGTTTTCAGTCTATAAGCCCCTGTAAAACTTATAAACCCCATCGTTGGACCAGTTTTGACCCTAGGGCTATAAATGGGACAATACTGGGAGAGGTCTACTATGTGACATGCCACATTTGGTATTACAGTTAGGACTAAAAAAAATATGAAGTTTTCACTCTATAAGCCGATATTAACATAGTGACCTTTGTAGCGGGGCCAATATTGATCCCAATACTATAATTTGAACAGTATTAGTAGGGGTCCAATAGATGAAGCTAAATGCAGAATTTGGTTGCCCCATGCTTTATATACTTAGAAAAAAAAAAGTTAAGCGCCACTAACTTCAGATGCCTACAAAGGTTTAATTGGAAAGTCAAAGTTAGAATCGTGTATAGTGATGGCAGAAACATTGTTCCATAGATAAATTTCAATGGTAATCAATACGTGTACATGCACGTCCTTTATTGTCTTGACAACCATATCCGTGAACGTCTGATGTGGTGCAGAGCCCGAGCAGGTTGGAATTTGGCGTCATGGCGCTGGGTACACTGGTCTGATGAGTGAAGGATGTTGTTACACGTTATTGGTGGCAGAGTTCGTGTTTGGCGGCAACGTCAACGTCGATTTGCCCCAAAACACATCTAGCCTACCCATCAAGGTGGTGGTAGGTCTGTGATGATATGGGGATGCGTTTCATATGGATGTAAACTGGATCTCGTGACAGTACAGGGTACGCTAAATGCTCAAAACTATTGTGATGACATCGTTAATCCCTTCGTTGTGCCCCATTTCGACAACCATCCTCTTAGGACTCGACCTGTGTACATGAGCTCGACCTCACTGAGCAAGAGCTGTTGTTTTCTTCGGCAAAATGCCATAACAACTCTTCCATGGTCAGCGTGCAGTCCAGATCTGAACCCCATAGAACATGTGTTGGACATTCTGGGGCGTAGATTTCGTAAGAGAGCCTCCTGTTCGCACTCTACCGGAATCGAACGCTGCATTGCACCAGGAATGACAATTAGTGCCTCAACAGACCACCCAAAAACTTATTTGTAACATGCGTCGGAGGGCACAAGCAGTGATTAATGCACTTGGATCCTACACACGCTATTGACTGAACAGTGGTTACATCACATCTCTATTATGGGAACTATGGTTCTGTACCACCGAGCTATTGATCTGATACCCTATATGTGACTGACAGTAAAGGTTTTTCAGAGTTAATAGCTACATATGTATAATAACACACATTTCTCAATATTCTCTCTAATTTTATGAAAACTGCAATAATATTGAGTATTTTCACTCTCGTATGCCGTTAATAAACAGCTCTAACCATAATTGGTACGTTTTTTTGCATAAAACTCTCTCTGTTTTGTTTCTGTGTTAATGCTAGTTAGCACTTGTTTAAAAATTGAGGGTGGCGCTTAACTTTTTTTCTGAGTATAGTTTAGAAAAAAGAAGAGTTGAATTTTAAAAGTTTTCACTATATAATAATAAACCCATGTAAAACTTGTGACCCCGGGGCAGGGCCAATTTTGATCCTAAAGCTATATTTTCAAGGGTTTTTGGTAGAGGTCTATAGGTGAAGCTAGATGCTAAATTTTGTAGCCCTAGGCCATATGGTTTCAGACAAGAACATTTTTAAAGATTTTCAATATTTTTCAGGTTTGTTGTCGTGGCAACCAGTTTTTATTGGAATCAGATTCTTTGAAGGAAATCTGAAAAGTACCATGGCAGGATCATGTCTGTGAAGTTTCATCAAAATTGGATGGGTAGATTCAGGAAAGAAGATGTTTGAAGTTAATGCAAACACGGACAGATGCACATATGCACCCACAGACTGCTGGTTGGACAGGTGAAAGAGGGACACCAGGAAATGACATATGGCTGCTGGCACTCAGCCAATGGAGCTAAGAAATTCCCTTACAAGCCTTTTCCTTTCTGTTTCAAGGTTTTCTAAAATTGATCTACAGCAAGACGAAATAGAGGCTCTCCTCTAGCAGTAAACGTTTGCATGTTTTCCTGCTTAACCCTTTACAATACAATCTTGAGTTTCAGTGACCCTGTGGAATAAAGCTTTTGAAAAATTTGGACGAGTCTAAAGTTTTGTCTCCTGGTAAAGGATGAAGCTATCTTGTCCATCAGCAAGGAATATTTCAAAACGTGTTCGCAGATGGTCACTGTAGTAGTATTTTGAAATCCTTCTGGCAGTAGAGAAGTTTTTAAACCTTTGCTAAACAGTCTTGTGTTTTCTAGCCCCAGAGGAAAAAGTCTTTTGATAAATTGTTGAAAATGAAGAAAATGCTTATGACCAGTACATGTGCTTCCCACTTTTCCCCTTTTATACCTTTTCAAATAAAAATCTAATAGTTTAACCCTTTACAAAACAATCACAGCTTTTAACGACCCTGAGGAGGAAGGCTTTTGAAAACGGAAAAGGAGAAAATGCTGGTGACCAGCATTTTCTCCTAATCCCACAATTTTTTCTACTCTATCAAGAACTACTTTCGTCATCTGAGCCACCTTTAATTTTTCGTCTGCGAATACCTTGAATTTGGACATGTCCAGAATTTTATCTTTTGGTAAAGAGTTAAGACATATCTATATGTAATTTGCTGTCTGCAAGTGCTTTTAATTTAGGCAAGTCTAAAATTTCGTTGTCTTGTAAAAAAGTTTGACAAACATTGACAGCTGGCACACCCTCTCGCAGACAACAAAGGCTTATTATAAAAGCTCGTCTGTTGGCACATCGTGCTCAGGTGAACACAAAACCAAGACTGTAGTGATGAGGTAAGGGCAAGGTTAACCCTTTAAGCTCTGAAAAACCAACTGGGCACTGCAAGTCTGGAAATAAAGGCTTTTTTAATTTTTTTTTGTGCAGAATGTCTTAGCAAAGCAGAGAGAGTACATCAAAGATCACACTGCACATTCTCTGCAGCCTGATCTTGATCTACAGAGGCCACAAAGGCAACTAAAAATGAGAAAGCTCCTTGCAGATTTAGGATTTGATAAAATAACAGCAAGGCTAACTTATACCACATCTTTGACAATTTATTGATTTTTTATACGTTCAGTTATTATCGATTTTTTTTGTTCAGATCATTTTCTAACTTATCTAAAAGTACAACAGAGAACATTTAAAAGATTAAAGCAATTTTTCACATCCTCTCCTTTCATGTTACAAGTTCCTAAAACTCTTCCCTAGTGAACAAAACAAAATGAAAGAAGAAGAAAATAAATGTACATTTAAATAATGACAGAGTCAACAAAATATACATACACAATTTGCATTTAACCCATTTATTTTGTGTACATGCTATTCTTAGATTAACCTAAAACTATTACAAATCCTACAAAAAACAAAAATGTTTAGGAGAGAAAATAATTTAAAACGAATGGTAGTGAAAACACTGTGGAAAATGGAGTAACTGCCCATTAAACGCCAACTGCTTCTTTTCTCACTTTCTTTTTCCAACAGCTGCCATTGACTGATGCTCAATAAGTTGGGGCCAATAAGTGGTATTCCCACCACAGTTGGTCAAGAATAATTTTGTGAAAAACCCATTTCATCAAATTTGAACAAGAACAAGGTACAGCTAAAATTCCCTCAAGTCAACAAAAATACATGCTTTACACAAAGAATATCCATTTTTAACAATATTTCAAGTTTGAACCAGATAACAAAATTTTAGATTTGTCCAAATTGAAAGCTGTTTCAGACAGCAAATTGAATATGGTTCACATGACAGAAGACTAGCATGTCTTTGAAAGCAAAGAAAACATTGTGGGTAAAGGAGAAAATGCTGGTATAACCAGCATTTTCTCCTTTTCCCACATTGTTTTCTAAAGATTCTGTCAAAGTCACTGAAACAAGGGACTGTTTGGTAAAAGGAGAAAATACTAGTAGCCATCATTTTTTCCGTTTTCCACAATGTTGTTTACCCTTTCACAAACGAAAACTTTTATTTGAGTAACATCTTATTTGTTGTCTGCATATGCTTTCAATTTGGACCAGTCTGGTAAAGAGTTAAGGTTTAGTCTGTCAACAACGGGAGATAGATATTTCTATCAGTGAGAACCTTAAACTGGAGAAATAAACATAACAGCTCAGATACTTTCATTTTTGTTGTTTGTACAGCATCTTGTCCATTATCACACAAAAGCATTTTTTTTAGTTTAACATATTTGTTTTACATTGATTGAGAAACAAGTTCTTGCATCTAATACTAATCTCTCTCCATTCTGCTTCTTGGGAACTATACCAGAACTCGCGCCAAAATCTGTGTGGACCAATTAACAGTACCAAAGTTGACACCCACTCCCATGTATCAAAATTAGGACTTATGGTTACAAGGCCAACAATCTACCTCAAAACCACAGACACCACATAATGTTTGCAATTTTTTTTAGCCCCTATTGACATGTCTTTAAAACATCGTTGGGAAAGGGGCAAATGCATGTTACAAGCGACTGTGCCATTCTCAGTGTTGCTCTTGATTTCAAGCAGAACATTTTATTCTTTTTCCTTCAACTATTTCTCTCTTTTGTAACTGCATGATCTACTTGGAGGAAGAGGCTATACCCGTATTTAGAAGTATGCCAGTAAACCCAATGCCAGACATCAAAATTTTGGATTCATTCGATTTAAAAGCATTTGCAGATCACAAATTTATTAATGATGTGACTTCTCTCTGAAAGGGTAAAAAAAACACATGTGAGAAAGGCAGCATTTTCTGCTTTTCCCACCATGTTTTTATAGCTGTCTATGCTTAGGTTGTTAACACTGAATTGTGTAGTAAAGCGTTACAAAAGGAACACTCCCTATACCTCTACTTATGAGGCAATACCCATACTCTACCCCCGATTAGGTGACTACTGTGATGTTAATTTAGTGATTGTGTTGCTGTTAGGGTTAGGTGACACAATAGAAAAATAACATCGGACCAACCCTTTAGACTGCAGGTACACATACTCCCAATTTATGAGGTGTTTTCGCCAATTTTTGCAGTTTCAAACCCATTTTTCAGAGTGATTTCTCTTTTTCATCAACAATCTCACTTGTATTCATATCAGAAGCAATTTCTCCATATCCCACAATGTTTTATCATATTGTCAAAAAGTGAAATTTTCCTGGTCTTCACATATTTGTCCCTTGAGTTTGTGCAGTTGTGGTTGACAGTCTAAAAATAACCTGAAAAGTCTATAAATAGCCTGTGCAGAAGTCAGAAAAGGGGTACGGTTGCCAGTTCAGGTAATTATGAACTCATTGGCTTTCATGAACAGATATTTTCAATCAATACAAAACAAACTTTATATAATGTTGTAACTTTAGGGCTTTTCTAGACAGAATCTAAGATATAGAATATGTAAAATTGGACTGCACATTCTTTGCAATTTGTCCTTTATTTACAAATTGAAAAACACTTTAATTTTTCCTTGACAACCAGAGGGTAAATCCGCTATCTCCTGAAGCAAACTTGCAGAGGACAATGTTAAAAGCATCTTTGTAAAAATAGTTAATCAAAATAAATTATGATACACAAAAACATGAAAACATTATGACAAAAGGACAAATTGATCTTAACAAGCAATTTTCTCCTTCAGGCACCATGTTTTCTGTAAGTGGTCTGCTGACAGATGAAGAAACATATTAGATAAAAACCTGCTGTGTCTGTTTTGATTGTCTAGAAAACAAAATGAATAATATCATTGGGTAAAAAGTTTAAGAATAAAAATCACTAGTACTTACTAAGTATTCTACCTTCCAATCTACTTCTACGTATCAAATAAGTGTTAGGATTGGCTGAAACAGATAGCCTATGCAAACTCTCTATCAAGCTATACAAAAATTTCATAGAAACTTGATTTTTTGTTTCTCCATTCAATAATTCTTATTCAAAGTTTAAATTTTCAAACTTTCAATAACAGTACACCTACTTACAACAGCAAGTAAATTCAAGCAGAGTTTTGATTTTCCAGTAAAATAATCAACACAGCATTGATATATTTTTAATCATTTTTCATTCAAGTCATATAAGGAAAACCATGTATCAAGTGCAAATCAGATTTTGCATGATTTTTTGAATGACAGTAATTTTTCAGATCTGAAAAGCAAGTCAGATTTCAAACTTTTCCAACATTACCAGTACATTAGATGCAGCTTGTATTTTCAAATTTTAAATACAAAATCTTTGTTGATATCATGTTTATGCAATTCAATTTATATTCAAAGTTTTCTAGTAGTGTATTCAGTGCAGCTAAATATTTCTACTTTACCAATAAGAAACCTAATGCAGTCCAGATTTTCAAATTTCAAACAACAATATCAATGCAGCTCAGATTTCCAACTGTACCATTAACAGTTTAATCCTGCAGAGATTTACAAATTTCAAATAAAATATTCAACATAGATTCTCTGCTGACCAAAAAACATTCATTCTTGTTTGTATATTCAATTCATTAAACATTTAGAAAAGAAACATCAAATTTCCAACTTTTCCAATAGCATTTTCCATGCAACTCAGGTTTTCTGACATGTTCATGCAACTCAGGTATTTTACATTTTCAATAAAATATTCAATGCAGCCTATATTTGCAACTTTTAAAATTCAATGCAACAGAGATTTTTCCATTCTAGATCTATATTTAATGAAGGTGAATTTTCCAATTTTCCACTGGATAATTCAGTACAGCTCGGAATTTTATCTTTATTTAATGGAGCTAAAAAACATTTCTTTTCTACAATTTTATTTCCTGCAGCTCAGATTTTCAAATTTTCCAATAAAAAATTAAATGCAGCTCAGATTTTCAAATTTTCCAGTAACAAATTCAATGTAGCTCAGATTTTCATATTTCCAAAAACAAATTTTATGCAGCTGAGTTTTTCAAATTTTCCAGTAACAAATTCAATGCAGCTCAGATTTTCAAATTTTCCAAAAACAAATTCAATGAAGCTCAGATTTTCAAATTTTCCAATAACAAACTTAACGCAGCTCAGATTTTCAAATATTCTTTCAATAAACCTGGGGTAATGCAGCTAAAATTTTTCATATTGTCTAGTGCAGTGCAAAGCAGCTCAGATTTTCATTTTTTTCCTTTTGAAAATTAATGCAGCTGAATTTTTCAAATACTGTACTTCAAATAACAAATTTAATGCAGCTAAGATTTTCCAAATTTTCCAGTTACAAATTGAATGTAGTTTAGATTTTCCAATTTCCAGGTAGCAAACAGCAGGTGATGCTGCTAAAATTTTTCATCTTGTCCAATAATGCAGTGAAATGCAGCTAGGATTCCCAACCTTTCTAATAACATACTTCACTCTTTCCCACATGACAAAATTTTGGATTGGACCAAATTGAAAGCATTTACAGATAAAACATTTAATGTAGCTCATATGATGATTTTTTTCTTTGGCAGGATAGAAAAAATTGTGGGAAAAGGAGAAAATGCTAGTTACCGGCAGATTTTCAACTTTTACATTTACACTTTTAATGCAACTCTGCTTCTCAACATTTAAATCAGATCTTGTATGCAGCAAAGATTTTCAAATGCAGCTCATATTTTCTACTTTTCCTGTAGCATTTATATCACAAGTGTGATTCCCAAGTTCTCAGAGCAACTAACTTTTCCAGTAACATTTATATTGCAACTCTGCATTACAAAATTTCCTTTAACAAACTTATTGTGGTCCAGAATTCAAACATTTCAAAAAATGATTTTATGTGGCTATGTTTTCAATTTTTTGACAAACCAGCCAAGACCTTTTTTTTTCCTTTTATTTTTTTTGTTCTTGCTAACCCTTTACCACATGATTCTGAGTCTTAAAGACCCCGACAATCAAGCATTTTAAAAACAATGCTGGAAATGGAGAAAATGCTGGTCACCAGCAATGTAAAGTTTTCTACCCTTTCTCAGACTGAAATCATCATTTGGGTCACATTTAATTTGTCGTCTGCAATGCTTTTAATTTGGACAAGTCTAAGATTTTGTTGTTGGGTAACGAATTAAAACAACTAAATAATGAACTTAAATATACATTTCTGAACTGTTTGCATAATACAGCAACAATACATATTAATGGAGTTTAGATTTTTCATAATTGGATTGAGTAAGTTCAATTTTACTTCATTTCAAGCAATTTAAGATTACACAGACTTTTAAATTGTCTAATGATGTAATAAACACAGCTCAAATTTTAATATTTGCACGAGTTTTAAAAGCAGCTCTACTTAACACTTTTTTCTAAATAACATATCTAATGCAGCTCAGGGTTTCAATTTTTCCAATAGCAGATTCAAAGCAATTTATATGTTTAATTTTTCTCATTCTTTAAGTTTATGAAGTTTTTTACATTTTCAAAAACATATTCAATGAAACTTTAATTTTAACTTTTCTCTTGATAGATTTGAAAAAGATAAGATTTTCACCCTTTCAAAAACAATTCATTTTAAAGAAAACTATATTCAATGCTGACATGCTAATAAAATCTTAGTATTTAAAGCCAGTTGAACACAGAAAAATTACATGCGATCAAAATAATCTATCCTAATCATCAGACTTGTATGCATTTATAGCTGACGACTTTGAAAAATATCTACATAGCTGTGATAAAACTAAATTTAATTTTTTTTTAACTGTTTTTGTAGTAATTAAAACTTACAAAACAGTTTCATTCATTAGAATTTCATCCATGATAACAATTCACAGAAAATAAATAAGGAACAAAATATTTAGTGCCATTTAACTATTTACCAAACAACAAAATTTTGGACTGGACCAAATTGAAAGCATTTGCAAGCGACAAATTAAATGTTGCCAAAAACGATGATTTTCCCCTTTGACAGTGTAGAAAACATTGTTGAAAAGGGAGAAAATGCCGATTGCCAGCATTTTCTCCTTTTCCCACAGTGTTTTCAGAAGCCTTTTTCCTTACGATCGTAAAAAGTTGGGATTGTGTGGTAAACGGTTAACTCTTTACAAGACAACAAAATTTAAACTTATACACCATTTACAAACCACAAATTAAACATTACTCAAATGCTAAGATTAGGTTACCAGCATTTTCTCCTTTTCCCACAATACTTTCAAAAGCCTTCTTCATACAGTCAGGATTGTTTTGGTTTGAAGAAGTAACAAGAGGGCCATGATGGCCCTGTATCGCTCCACTGGCTAATAAGTAAAAACAGTACAAGCAAAACATTACAGTACTTGGCCAATTGGTTTCAAAGTAGAAGACATATAAAAAATTTTCTATTAAATCCTACGAGAAAGTTATGACCCCAGGGCAAAGCCATTTTTGACCACAAAGCTATAATTACTTAAATCCTGGTGGAGGTCCACAAGATAAGCCCCATACCAAATAACACAGGTCTAGAATGTGTGGTTATAAACAAGAACATTTTCAAAGTTTCCACAGTAAAAGGCCCTGTAAAACATGAGACCCCTGAGACAGGGCTAAATTTAGTAGCCCTAGATCTTATTATGGTTAGTAATGAGAATTTATAAAGTTTTCACTATAAAAGCCCATGTAAAACTTGTGAGCCCTGGTGTGGGGACAAACTTGACCCAAAGGCTATAATTTGGGCCCTCTTGATAGAGGCCCACTAGATAAAGCTACATGCAAAGTTTGGTAGCCCTAGGCCTTATGGCTAGGTACAAGTAGATTTTTAAAGTTTTCCCTATATAAGCCCATGTAAAACTTGCGACCCCCGGGGCGGGGCCAAATTTGACCCCAGGGCTATAATTTGGGCACTCTTGGTAGATGCCTACTTGATATAGCTACATACCAAATTTGGTAGCCCTAGGCCTTATGGCTAGGTATAGAAGGATTTTAAAGTTTTCCCCATATAAGCCCATATAAATTTGTGACCCCTGGGGCGGGGCAAATTTTGACCCCAGGGCTATTATTTCAAGGAACTTGGTAGAGGTCCATTAGATAGAGCTACATGCCAAATTTAGTAGCCCTAGGCCTTATGGTTTCAGACAAGAAGATTTTCAAAGATTTTCAATATTTTTCAGTTTTGTTGCCATAGCAACCAGAGTTTTGGAAGGAATCAAATTCTTTCAAGAAATTCTGAAGAGGACCATAGCAGGATCATTCCTGTGAAGTTTCATCAAAATTGGATTGGTAGTTTCAGAGAAGAAGATGTTTGAAATAAAAGTTAACGCACGCACGGACGCATGCACGCACACACGGATGGACGCATGACGGACACAGGGCCATGACATAAGCCCTCTGACCTATGGCCAGTGGAGCTAAAAATCAATCCTGAGTTTTAACAACCCTCAAGTAAAATGCATTCGAAAACATTATGGGCAAAGGAGAAAATATTGGTAACATGCATTTTCTCTTTTTCCCACAATGTTTCCTACCCTTCCTGATACAAATCCCATCATTCTTGTATCATTTCATTTGTCCTTTGCAAATGCGTTGAATCTGAACCAGTCCAAAATACCGTAGTTTTGTAAAGACTTGAGACCAGAGCATAACTCTTTAATCCTTATATACTAGTATAAAAGTACAAGAGAAAAAGAACTTCCAATAATACAAAACACAAAAACGACTACTGATCCCTTTTGCAGTATACTTTTCCTACACTAAATACCAGTAATAATCAAAGCGTTGAGAACCCTGAAGTGGTATTTGTCAAGGAAGCCATTGTATGGAATTAATAATTCGAAAGAAAAAGAAAAAAATTATTCAAATATTGGCTTGAAAATCAGCCTACTAAGCAAATGAATACCTTTTTTTTTTTGTTGAAAGGAGAGTACTCATGACAAAGTTAGGATTATTTGTGTATTGGTGGTCTCCCTTGATCATTAGGAGTCAGGAGTAACATCCCTTGACAGTAGGATGCATGATGGATAGAGAGAGAAACCATGTGAATATATAAAAAAAAATTAAGTTTGTACCTAAAAACTATGATTTTGAAATATCTTTGGCCGTTAACATTTAATTTCCAACATTACAATCAATTATTTCGATCTATAAATATTCATGCCAAATCAAATGGAGTAGCGGGCAATCATTGGATGAACAAACCATGGGACAAACTGGTTTTGGAACGAAAAAGCCCAGGACCAAGTGATCAGTAGACAAATTTTGTATCATTGCGCCAATAGAAGGCTATGAGCGAGTGAAGCTATTTTCAATCAAAAATTAGTATTTCCACGATTGTAGGCCTCACCTAGTGTATTTTAACATGCCATTTCCAATTACATATCAGTCGGGTTTATTTCCTTCGGCTTTGCACAAAATACGATACATGGTCTTCAAAATTCAATATTGAAATCATAGTGGTATTGTCTTCGACAAATACCACAAAAATAGCCTTACTGCAATGTGAAACAATTTCTTTACATCAAAGAAAAAAAAAAAGATTTTAATTTTGACAGCTCAGACATGTTCATAATTTAAAGTATTAAATTTCTCAGAAAAAAATCAGCGAACTATAATCTGAACAAGGAAGCCATATGTTTAACTTTTGTGCCATTTTACAACTTTTAACACCGGATATTTTCAGCCCCTTACCTTCAATCAAAATTTTGGGATCCCTGTACTGAAAGCATTTGCAGTCAACACATGCATTGTGGCTTTAGGTGTAGGGTTTGTCTTAGAAAAGGATGAGAGCTTTTGTTGGAAAGTAAGAATATGCCGGTTACCAGCATAATCTTCTCTTTCCATTCTTTCACACTAAAAGCCCCCTTCCTGAAGGCCATAAACAGATGGGATCACCTGATAAAAGGTTAACTCTTTACCAAACAACAACCTTTTAGACTTACCTAAATTGAAAGCATTTGCACACAATATATAAAATGTGTTTCGAATGATGGAATTTGTATTTGAAGGTGGAAAACATTGTGGGAAAAGGAGAAAATGCTGGTTACCTGCATTTTCTCATTTTCCCACAATGTTTTCAAAGCTCTCTTTCTCTGGGTCATTGAAACTTGGGATCATTTGGAAAAAGAAATCATCAGACATTCAACATGAAAGCTTTGTAACATCAAGAAAAATTGCTATTTCAACATCTCAGTAATTCAATACACAGATAGCACAAAACTTAATTAATAAACACTACTGGGACTGGCATCTACTGACCTACATTACAGCACCATGACAACACCAGTCACATGATCGTCACATGACAAAAAAACAAAGTTCATATGACTCAAGGATACAAACATCATTCATTCTGTAGTTCATACACAGTTTTCAGTTTTCAACAGTGGTACATACTAGTAGCACATTTTATCAAAAAATCACAAAATAGGGAAAAAAACCCAAAAAACCTGCTTTTGGACTGATGAATGACTTTCAGTACTGATGTAACTATGCAATTTGGCTAGTAAACATGGCACAATATTTCATAAAAAATATAAAAGATTATGCATGTAAAATGAACCATATCAAACACATCAATCCTAGAAATCATACAGAGGATAACATTTTAAGCCTTTATCAAACAAAATCTTAAGTTTTAACAACCCTACAAAATAAGACTGGTAACCAGTATTTTCTCCTTTTCAAACAAAGTTTTCTACTTGGATGATTGGGAAAATGGAAAAATGCTGGTCACCTCATTTAAGTTGTTGTGTGCAAATGATTTCAATTAGGACAAGTCTACATTTTTTTCGTGTGGTAAAGAGTTAAACTGTTTTCGTAGACAGTGTTGATCAAGATGAGACATCACAGAGTAAGAAGACTAATCTTTCATCAATGTTCATTCCCCCATCCTTCCCAAAAGCTTTATCATAGAGTTATATTAAACCTTAACCCTTTACCAAACAATCCCTGGTTTTAACGACCCTGAGAAAGAAGCCTTCTGAAAACATTGTGGGAAAAGGAGAAAATGCTGGCAACCAGCATTTTCTCCTTTTCCCACAATGTTTTCTACTCTTCCAAAGGCAAGTTTCAATTTTTGAATCACATTTATTTTGTCGTCTGCAAATGCTTTCAATTTGGACAAGTCTAAAATTTTTTCGTTTGATAAAGAGTTAAAGGGCCTTTTACAACTATGGTTCCTTTTGTGCCCAGTGTAGATCAATGATCAGACTGCACAAAATGTGCAGTCTGATCATTGATCATTGATCTACACTGCCCATTTTGCTGAGACAATCTAGACAAAATCTACCTTTATATTTTATTTATCTCAGTCTTATTCTAGGTTGAAAAATGTCTAGGTTTTATTATGAGCTCTAAGAGTTAAAAGAAAAAAAAAACTACTCTTAGTTTACATGGTCAATAATAACTTCAGAAACTAAAACAAAGGACCAAACTTTACAATGACTGATACCTTTATGTTTATATTCTTTTATATGTTATTTTAATTAGATTACTTATAAAATTTTTATTCTATCAAATTTTGTTGTCTACACGTTAACATTTCCACCAATCAGATTTTGTTGTCTATGTGATTCTGTTTGTAAACATTGCTCTTCTGTCTTTGTAACATGTATCTTCTCTTTAGTTTTCACCAATAAAAACTCCGCCATGTTCGTCATCTGTGGGCACACTTTGCAAGCGCTCAATTTGCCTTGCTTTGTCCTCCGCATTTTTACGACTGAAACAGGTTTGTCGAAACAGTGATAATGTTTTATCTCATAATATCTAAATAAATAAAATGAACTTGTCTGGTATGTATAAAATGACAATGTAATTATGATTTCTGGGGGCCATGACCAAAAACTTCATATATATATTGAAAGATTTGATCAGATTGCATGGTCCATATAGTTTGATCTTAATTTTCATTGTTTGCCAAAATCATAATTGTATAAGTTACATCAATTATTGATTAACCCTTGACCACACAATCCTGTTTTAACGACCCTGATAAAGAAACCTTTTGAAATCCTTGTGAGAAGAGGAGAAAATGCTGGTAACCAGCATTTTCTCCTTTTCCCACAATGTTTTCTATCCTATCAAAGACAAATTCAATCATATGAGTCACATTTGATTTGTTGTCTGCAAATGCTTTCAATTTGGACATGTCTAAATTTGTGTCGTTTGGTAAAGACTTAAAGCATATCGGTTTAACAGACTACAAAATGCAAGACTTTGTCCATAAAATTTTGTAGACAACAAATTACATGTGGCTCAAAAGATGTGATTTGTCTATGAAATGGCAGAAAACCTTGAGGGAAAAGAAGAGAATACTAGCATTCAAAATTTTCTCCTTTTCCTTCAATGCTTTCAAAAGCCATCTTTCTCAGGATCATTCAAACACTGGATTGTTCAGTAACAGGGTTAGAGCCATAGTATAATTTGTTTTAGCAGACAGTGTCAATTAACATCAGACTGCCTTTTTTGGACAGTGTGGGTCCAGATCACACGTCACCATTGTCTACTCTTCTACGAAATACTCTGGCAAAAATACTCTTCAAATAACAGCACTTGGGTCTTCTTTTCCAACTGTCATTATTTTTCTATGATACAAGTATATGTGTAAGGTTATTTTGTGTTTGATGTAAAATGCTAATTATGTGTTCAAATTCAAGCTATGGTAGCTTATGTCAATAGAAAATTGTTTTTTTTTTTTTCCCCCAAAAAAAAAACAGTTGCCTCCCTTTATGGTCTATTTCAGACAATTTTTGGACACACCATTCACCCTTTACCAAATAACACAATTTAAGGCTTGTTGAAAGTGAAAGCATTTGCAGACAATAAAATAAAGGCGACTCAAAAAATGAAAATTCTGAAGGGTAGTAAAACATTGTTGCCAGCATTTTATTCTTTTTCCCCAATTTTTACAAATGTCTTCTTCTGCTTAACCCTTTCCCAAACAATCCCTGGTTTTCACGACCCTGAAAAAGAAGCCTTTTGAAAACATCGTGGGAAAAGGAGAAAATGCTTGTAACCACCATTTTCTCCTTTTCCCACAATGTTTTTTACCTTCCCAGAACAAATTTCAATTTATTAAGTCACGTTAATTTTGTCGTCTGCAAATTCTTTCAATTTGGACCAGTCTAAAATTTTGTCGTTTGGTAAAGAGTTAAACTTTGGGGCCGAATGGTAAAGGATTAACAAAACTTAGTAAAAGAAAATAAGACAAAGGAGAAATAATTAAAGAAAATAGTCTTTTTGATAATGCTATGCAAAACATGGTGGGAAAAGAAGCACACAAGCAATTGCTCCTTTTCTCACAATATTTTCCAAAGTCATCTTACTTAAATGTGTAAAAAGCTATACTTTTGTGGTACTTAATTAAACCCTTACCACACATTCCAAAGTTTTAACCACAATGAGGGAGAAGGCACTTGAAAACCTTGTGGGAAAAGTAGAAAATGCTGGTTACCAGGATATTCTCCTTTTTTCTAAAATGTTTTCAACCCTGTCAAAGAACTCCAGTTCGATTGTTTCACTTTTGAATTTGACATCTGCAGATTACTTCAGTTTGGAAAAGTTGAAAATTTGGTAAAGGGTTAAATATCAAACTGCTCTGTAACTAAGGTGATGGTTTTCAGCAAATAGTGAAAGAGCAAATTTCAGTAATTTTTCATAAAATAAATATCACTGTATCAGGCAGTGTAGATCCAAGATCAGACTATACACTATGTGCAGTCTGATCTTGATTTACACTGTCTGCATCAGCTCTTTGAGTCACAGTTATGAGCTTTAGGTTTCAAATAGAGCGAAATGAGATATAGACCACAATTATGTCCTTAATGCATCCATAACATGGCAGTAAAAAATGTTAAATGTAAACGACTATATTTCTCAATAAATGCACATATTAAATGAGACTTCTTTTCAAAGAGCGTTTCTTGTTATCTTTCTCAAAAATAGTTCCTACGGCAACATGATTATGCTTCTGTGTCATCCCCTTCATGACCCTTAAGGCGTAATCGTGCAAAGTCTTCGAAAATGAAGTCATCGTCTTTGTAATCATAGGCATCAGGCTCACTGAAAATACACAAAGTGAAAATTAGGTCAATCATATACAGAGTAGAAATTGGGTCAATTATAAACAGAGTAGCAATTCGGTCAATCATAAACAGAGTAGCAACTGGGTCAATCATAAACAGAGCTGAAATTGGGTCAATCATAAACAGAGTAGGAATCGGGTCAATCATAAACATAGTAGGAATTCGGTGGATCATAAACAGAGTAGCAATTGGGTCAATCATAAACAAAGTAGCAATTGGGTCAATCATAAACAAATTACAAACTGGGTTTATCATAAACAGAGTAAAAATAGAGTCAATCATAAACAAAGTAAAAGTTGAGACTGTCATGAATTGAGTAAGACTTGAGTCACAAGACAGTAAAACTTATACAATCAAGAAATACCAGAAGACAAATTTTTAGACTTGTCCATGTTGTAATGCTGGTTACCAGCATTTTCTCCTTTTCGTACAATTTTTGAAAAAGCATTTTTCCCTCCACCTCATTAACCCTTTCCCAAACGACAAAATTTTAGACTGGTCCAAATTGAAAGCACTTGCAGATGACTAAATAAATGTTACTCAAAAATTGAAATTTGTTTCCAGCAGGGTAGAAAACATTGTGGGAAAAGGAGAAAATGCTGGTTACCAGTATTTTCTCCTTTTCCCACAATGTTTTCAAAAGGCGTCTATCTCAGGGTCGTAAAAACCAGGGATTGTTTGGTAAAGGGTTAAAACACTGAATCATCAATTTTTGAGAAGGTAAAAGGTAATGGCTGCCTTTTTCTTGAAAACTGCAAGAACATAAATTGAATATTGATTTTAATGCCTAAATTTTGTTAAAAACAGTTAATGGCCATGGTGAAGAAGCAAACCAGTTCTACACTATCATTCAACCAACAGTCAAAACTAAGTGTATTCTAGCATTGACTTTGACTCTTATAACACTTGTGACAAAATTTCTGACTTGTCTCAACTGAAAAAATTATAAAAAGATGAAAATTTATATATAGCTTAAATGATAGGACCTACCCTCATTAAGAAAAAAGAAATGTGGGATAAGAAGAAAATGCAGGTTATCAGCATTTCCTTCTTTTTCAGCAATGTTTTCAAAGGAATTTTTCATAAAAAAAACACACCTTCATTTGGTAAATGATGGGTAATACAGAGATGAACAAATGAATAACACTTTTCTTTAGTACTATTGAGATCAATATGTGATCAACACTTTCTTCATCATAAACAAAGATCAACAATAGCAGCATATATTTTAAATCCAGCTGAAGAATTTGTATTAGAGTTTATTGCTGCTTAAAACAGCTTAGGTCATATCAGGGCTGCCAGTGCACCTACACTTATGTTTGGTGGCTTTTTAACACCAGTTCTGACACAACTGTCTTTCCAAGCCAAAGACTACTAATATGCATCATAGGCGAGAGGCAAAAAAACGCCCAATAGAAAGTTTGCTGCTACATGTACCCTACGATACACTAACCACTGAGCTAACAGGCCGGGCAAAGCTGAAGAAAGTGACAGACATATCGATATGACTTATATCACAACTTAATTTTTTCTACCATAGTTCATTGCCTCAACAATCAAAACCACAGCTGACAACTTTAAAAACTTCCTTGTAATTAGGATAATCACAATGAACATAGATTTCTTACATGAATATAATTATGTGAAACATGGTAAATTAAGAAAATGCTGTCTAAGAACAACCAATTCTTTTTCGGTAATGTTTTCAAAGATTTGCTGCTGCAGGACACACAGAAATTACCGTACCTTATGGTAATATGGTACTACAATTTTTACAAATCAATAGCTGATGCACCATGCAGAGTTCACATGCGTTAACAATGTCTAGTGAAGTGCTTCAAGAGGTTATGTATCATCATGTTTGCTTGGTGTTTAATGCTTTTTCTGACATTATTTCAGGTAGACCGAGGTGACCAATGCATCGATCCATGCTTTCCTGGAATTTCTCTTACCAGCATTTCTCACATCATTCTTTCCAAGCCACTGAATTCTTTCCCACATAAACATCGTCAAAACAGTCAAGGGAGAGGAATGAATCCTATAACTAACATCACTATCATTAATCCTCCAAAAGAATCTGGCAGAACTGGGAATCAAACCTGTGACCCAAGGATTTCAAGACCTGTATGTTACAGGTTGAGCTCTTAGGCTACTGTATGGAACCACAAGTTTTCACAAAGACAGTTCATGCACCCTAGTTAGATTAAAGGTGAACAGACTCATAAGTTTAGTGTTGTGATATGTGGGATTATTACGATAATAACTTAAGGATATAACTTAAGGATATGACCGCATGTGACAAAACTGAAAGTGTAGTTCATACTAAACAAATCCCGGATTATATCTCTGTATAAGCACCAAAACACTAAATTGCATAAAACATTGAAACAAATGCAATAATTGCTCTTTACAAGCAATGTCCTTCTTTGTTGTTGACCTTTATATAAGTGGTCTCTTGTCTTGTAAAAATATATACACACAATAGTTTGTTATGGGCAAAGAACTACATTGTATTATGGCTCTACAGTAGAATCTCAATTAATTTGCATAAAGGAAATCTGTTTAAATCAATGGAGAATCATACTTGGACTTGATGGATATGAGCCGTACTCTGTGAAAAGGAGTAATGCATATGCAAAAAGTATTGACTCATGTCAGCATGCCCAACCCCAGTAGGCTGACCTGGATCAAAACTTTTTGCTATTTGTAAATTTTATGCATGTCAAAGGATAATTTGACCTCAAGTTGTGAGACAAAATGGATTTCATGGATTCATAACTATGTGCTGACTTGCTTGGAATAATGCATCAAGGAGATATATTATATTTCATGTGTCTATTTTTAGAAATGTCATGGGTAAAGAAATGTCATAATTTAAGCTGGGGGGAATTATTTCCCCGTCACAGTGAATATTTTCCTCCTGCCGAAAATCTGGAACCACTTTTTTAAGTTTTTTAGGTTTTTAAGTTTTAAAAGTGGCATTCGTTGACAAAATAATCAGAGGAAATATAATATATAATTTATTTCATCAGCTTGTGGTCAAAAGGGAAAGGTCCGCGAAAATAACTCGTGCCTTAGGGCACTTGTTATTTTCGCAAACCTTTCCCTTTTTCGGCAAATACTTCCCCATATTAACCACAAGCTGATGAAATAAACTCTATTTATTGAACCCCATTTTGCCAGAGCATGACTCATTGTAATCATTTCTTCGAAAATATTGCAGTAACATTTCTAAATGGCCATGTAACTCATACTAGATAATTTCTGCTGTTAAAGACCCATTCTATGCAACATTTTCAGTCCAGAAATAATATAAGAGCAAAATAGGTGCTCTTATCCAGTATGTCTTAGCACAGCAGACAAGGTAGATCAAGGATCAGACTGCACATTTTGTGTAGTCTGCTCTTGATCTACACTGGCCGCAAAGGTAATTATAGTTGTGAAAGGTGCCCCAAGGGATTAATCGAGATTCCAATTTATGTATATATATTTTTAATATTCATATCACCTTACAACAAACAAGAGTTTAACATGGGATTGTATCCTGTACCTCAATAAGTATGGAAAAGAAGCCTCAAAAAATCCTCAAGGATTTGTAGTTAAGAAATAAAGGGAAAGTTGAAACAGTAATAAAACTTTTATATTCGAATGAAGCCTATTACTACCTAGTTCAGAAGGAAAATATTGAGAAACGCTGAACGAAAAGGAAAAATCTCTACATATGATGAAATGGAAAAAAAATGCTGGCAAATAGCAACAGTTGGTTTTTACAAGCAATTGCTTCCTTTTCCGCAATGTTTCCCAAATCCTCCTACAGAGGTCTATCATATAAAAAAAAGTTTAAGTCTGTGTTAGTATCTGTCATCCTTTTTTCAGATTTACTGGTAATTCCATCAGTACTCAAATTAAAATGGCAAAAAAAAATACCATCTTGACACTATCAGGTCATTTCTTTCAATACATCATTTCTTTAACATATAATTCCGAAATTTATCAACCCCCTCAGGAAGAAAGCTTTGGAAAACATTGTTGGAAAAGGAAAAAATGCTGGTAACCAGCATTTTCTTTTTTTCCCACGATGTTTTCCACTTTTTCAGAGACAATATCACCTTTTGAAACACATTCATATATATTTACAAGGGCTCTGGATTTGGATTGATCTCAAACTTGGTTGTTCGGTAAAGGGTTAACCCATAGAGGATGGAAAGGCCACTATAACATAAAGTAGATCTACAATACATAACAACCCTTTACAGAATAACTAAAGGACGAAAGCTTTTGAAACCATTTTTGTAAAAGGAGAAAATACTGGAAACAAGCATTTTCTCCATTTCCATAATATTTTCTAACCTTTGCAAGACAAAGTCCATCTCTGGGAGACAAATTTTACTGATCAACTGCAGATGCTTTCAATATGGAGAATTCTAAAATCATTTCACCTGGTAAAGTGTTAATCAATTCCTTGGAGTAAGGACAATGGCAAAAGTACTGTCCCATAATGGGGAACTGTCACTTTTCCTGGAAGTTTCTCACATTAATTCTCATACTGATTCCATGAGGTCATAGGTCTTGGATCATTTGAAGACGGCCTTAACCTACTAACTATCCTTTAAACAGTCTGTGAAATCTAGTATCTATTCATTGGAATAATTTGCAAAAGTCTATCATCCATTCATTAAAATATTTTGCAAAATCTACCAGTATTGCCTATTCATTAAACATTTTGCAAAAAATCTATCATCACCTATATTCATCAAAATATTTTGCCATATTCATTATCTATTCATTTAATGTTTTGAAAAATTCATCTTCTATTCATTAAAATATTTTCAGAAGCAATATTCATTAAAACAGTTTGCTAAATTAGTTTTCTATTACTTAAAATTTTATACAAAATCCAGTGACTATTGAATTATTGTGTAAATCAACTAATCTATTTATCATAAATTTTTCGCAAAATCAATATCTACTCAATAAAATCCTTTGCAATTTCTGTTCATTCAGTTATTTTGCAACTTCATTGTCTATACATTAAAATATTTTGCGTAGTCCATTATCTATTCATTGAAATATTTAGCCAAAGTTTTGTATTCAAGCTGCTGTTTCCATCTTGGCTGCTTCGATGGCATCATTGACAAGCTTGTTTGCTGCATCCCTTATCCTTAAAATATTAAAATACAAACCATTTCTTTCAAATTCACATACAAAATTGTGGACTTAATGTCTTTCCTTTATTTTGGGTAATACTGAGGTGTTAGTGAAAGTAGTCATGTGCACCAAAGTTTTTGTAAAAAGGAAAAGCTCTTCCCCAAGTTTACCATTATATTTATAAAAATCTATAAGTTTTATGTTTATATCATTGCAAATTTTCCTGATCAGCATCCTGACACATCACTCTACAGACTAATTTTAGACCGACCCAAAACAATAACAAATCACACAAAAAGAACAATGAATTGGGGCTTCCATAAATTAATGGAAGGGAATATGTATTAATTTGAAAAAAATTGGATCAATTGCTCCTTTTCCCCTCATTATTTTAAAACCTTGCTATCTCAAGGGGCCTAAAAAGTTGAATTTACTGTATTTCACCTAATTAACACGCTGGGGCGCCATATAAAACACCAACAGGGCGCTCTTATTTCATAGACAATTTCCATTTCATCCTGGCTTTTCTAAGTGCTGCTTGCAAAGCAATATTGCCATTTGAAAGATCTGCTGTATTAATGCAGAATATATCAATTTTACTACCGATCATGATTCATTCAGAATTCAGACATGAAATAGCATAATATGGGACACTAGTATTTGATACTTTACTTTCTTAAAGTTTTTCCAAGTTAGTTGACAAGTTTTGTTATAGCGGAAGTTTATAATGTTATTGGAAGCGTATGTATGTTTGGATAGTCAGGTGTTTATGACATCGATTTGCAAAGTAATTCGGATTGTGTCGATGCCGTACCGGTAAGTTTATTTATAAAATACTGGTCATCAATAATTTTCTTCGGTTTGCGTTTGAATACTTTTAGTGAAGTTATCTTGGGTTTTAAAGTCTGTCACTCCAATCATCGATTTTCTGGTAAGGTCAGGGCTGGGTGGGGGTTATCCGGAGACCTCTGGAGTAAGTAATATAGAAAGGGCACTACTATGAGGGATGGAATTAGGTGAAATACAGTATGCAACTTAAGGTTAATAAACTAATCCTGAAGCATTTGTCAATACTAAACTATGGGAAAGGCGATGGAGGGGTATGGTGGGAAAAAAAACACCCCAATCTAACCAATCCTTAAAATGGATGTAGAATATGAATGGTGATTAGTTTACCTGGTATCCAATTGTATTAAGTTTGTGTCGACCCCTTGTTCTCCCTCACTGGGCTTACTGATGCTGACACTTCTTGATGGTGCGGGGCTCTCTGGTGGTTTCGGGTGGGTCAAGGTGAATGGGAGCTCCACACATAAATCTCTGAAATTGTAGAAGGGAAATATTCATGCACAAAACGGTCCAATCCAATTCAATTTTATAACAAACAGTCTCCTGTTTTGAGAAACCTGTGGAGAAAGGCTTTTTAAAACAATGTGGGGAAAAGGAGAAAATGTAGGTTATAACCAACATATTCTTTTTTTCTTACAATGTTCTCCAATTTAACACAAAGACAAAATCTCTTACTTGAACGACATGTAATTTGTCATCTTCAAATATTTTTAACTTGAACCAGTAAGCCATGCTCTGTAAAGGGCGGGGGGTGTTTAAAGCATCTGCATAAATTACTGACCCAGGTCAGCCTTGCAGACTGTGCAGGCTGACCAGAGCCAAAACCTTTAGCTATTGGTCAATTTTCTGGGTATCTAAGGATCAGTCTACCTTATGATTCATTCTGTTTTAAGACAAAACAGATTTTATGGATCCATAGTTATGAGATGATTTGCCTGGAGTAATGCACCACAGACGTGCATTTAAACCCCTCTTTCTAAAGCGTGGTTCAAGTCTTAACAAGAGGGCTTTTGTTCGTAAAGCCTCAACTGAATAAAGTCATCTAGGATTGATAAAGCTGAGGAGATCCTGGTTGTAATGATGTAAAACACATGAGTGTTGGTGACCTACTTTTAGATCGACTTGATCTATTTCTAAACTTATCAGAGATATCATCAAGACAAACATTCTGATGGAGTTTCAGGAGTAATGGGCTGAAAATATGGCCTCTAGGTTTTACTAAGACTTGGCCCAGTGACCTACTTTGACCCCACATGACCCAACTTCATAGTTGTCGGAGATATCATCCAGACAAACATTCTGACCAAGTTCATGAGTATCCAACTGCAAATATAGCCTCTAGCATGCACACAATTTGTTTTAAAGATAAGACCCAGTGATCTACTTTTTGACCTAATTTCTATCTTTTCAGATATATCATAAAAACGAACATTCTGACCAACTTTCTTAAGTATCGTACTGAAAATAATGCCCCTAGAGTAAACACATGGTTTTATTAAGATCTGGCCTAGTGACCTACTTTTTGATCTGACGTGACGCAATTTTGAGCTTGTGTGAGATACAATCAAGACAAACATTCTGACAATGTTTCGTAAGTATTGGGCTGAAAATATGGCCTCTAGAGTGCACACAAGGTTTTTCTAAGGTTTGGCCCGTGATCTCTTTTTGATCCGCTGTGACCCAATTTCATACTTGTTCCAGATATCATCAAGACAAACACTATGATCAAGTTTCATGATTATTGGGCTGAAAATGTGGCCTCTAGAGTGCACACAAGGTTTTCTAAGATTTAGCCAGTGACCTTTTTATTGACCCGACATGATCCAATTTCGAACTTGTCAGAGATTTTGTCAAGACAAAAATTCTGACAAAGTTTCATGAGTATCTGACTGAAATGTGACCTCTCGACTGCACAAAAGTAATTGTTGATGCCCCGACAACACACGACAGAGACAACGAGACCACAAAAGCTCAACTTGAACACTTCATGCTCAGGTGAGCTAAAACTTGCTGTTTGGTTGAAAGGTTAACAAGGTGATCATGGTCAATTTTGAAGTGTTTCTCAACCATATAAACATTACATTTAGTTTTCCTTAAATAAAAGTTAAACACATTACCATGGCCATACATACTGTTTAAATATATGAAGAAAAAGTAAAGGTCAAACTCACCCTGATCCAAACCCTAATATCAGTCTAACTTTGACCTTGTAGGATACCACAATACCCAAGTTCTCTTTTTGCACATTATCTTGGATTCTGGAAATAGAAGCATCCACATTAAAAATATCACCCATTACAGAAGATATTAACCCTTTACAAAACAATCCTGTGTTTTAACGACCCTGAGGAAGAAGCCTTTTGAAAACATTGTGGGAAAAGGAGAAAATGCTGGTAACCAGCATTTTCTCATTTTCCCACAATGTTTTCTACTGTATGAAAGACAAATTTTATGTTTTGAGTAACATTTCATTTATCTTCTTCACATTGGACCAGTCTAAAAAATTGTCATTTGGTAAAGAATTAAAGCACCAAATCACCAATAGATGGACTTTGCATAGCAAAAGAAAAGTCTAGAAAACAAAAAGCCTAGGAGGTAAGTCTATATATCATAATCTATATATACAAGAGAATTTTCATAATGGAGGCTAATAATACTTTCTATTATTTATCTCTCATATTTTTAAAAGTATTGCTCATTTGAAATTATATGTATTTCATTCTTAGTAAAATTGACCTGAAAAAAGTCTTTACATAGCCAATTCTGCATTGTCTCTATGGTAAAGTTTCTTAAAACTATCTCAAATTTATAGCAGATTCTATTTTTTTTTTCCTATTCTTCATTCCAGTGACCTTGACCTTGGTACACAACTGAAGGAACTCTGAACAAGCAAAATAGAAACATATTTATCTAATCTGGGGTAAAATTTCTTCAGATTGGCACTCCTATAGCCTTTGAGTCCTTTACCACACAAAATTCTGCATTCATCCATATTGAAAGCAATTGCATATGACAAATGACATGTGGCTCACTTGACGTAATTAGTCTTTGAAAGAGAAAAAAACATAATGGCAAAAGTAGAAACTGCTGGTTACTAGCATATTCTCCTTTTCCCATTAGGTTTTCAAAAGCCTTCTTCCACATGGTTGTTAAAATACAAGACTGTTGAGTAAAGGGTCCAGGAGAAAAGGATTGACCCAGAGATGGGGTCGAAACCTATATTCCCCTCTAGAGAAACCAGTGGGGGACTTAAACCAAAACTTAAGTACATGTACAACATAGAAAAACAAAAAACAAAAAAAATTAATTGCACTTACATTGTGGAGGAGGCAAGGTTTGTATCTTCATGTTTGAGTTTCCCATCAAGGGCCAGGCCCCTTTTGTCCCTGTTATTGGACAAAAGTGGGGTCAAGTGGAACACTTTACAGAATCCTGTCTGACTAGGTTGAATCGGAAATCCATCTCTGGGGAAAAAATGTATCGATAAAAATATTTATAAACGCTTTACAATATAATCCCATGTTCTAATGACTCTGAAAAAGAAGCCTTTTGAACACATTACGGGAATAAGAAAATACTTTTGACCAGCCCGCATAGCTCAATAGGTAGAGCGTAGGACTCGTGAACGTGATGTTTCGAGTCACTTGAAGGTGTGGGTTCGATCCCCACCGCTGGCCATCTAAAATTACTAATAGTTTTTCAGATGAGATGTTAAACCAAGGTCCCGTGTGACAGTGCTATACACCGAGCATGTAAAAGAACCAGGCAAAACTTAGGATGGGTTTCGTCCTGTATCTGCAGTATCCCCCGTAACAATACTAACAGCCTACAGGGGGCGTCGCCCATATGGGCAACCGGTGGCAACGATAAATAAACACAAATTCAATCAATCAAGAAAATACTGTAACCAGCATTTTCTTCATTTCCCCCAGTTTTCAACCCGTTCAAAGTCCAATTCAATCAACTGAGCCACATTCAATTTATTGTCTGCAAATGCTACTCATTTTGACAAGTTTACATTTTCACCAAAGTACAAAACTTGTCCAAATGGAAAACATTTACAGATAAGAAACTGAAATCTTGTGAAAGTAATGGTATTCATCCTTGAAAGGGTGGGAAACATCATGGAAAAAGGGGAAATGCTGGTGACCACAATGTTTTTAGAGCATTGTTTGTAAGGGTCATTAAAAGACAGAACTGTTCAGTTAAACCTTGAGCACTAAAATCAATTCAAGCCTTTACAAGAGGGAAAAAAATCTTTACACTTGTCCACACTGAATGCATTTGCTTAAGTTAAATGGCATATGATGAAATTTGTTTTTGAAAAGGTAGAAAACATTGTTGGAAAAGGAGAAAACAACAATTCCTCCTTTTCCATTGATCCAATCAAAGGTCTCCATTCTCAAAGTCATAAAAACAGGATTATTTGGCAAGAGATTAAGCTGCTTCTGTGGTTAGTATAGATCAAAATCCTGTAACACAAAAAATAACCTGGGCCAGGTTTCACGAAAAAACTTAAAAGAGACATCTTTACAGCCAGAGAGTAAACAAATGCTGTTAAAACTTGACTGTGTTATAATCTAGTCAGCTGTGTAAACGTAGATAAAAAATCAATATAAGGTGTATTGGGTAAAGAAACTGTAGGGATTTGTCTTCGATTTAAACAGGAAACTGTGGTTGTTATGTCTAGCTGCAATAGAATGAAATGCATTTTCTATCTGTCATAATCTGTGCAACCTTGCAAGCATCAGGGGCAATATTTAGCATGAAGATACAAGAGTGATTAAAGTTTCATAAAATAAAGAAAAACATGGTTAGAAAACTGGATGAAAACGAGTGAAGATGCATGTTTAAGTCTTTTATTTTGCTCAAGTCTGATAAGAGACTCATTTTCTGACTAAAGTTGAGTTCGTTATTTCACATGTATTTCACTAACATTTAGGGACCTTAGAAACATTCTCAAATCCTATGTTGACACAACGTTTCAGACTCAGCTCAGCAAAATAATGGACTTCCATCATTTTAACAGACTCAAGTCCACTATTTTGCTGAAATGAGTCTGAAATGTTGTGTCAACTTAGGATTTGAGAATGTTTCTTAAGTCTGCTAATATTAAAAAAAAATGGGTCTCAAATAACAAACTCAACTTAAGTCAAAACTGGGGTCTGTCAGCAGACTTGAGCAAAATAAGATACTTCAGTTTTTTCGTAAAACTGGGTCCTATCTGGGATCAATAATGTCCGCTACATGTATATCCAGAAACATTCTTACAAAGCAGTCTCAGAAGTATTTAGGATTTATTCCATCACCTTTTAATTATTTTTGGATTAGCTCTTTACCAAATGATACAACTTTAAACTGTCAAAGGTGAAAGGATTTGCAGACAATAACTTAGATGCAGTTGAAATGATGGGACTTGTCTCTTAGACAGGAGAAAACATTTTGTGGGAAAAGGAGAGAATGCTGGTTGTCAACATTTTCTTCTTTCCCACTATGTTTACCGACATATTTTTCTCCACATTTCTTAAAACTTAGGATTTTTCTGTAAGAGGTTACAAGTATTTGGGTACCATGAAAAAAAAAATACTAACATGAACAAGAGGGCCATGATGGCCCTGAATTGCTCACTTGAGCCTGTGTACCTCTGTGAGAATTTCACGATATAATCACCATATAATGACATGGAGAATCTTATAAGAGCATATATGTATTGTATCAAGATAATTATTATCATGAAGACAAAAATTCTGACCAACTTCCATCAGCATTAGGCTGAAAATGTGGCCTCTGGATGTACACAAGGTTTCTCTAAGATTTGTCCCTGTGATCTACTTTTTGACCCGATGAGACCTATTTTCAAGCTCTTTTGATATCATAAAGACAAACAATCTGATCAACTTCCATGAGTATTTGACAAAAGATAGGTGTACATGACATAATTGTTGATGTCTGCACTATGCATGACATTTGAAAGACAAAGCATAAACACAAGAGCTAAAATACTATTGCAACCAAACTCTTTAAGACCCAGTAAACCAATTTTGAACCAATGTCACCCATTTTTGAAACTGTTTGAGATATCATCAGGACAAATATTCTGACTAACTTTCATGGTCAAATGAGCTAAAAAACTAAGCCAGCAAAACTCCTTGTGTAACGATGACTACATATCACATCGTTTCTCACAGTATTAAATCATATCATGGCAACAGCAAAAAACACTTCCTCACATGTTTCCTGGGTGTCACTAATACCATGCTGGGACTCTGGACAATAATCTGACCAGCCCTTATCAAGGATTGAACTTTGATCTCCTGATAAAAAATCATCAACCTAGCCATCTGGCCATATTGGACCAGGATGATGATGATGATGATGATGATGATGATGGTGATGATGCTATCTGTGATAGAAAGGAAACCTGCTATAAGAAAATAAATCAGTGCAATGATAACTGTTATGTTGATGTCAATAAAGCAAAAGTGACAAAAAAAATAAATCTTTATTAAATCAAATCAAACCAAAAAGATTAATAAGCTCTCAGTGTCCAAGCACACAGTAACCTACTGTAACACAGAGTATAGATCAAGATCAAGACTGCACAAAATGTGTAGTCTGATCTTAATCTGCATCATCTGCTTTAACTTATTTTCTGTAAAGGAAAAGATAAAGAAAGGGGTTAGAGGGAAATAAATGTTAAACACTATTTGATGGCTAATAAATGAAACCGACATTAATGCACTGCTAAAAAGGGCTCCGCAGACTTACTTGGATCAAAAGTTGTGCTATTGATAATGTCAAAGGACCATTCTATCTCATGATTCAGTTGGTTGTTAAACAAAATGAATTTTATGGATCCATAATCGTGTGATGGCTTGCTAGGTATAATGCATTATTGAGATCCGTAAAACACCTGTTGCCAAACCATGGCTCATTTTCATTGTCTATTTAAACCCTTTGGAAGTAGCAAAATTTTGGACTATTCCATATTTAAAGCATTATAGACAGAAAATAATGTGGCTCAAATAATACAATGTGTCTTTGAAAGGGCAGAAAATGTTGTGCATACAGGAGAAAATGCTGATCACAGGCATTTCTTTCTTTTGTCAACATGTTTTCAAAAGTTGTTTTTGATAGCATCATTAATTTAAATCACTGGATTGTTTGGTAAAGGGTTAAACTTTGATTTGTGGCTGAAACAATCTAGAAATCAAGTCCAGGGGTCTGATTAATATATATGAGAGGGGCCAAAATACCCTGATCCCCCTAACATACATTAGTAAATACATGTGAGTCATGCTCTGTGAAATGGGGGCTGAATGCATCTTCAAAAAGTATCAACCCAGGTCAGCCTGCACAGTCCACGCAGGCTGACCCGTGTCGAAACTTTTTGTTCTGGGTAAATTTGCTGCATGCCCAAGGACAATTCTACCTCAGGATTCAGTTGGTTGTGAGACAATATGGATTTATTATTCCATGTGTGATACCTTCCTTGGTATAATCCAACAACGCAAATGCATTAAACTCCCTTTTGCCAGAGCATGGCCCTGAAAGGAGCAAACATCACACCCCTGTTCACTTCTTGTGCCTTCCTTAACTGTCCTAAAAATGTCCGTTTCATTTATTTTATGCCCTAACAGTTAGAAGACACAGTCAAACACAGGAAGAATGAACAATACCTGAAGCTGTGTAAGCATTCAAAATACAAAATATATAAAACAAGATGTTGGTGGGTGAAAGCAGACTGTGTTATCCTTCAGTACAGTCTTTACCAAACGACAAAATTTTGGACTAGCCAAAACTGAAAGTATTTGCATATAACAAATTACAAGTATCTCAAAACCTGATTTTTTTACTTTAACTCACAGAAAACATTATGGGAAAATGAGAAAATGCTGGTTACCAGCATTATCTCTTTTTCCAACAATGTTTTCAAAGGGCTTTTTCCTCATGGTCGTTGGAAATCAGGATTGTGAGGGAAAGGATTAATTATCCAAATTATCATACAGATTTTCTAATGGAGTACTTTCAGACATTCAACTTCTTAGTAGTACAAGTGTACCCAAACAGGAAGAGTTTCTAGGATAAGAAAAAGTCTTTGTACTGTTTTACAGACATGTAAAACACTTTGAGAAAAGGAGCAACTGCTTGTTACAAGCAATTCCTCATTTTCCCACAATGTTTTCACAATTTCTTTCTTGCATGGATTCCAAAATTTGTACTAATTTTGTACTGTAATTGGACAATTAAAACAAACTCAAAAAATTGTGCCAAAAAACATCCAACAACATGAGAATTTTATGAGTTAACCTCAACATATTCTGCTAATTTTAGACTCAGCAAAAAGGGCAAATCTGGTATTATGCCTTTAGTTATAGGTCAACTCTTTCCTTTCTTTGATACAAAAATATTTCTTGAAAAATAGTCCTGCATAGTTCAGATTAATTGCATCTGCACATCACATGCAGGGCTTTGTATGTTTGAATAACATAGTCTCTTTCACAACCCCCTCCCAAGTTACCATATCAGTGGATCAGGGAATTAATTCAAAGGGTAAAAACTTCTATAATAGCAGACAAACCATACTGAAAATTGCAAAAGCCTAAGTTCTAATGGTAAGAAGGCTACCATTTAAGTTTCAGGCAAATTGATTAAAACCCATTGGAGAATAAGACACAAAATTGTTTCTTCAGACAGACAGATGGTCTCAGACAACCTCATTCCAGTGTAATCGCCCTAAACATCATGCTGTGGGGGAGCTCTATGGTAAAAACTTTTAGGTAAAGACCATGCTTTTTGGAAAACAGTGATTGTCGAGTATCAATTGCAAGTGTTCTTTTCCAATATCACTTGCTAAAGGGTTCAACCCTTTACCACACAATTCCGAGTCTTAAAGACCCTAAGAAAGAACGCTTTTGAAAACATTCTGCTAAAAAGAGAAAATGCTGGCCAGCACATTCTCCTCCCCCCCGATGTTTTCTACACTTCCAATGAGAAATTTCAGTTTTTGAGTCACATTTGTCATCTGCAAATCCTTTGAATTTGGACAGGTCTAAAATTTTGTAATTTGGCAAAGAGTTAAAAGTGCAGTACAATTTCAGTGATAGAGATCTACCATGCTTAGCATCAAGATTTCCAGTGCTACTAAGCAAATTGTTTTCTTACACAATTTTGTATACAAGAGGGCTGTAATGGCCTTGTACCGCTCCACTAGCTAATACTCAAGTCAGTCATAATTGGAAAAGGTCTGTGCACAGAATAACATCTTAACTCTTTACCACAAAGTCCCGACTTTTAACGACCCTGAGTAGAAAGCCTTTTGAAAACATTGTGAGAAAAGGAGAAAATGCTGGTAAGCAGCATTTTCTCCTTTTCCCACAATGCTTTCTGCTCTATCAAGGAAAAATTGAGTCATTTTTGCCACCTTTAATTTGTTGTCTGCAATTGCTGTTAATTTGGACAAGTCCAAAATTTTGTCATTTGGTAGAGTTAAATGACAATGACCTAATCAGAAGTTATTTATCAATTGTGGAATGAAAAGACTAACGCCAATCAAAATGGCTTATCTTCGTTACCAGATGCGCTAAAAAGCAAAGGATTATTGAGCATCCATATGTTTTCAAAATAAAACTCAATTTTGGACACACAGACAGGAATAACATACAATCTGAAAAAGCTAGGTCTAACATTATAGAACACAGAAAAAACAAACAGTCTGTCAGCGCAAGAGTCACAGAGAGTAGACATAACAGAGATACACCAGGCAACATGTACCATTAACCCCTTAGAAAGCCCACAAGCATAACTGAATTTGTAGACAGTGTAGATACAAATCAGACAGTACAAAACATTCAACCTGATTTTAGATCAAGTCTTCCTGGATATCTTATGAGATATCTTTACAAAACCAAACAAGATTTTGTAATAGTTCGGTCTCACTGACAGAGACAAGGGTCATTGCTTATAAAACTATTTTTGGTGCTCAACTAAGCTAGGGATGAAAATTCAAAGTTGTGTAAATGAGCCATGCTCTGGCAAAGGGGGGCTTAATGTAATTCTGTGCTATATGATACCAAGGAAGTCATCTCATATCATGGATCCATAAAGTTCATTTTGTCTAACAATCAACTCAATCATGAGGTAGATTTATCCTTTGACATACAGAAAATTGACCATTTGCTAAAGTTTGGGTCCAGGTCAGCCTTATGAACACTGACTGCACAGGCTGACCTGGGTTGATAGTTTTTCGCAGATGCATTAAGCCTCCTTTTCACAGAGCATGGCTCAAATGTAATTTGATAAACATTATGGAGTAATTTCTGAGCTTTAGTGCTTTTCTTTTTTTCTGTCCACTAAATCAAAGTCTTCATTTCAGAATTCCATACCATCTTTAAGTATAAATGAGACTTCAAGTTTGAAGCACGAACTCAGTCAAGCATGGACACAAGTTTTATAAGCACAGCCCCCGGATTAACCATTTTATCTTTCAACCAACCGAATATCTATGGAATAATTCCTATGCCATATTTATTTGTGATATACCATGGATATTTATAGAAAAATTGACAAGAGGGCCATGATGGCCCTGTATCGCTCCACTGGCTAATACGTAAAATCACTACATGCCAAACATTACAATACTTGGCCAATTGGTTTTGAACATAAGACCCCTGAAACAGGACTAAAATTGGTAGCCCTAGTTCATATGGTTAGTAACAAGAAGATTTCTAAAGATTTCACTATATAAGCCCATGTAAAACTTCTGACCCCTCGGGGTGAATCAAATTCCCCCCTAGGGCTATAATTTACGCACTCTTGGTGAAGGGCCTTTAGATATAGCTACATGCGAAATTTGGTAGCCCTACGCTTTATGAATAAGTACAGGGAGATTTCTTAAGTTTTCTCTACATAAGCCCATGTAAAACTTGTGACCCCCGGGGCAGGGCCAACTTTGACCCCAGGGCTATAATTTAAGTACTCTTGGTAGAGACCCACTAGATAAAGCCACATGCAAAATTTGGTAGCCCTAGGCCTTATGGCTAGGTACAGGGAGATTTCTAAAGTTTTCCCTAAATAAGCCCATGTAAAACTTGTGACCCCCGGGGTGGGGTCAAATTTGACCCAAGGGCTATAATTTGGGCACTCTTGGTAGAGGTCCACTAGATAAAGCCACATGCAAAATTTGGTAGCCCTAGGCCCCATGGCTAGGTCAAAGAAGAATTTTAAAGTTCTCCCTATATAAGCCCATGTAAAACTTGTTATATAAGCCCATGTAAAACTTGTTACCCCCGGGCAGGGCCTAATTTGACCCCAGGGCTATAATTTGAACAATCTTGGCAGAGGTCCACTAGATAAAGCTACATGCCAAATTTGGTAGCTCTAGGCCCTATGGCTAGGTAGAAGAGGAATTTTAAAGTTTTCCCTAAATAAGCCCATGTAAAACTTGTGACCCCCGGGGCAGGGCCAATTTTGACCCCAGGGCTATAAATTGAAGAAACTTGGTAGAGGTCCACTAGATAAAGCTACATGCCAAATTTGGTAGCCCTTGGCCTTACGGTTTCAGACAAGAAGATTTTCAAAGATTTTCAAAATTTTTCAGTTTTGTTGCCATGGCAACCAGAGTTTTTGAAGGAATTAAATTCTTTCAAGAAATTCTGAAGAGGACCATGGCAGGATCATTTCTGTGAAGTTTCATCAAAATTGGATGGGTAGTTTCAGAGAAGAAGACGTTTTAAAAAAAAGTTAACGCACGGACGGACGGACGCACGGACGGACGGACGGACGCACGGACGCACGACGGACAACAGGCCATGACATAAGCCCGCTGGCCTTCGGCCAGTGGAGCTAATAAACCACAGATATTTATAGAACATGAATGAATTTTTAGCGGGTAAACATCACATTTCATATCATTATTACGGCTAATCCATATCCGACTAAACTGAATAGATCTACTCCGTTTGAAATAACGAACACATTTTCCACAACTTTTTCATGAATATTAAAAACCAGGCGTTAAAAGATAAATAGGATACATACATTGTGTTGTCGTATATCAAAAATATCAAAAGAGGTTGTGAGAATTGATAATTATCTCGCCAAGGCTCGACAATTATCAATTCTCCCAACCTCATTAGATATTTTTGTATTCCAACAACACTATGTATGTTTTCTCTATTTATCTACTATGTATGTATTCTCTATTTATTTTTTTGGCATTCCAAGGGTTAATATTGAACAACACATATAGAGCTACCAGTGTGGGGATGTACATTTCATATCCCTTTACCACACAATCCCAAGTTAACAACCCTGGGGAAAAAGGCTTTTAAAAGCTTTGTGCATTGTGAGGAAAGGAAAAAATACTGAACATCAGCATTTTATTCTATTCCAACAGTATTTTCTACCCTTCTGAAGACAAAATCTACCCTTTTGAAGGCAAAATCCATAATTTCAAACACATTTGCTTAGTTTTCCATGAATGGACTACTATATTGTTGCCTGATAAAAAGCAAACACTAAGAAATAATTTCGTATGATAAATGAGCCATGCTCTGGCAAAAGGGGGTTTAATGCATCTCTGTGAAGCATCATACTGAGCCAGTCATCACATAATTATAGAACTTTGAAATCCATTTCGTCTAACAACCAACTGATTCATCATGTAAAATGGTCCTTGGACATGCAGAAATCTGGACTACTATCAAAAACTTTCGACCCAGGTCAGCCTGTGCTGATGCATTAAAACCCCATTTCACCGAGCATGGCTAAATTTAAGGTCATTTGAAATTTTCTGTGATCTTTACAATACATTTGCAGACCACAAATTATATGTAGGTCAAATGTTGGGATTTCTGTTTGAAAGTATAGAGACATTGTGTGAAAAGGAGAAAACACTGGTCACCAGCATTTTCTCCATTTCATATGTAATGGTTTTAGATACCTCTTTCCGCCGGGTCGTTAAAAGTCATGATTGTATGGTGTATGGAAAAGTGCCACCACCTAGCCCCTATCAACAGCTTTGACAAGACACAAGTGAAGAATACATAGGATTACAAAATGTGAACTTACTCGCTTTCCAATTCGGCTACAGTGCACTTATATTGTGCAGTAGAAAATAAACAAATATCTGCAAATTGTCTCACTGTGAAATATAGAAACGTAAAGCAATATTTTTAACACTGTACTATGTATGAACATAATAAACAACACGAATTAATTAATCAATGAATATAACACAAATGGTACATTTACTGTCCGATAATTACGAATGAAACCATGTCTTATCAATAGCATATAATATTGAAATTGTACATGAATATGAGCCAAACTCTGACAAAAGCAGGTTTAATGCTTCTCCATGATGAATTACACCAAGTAAGTTATCATATAATTATGTATCCAAAGTCTATTTAGCGTAAAAATGGACAGGATCTGGGATAGAATGGTCCTTTAACATGCAGAAAATTCACAAATAACATAAAATTTCAACATGTAATGCACAGGCTGATAAGGGGCAATATTTTGTATATGCATTAAGCTCCCTTTTCACAGAGCATGGTTCATACATACAGACCTGCATACAGTAGAGTAATTCAAAAGTAATTTTACATGCTAGATGTATGATAATATAGGGGGGACAACTCAGCATGTTGTATGACATATATGTATAAAGAATAAAAATAAAACATGTATAATAATATAAGGGAATAAGTCTGCATATATCATACATGTGTCCAGGTAAATAGTGAAAATAAGGTATCTGAACAGCTAAGTTCATTGCCCTACTCTGTACAGAAAAGTCAGTAGCAAATAATTCAGTTAAGTTTTGATAACATATCAAAAAACAACATAAAATAAGGTAAAATTTAAACAGACCATTAATCAATGTAAAGATTTATTATCTCAAATGGACAGCTGTCTTAAGGTTATTAAGAATATAAAAAATCTATGTGTTGCATTTGCAAGGTTTTTAAGTCAGAATATCAGACAGTACAGATTCACAACCAAAAATCTACATTGAAATTTCTTTGCTGTCTGATTTTGAAATCCAGGGTAACAACACATTAACTTACTTACTATCAATAGGTCTACTTTTTAAAAATCATACCAAATTTTATAAAGTCTTAATTACTGGTACTTTTTAAGCCACATGTTTTATATGAATACACTGGCATGAAACACATAGAAGCCATGCTCTGGCAAGAAATTTAACGCATCTCCATGATTCATCATACCAAGCAAGTCCTCATATTATTATGGATCCATAAAATCCATTTTGACTGAGGAACACTGGTCCTTTGATGTAGAAAATTGACCAACAGCAAAAAATTTTGATCAACGTCAGACTGCACTGACTGCACAGGCTGACCAGGGTTGGTACTTTTTGCAGATGCATTAAACCCCATTTTCACAGAGCATAGTCATATACATGGACTACTTTGTCTTGAAGCAGCCTGGTTAAGCCACATACTTTCTGTAGTGCTTTTCAATTGCACAAATTCACATGCTCGGACATACAAAGTAGCAAAATTTTAAGTTAAATGACAACAAAGCATTTTCTTATTATGATCTGGGTGATAAATACAGTGTTTACTGTAACACAACAGAATAGAATAATAATCAGTTACTATTATTACAATTTGCTTTCGACTTACTCAGATTCCATTTCGGAACATTCTAACATGCCAGTGGATTCCTTATATAAAACTATGGCTCGAAACTGGTACACTATTTTGGTTTGTTGGGAGTTATCATATTTGTTTATTGAAAAGAAAATAAAGAACAAAAAATAAATAATATTCAAAGTCATAAATGTAAAACAAAAATCAAATTATAAGTAAGTAAGGGTTTAACAGTTGGTCAATACTCATAAGCCATCCTATACTGTGGACTAATTTCAATTTTTTATAATAAAGTTTTTCATTTATTTGCATTTGTTCATACCATTCCATATCAACATTTTACAAGAATCAAGTCCATCAAATCAAAGAAACATAATTATATGAACACATGTAAAAAGCTTTGGGGAAAAAAAACACCTTGTATATGTTGAGTAATGGATTAAAGCCAATAGCAGACATGAAAATTTGCAATTGAAAATTATTGTCTAATGTCGTTTGTTTTGTGTTTATATCAATTTCAACATTATTTCAATTATATCACAGTGGTCAGTGCATTTATCCATGCTTTCCTGGAATTTCTCTTTCCAGTTTTCCACCTATATTATTCTGTTTACTATCCAACACATCCATCATCAAAACTATGATCAGCAGAGAGAGAGGAATGAATCTTGCCACAATGACTACCATCAGTTCTTGGATAGAAAATAGCTGAGCTAGGGATACCAACCAGCAACCTCCCATGATTTCAAGTCCTGTATATTATCAAATGAACTACAGGGCTTGACACCTGTAGTGAAAGTCAACAAAATACTCTAGCCAAGTCTTAATTTTTTCTTATTCACTACAATACTTTCTAAATGAAAATGCATCAAAATATGGCCCCAATGGCATTATAAAGTTAACAGAAAACTGTTCGATCATTTGACAAATAGATGGTCTTAGCCAATTAGAGGGCTGAAATAAGACCAGAATCAAGAATGGCCTTTCAGTAAGGACCTTGGCCATTTTTCTTATTGTCCACTGTAAAAAGTCCTGCTCTTGTTTTCAAGGACACCAGAATAAATACAAAACTATCCCAAATTTCAATTAAGGCTTTCTAACAATAAATGGTCTTAGCCAATCAGAGGGTGGGAATTTAAATTTGAAATTAGACCAGAATCAAGAATGGCCTTTGAGTAAGGACCTTGGCCATTTTTCTTATTGTCCACAGTAAAAAGTCCTGCTCTTGTTTTCAAGGGCACCAGAATAAATACAAAACTATCCCATATTTCAATGAAGGCTTTCTAACACTTTACCACATGACAAAATTGTAGGCTTCCTAAAATTGGAAGCATTTCCAGAGGACAAATCAAATGTGTCCCAAATGATACAATTTGTCTTTGGTAGGGTATAAACATTTTGGAAAAAACAGAAAATGCTGTTCACCAGCATTTTCTCCTTTTCCAACAATGTATTCAAAAGCATTCTATGTCAAGGATGTTAAAACCTGTGATTGTGTAGTAAAGGGCTAGAACATTGTGGGAAAAAGGAGAATTTGCTAACAAGCAATGTTGTCTCTTTTCCCAAAATTTTTTTCACTCCTTCAAATGCGAATTCCATCATTTGAGCCATAACTCTTTCACAACTAGAAAAATAACCTTTTTTTTTTAATGGCTGTAAATATAGTTCTGCTGCAAGATGAAGAGACAGGTCAGTTATGATCTAGAATAAAAGAGTGGACAATGTAGATCAGAGATCAGACTGCACATTCTGTGCAGTCTGATCCTGATCTACACTGTCCACAGAAGCTTCTTTTGTCATCAACAGTAAGGAAACAGTTAAAGATACTGGTTTTTTCCTGACACTTTTTTTTCATATCACTCAACAGACATGAGTCAACCCAAAGCTCTCACAAGTGTCAGGACTACTAATAGAATTATGCAGAACACAGAGTGACAATAGAAAAATGGCCGATACATTTTTATACCATTTTGAATAATTCATTGCATTTCCTATAAAACGGACACAACAGAATCCTGTATTGAATGTTCAACGAGGGATTAACTGACAAATACAAAAACATCAATGGACAGCTTTGTGCCTGTACTTTTTTCCTGTTATAATTGTGTGATTATTTCGCTACGCACTGCCATAAAACTTACGTTGTCTCGAGTGTACCACACTCAATCTCGGACATGTTCACTTCGTGCAACACCAAAAGCTGAGATTGATGTGCTGTGGCGCAATTTTGAAATTTGAAACAAAAAATTGTTAAATAATTCATGAGGGTATGGTTCATAATAGTTCCATAAATCAGTCATTTTTTTTTCCCGACAATTATAACTATAGAACAATGGGAAAGCATTTATATCATGAAAGTATTTGAAATTCAAAACTCACTCAAAAAAAAAGCTAAAATTGTTTTTTTCTTTTGTTTTCGGGTGTAAACAAGTACGAGTTAAAAAGTATATACATGTATTCATCTATCAATAGCAATCCTTTCAAAGCCACTGGCTGCTTTACCACAGAAACAAAAGTTGAAAATTCATGTATGTTTAGCATCAAGAGAGGAATAATTCTGTTGCAATGAGTTTCATTAATCCTTTACCAGATGACAAAATTTTAGCCTTGTCCAAATTCAAAGCATTTGCAGTCGACAATTTCAATATGTTCAACCAGTGAATATTTTTTTTGATAGGGTAGAAAGCATTGTGGGAAATGGAGAAAATGCTGGTTACCAGCATTTTCTCCTTTTCCCACAATGTTTTCAAAAGGTGTCTTTCCCAGGGTCACATTGCATTGTGCGGTAAAGGGTTATTCCTTGGAGAGAGGTCAGAGGCTTTACTAAAACAATGCAAAACAGAAAATTGAAATTTAACAAAATTCCCGACAGTTTTCTTTACCCTGAGGTCAAAGCCTTTTGAAAATTTTATGGGAAAAGGGGAAAATGCTGATTAAAAGCACTTTCTCCTTTTTCCACAATGTTTTCTACGGGTCTAAAATTTTGTTGATTCGTAAAGAGCTGATGAATACGTAACTGAAAAGGAAAGGAAATCTCTATCTTACCAGACAATTTTATTTTCTTTACTGTTTTACTTGTGTTGTTATCAACTAAAACATTCACGGCTATACTTTCACCATGGTAATATTTCTGAAAAATACAAAAGAAAAAAGAAGATAAACTCTTTCCCCTCTATAACAAGCATGCAACAGACAACTTTGAAAATACAGATAATAATGAGCCTTAACAATCGTGAGGACAAAGACTTTAGGAAACATTTTGGGAAAACAAGGAAACTTTGACAAAAAAAAAATTAATATGACCCTTTACCAAACAATCCCAAATTTTAACAATCCTTAGGAAGAAGACTTTTGAAAACACTGTGGGAAATGGAAAAAAGAAACTTGAAAATGTGAAATACACAAACAATCCAGAGTTTTAACGAGAACCCTACACCAATCAATCCTGCACTTTATCCCTTTACCACACAATGCCGACTTTTAATGATTCTGGGACAGAAGCCTTTTGAAAACATTGTGGGAAAAGGAGAAATGCTGGTATCCAGCATTTTCTCCTTTTCCCGCAATGTTTTCTACCCTATCAAGGAAATATTCAACCATTTGAGTCACATTGAAATTAACGTCCGCAAATGCTCTCAATTTGGACAAGGCTAAAATTTAGTCATCTGGTAAAGGGTTAATGATCACAAGAGAGTAAGGCTTTTGTTGTCTTCTGCTGAAATGTTAACAGTCTTCTACAAAGGTTTGCTGGCAAGAAATTATACGAGAAACTATACGGTAACACAGTAACATGGTAACATGATTACAGGTAACACGCTCAGTGTGACGTGAATAATGATGTCCTAATTGACAGTAAATAATTCCCAATATTTGCTCCCTTGATGATTATCCTGTTAATCCTTTCAGTCGTCAACGCAGAGATCAAGATGATACTTCACAATAAATTTGTTTACCTGCATTTTCCATTATCTTCCACTAGGTAGCATTTTTGAAATACTAACCTATCAGATTTGGGCATTCTGGGTACAGAACCAGACTACTTTTCAAAACAATAACCATTACTTCGAATCTCAAAATAAAATAAACCTGTACTCAGTAAAACGCTTCCTGGTACGATTCATTTAGCTATGGTTATTTAGCATGTAACCCATGCACCAGTCAGTTATAAACACAGGCCGTGCATTTCATGTTAATAAGTCTGTGGACAAACCCTGCACTAATCCTGGTTTCCCTAAATTCTATATGTAGAAACTGTATTCAAAGATGAGCAGTAAAAGAATGATATTTGTAAAAACTATTTTGTTCCATTTGAAAAATTTAGATTTTCAAGAAATTTGGAGGGAAAAATAATTCCACAAAAGTATTGTTTATAGCCATTTTCTCCATTGCTACATTATTTGCAGCATACTTAGTTTACACACCGAGTATTAATATTTATCCTGTACAGGTTTGTGATGCATCATAGCAGATAGGTCGAATCTTTTAAGTATATGATATCCGCAGACAATGCAGCATTTTCTCCTTTTCCAACCATATTTTCTATCCCTTCAAAGACAAATACCATTTTTTGAGCTTCAATTCATTTGTCACCTGCAACTGCTTCAAATTTGGACAAGTCTGATTTTTTCGCTACATAGAGAGCTATTTACATTAAGAGCCATGCTCTGTGGAAAAGGGGTTAGATGCATCTGCAAAAAGTAACCAATGCCATCCTGTGCAGTCCGAGCAGGCTGACCTGGGTCAAAACTTTGTGCTATTTTTAGATTTTCTGCATGTCAAAGGCCCATTCTACCTCATGATTTTTACAGTTGTTATACTTATTCGATTTTATGGATCCATACTTATGTGATGACTCCGTTGATATAATGCATCACCCAGGTGTATTAACTCTATACCACACAATCCCGACTTTTAACGACCCTGAGAAAGAAGCCTTTTGAAAACATTGTGGGAAAAGGAGAAAATGCTGGTAACCAGCATTTTCTCCTTTTCCCACAATGTTTTCTAACCTTCCCAAACCAAATTTCAATTTTCCAGTCACATTTATTTTGTCATCTGCAAATGCTTTCAATTTGGAACCGTCTGTAATTTTGTCATTTGGTAAAGAATTAAACTCCCCTTTTGCTGGATGCCACTCCTGTACTTATGACGGTTTCACTGGTATATTCAAGTTTGAACATTCCATGTTCAAGGTTGTCTGCTATTTCACAATACTAAACAATCCTATAATGAACCCTTTACCAAGAAACAAATTTTAAAGTCTTCCAATGCAAAATATATGCAGAAGACAAAGTAAATGGTATGAATGTAAGTTCTGTAAATGGCATTCTGAATGTAACTTCTCTGGTTTGGGAGAAAACATGGTGGGAAAAAGAGAAAATGCTTGAAACCAGCATTTTCTCTTTTTCCAAAAATTGTTTTCAGAATCTTTTTTTTTTTTATTTAATAAGCATCATGAAAGCATGAAAGCACGTGTTTGTGTGGTATAGGGTTATTATGTACAAATTAACAAGCAAATCGACCCTGGAATATCATGCAAAATAATGACACATCATGGCAGATGGGGAAATTACCCAGTTTGACAAATTTCTAAATATTCAATAATTTGTTTCCGACTGTCATTTTCTGCAGCCCCCATTGAAGTATGAGACCACAGGGAAGAGTGTTAACCAAATTATGTCTAAATTATCCTTGTTCATAATGACCCTATAAGTTCAGGGGAGCTGTATTTTTTCCTCATCTTTACTCATGTCTGTGTAAACCCTTTACAACAAAATGCCAACTTTCAACAATCTTGACAGAGAAAGCTTTTGAAAAAATTGTGGGAAAAAGAGAAAATGCTGGTAACCAGCATTTTCGCCTTTTCCCACAGTGTTTTCTACCCTTCCCAAAACAAATTTCAATTTTTGAGTCACATTTATTTTGTCATCTACAAGTGCTTTGAACTTGGACAAGTCATAATTTTGCAGTTTGGTAAAGAGTTAAAGGATTTTGAAAACACTGTGAAGGAAGAATTTCACAACTAGCAGAGACCAACTCATTGCACTGGAGGTAACTGAATGAAGCTCCAAGCAATTTTTAACTCTTTTACACACCATCACAACTTTGAACGACCCAAAGAGAAAAGGCTTTTTGAAAACATGATGGGAAAAGGAGAAAATGCTGGTAACCAGCATTTTCTCCTTTTCCCACTATGTTTTCCACCCTATAAAAAAAAATTGCACTATATAAGCCACAATGAAATTGTTGTCTGCAAATGCTTTCAATTTGGACAAGGCTAAATTTTTGTCCTATGGTAAAAGGTTAATCAAGTACAGCGTAAAAGGGCACAGATAACTTTTCTGGAATCAATCAAACAAAAATACTTGATTCTATTCTTATCCCACAGAAAGCTGATTATGCAAACCTTTGATGCTGCTACATGCAAATTGCGACCTTTAACAATCAGATGAACTCAAGTATACTAAAACTAAATTTATTGCAGCTAATGTTGTCTGGTGACACATCAATGCTTTTCCTCCTATGTTGAAACAACTGCAAGTCTTTCTATCTGTCTGTTCAACCCTTTACCACACAATGCCGACTTTTAATTACCCTGGGAAAGAAGCCTTTAGAAAACATTGTTGGAAAAGGAAAAAACGCTGGTAACCATCATTTTCTCCATTTCCCACAATATTTTCCACACTATCAAAGAAAAATTGCACCATTTGAACCACAATGAAATTGTCATCTGCAAATGCTTTCAATTTGGACAAGGCTAAAATTTTGTCGTCTGGTAAAGGGTTAAGCACTTATGACAAAATACTTGAGCCATGCTCTGCGAAAAGGGGGTAAAATGCATCTGCAAAGTGTACCAACCAAGGTCAACCTGCATAGTCTGCACAGGCTGACATGTGTCCGATGGTCAATTTTCTGCATGTCAAAGGACCAGTCTACATCATGCCTGTGGGTTGTTAGACAAAACTGATTTTATGAATCCATGATTAAGTGATGACTTGCTTGGTATAAAATGCATCACAGAGATGCATTAGATCCCCTTTTGCTAAAGTGCACCACTCAGTTGTTGTCATTGAGAGCAGTAGCAAAGAACAATTCAGACCATAAAACAAAATTTAATGTTGCTTAAACAGTGAATTTATTTTTTTTTTAATTTAAAAGGGTAGAGAACATTAAATACCAGCATTTTCCCAAACTGTTTCTAAAGGATTCATTTTTTTTTTTTGGCTTGTCCATCTCACAGAAAAGTTGGCAGAGAAGACTTTTCAAAGATCTTTAAGTCTATAGACTCAATAAATATTCGCTTCAGGCCGATTTTGATCTACATGCTGTCTGCAAAAATATAGCAAATAAATTTTGTGCTAAGCTTTCTCAGGGTAAAATGCATAACCTGTGAAACATCAAACTTGCAGCAGATGACTTGGAGAACTTTTCTGTAAAATGGAGATAAATAAATGTGGAAACATTGGAAACATACTCTCTCTCTCTCTCTCTCTCTCTCTCTCTCTCTCTGCAAAATCAAACTCTCTCTCTCTGCAAAATCAAAAACGGCCAAAGGATTGGTAATTGCTTTAAGAAGCTCCTTTTGCCACATTGTTTTCAGAAGGGTTCTACTGCACAACACAGAAAAGTTGTCTGCATAAAGTAACCAGTTTATCTGTAGGTCAAATGTGTCGTAAATTGAGCTAAGGAGCTCCTTGTGCAACAATGTTTGCAGAGTGGTCTATTGCACAACACAGTAAAAAATTGTCTGCAGGAAGTTACAAGGGTAAATTTTAGCCATGCTCTTTGTAAAAGGGGTTTAATGCATCTGAAAAAAGTATAGACCCAGGTCAGCCTGTACAGTCTGCACAGGCTGACCTATGCAGAACCTTTTTGCAAGTGATAAAATTAATTTTCTGCATGTCATAGGATCGTTTTACCTCATAGTTCAGCCGGTTTTAAGACAAAATGGATCCATATCGTGTGACAACTCGCCTGGTATAAATGCATTACTCAGTTGCATTAAACCTCTTTTTCCGGAGTACAGCTCATATATTTGAGCCATGCTCTGTGAAAAGGGGGCTTAATGTATCTGCAAAAAGTATCGACCTATAATCAGCCTGCGCAGTCAAAACTTTTAGATAATGGTCAATAAAGGACTATTCTACCCCGGGATTCACTCTGTTGATCGACAAAACAAATTTTAGGGATCCACAAGTATGTGATGACTTGCTTGGTACAAGGCAATGCTTAGATGCACTTAGCCTCGTTTTCCCAGGGTGCAGCTCATATATTTATACAAAACAGCCTATCTCCGAAAAGTCACAAAAGGTCAAAGGCGTGGTAAATTGAGCTAAGAAGCTTTTTCTGATCTCCGTTAAAGTTAATTAACTCAAAAAGGGGATCAAATGAAATAAGTAGGTACAGGAGACAACTCCCCTCGCTTGATTAATTAAATCACGCAAATACCGGCATTTCCTGTCACCTTGGGAACCATATTTGATAACGTGATTACCCATAATGCCCCAGTCACACTCTGCTTACCATATTTTTGACATGGTATAAGATACAAGTAGAGGTTCAAAAGAATGCAAAGTCTGATCTTGATCTACACCGTGTGGTTACTTTGTGAGACTATCTCCTTACCAGCTGACTTGATTTTGGATTCATCGGTATTGAATGCATTAACCCTTTAACTCTTTACCAAACAACAAAATTATACACTTTTCTAAATTGAAAGCATTTGCAGACGACAATTTTAGTAGGGCTCAAATGATGAAATATGTCTTTGATAGGTTAGAAAACATTGTGGGAAAAGGAGAAAATGCTGGTTACCAGCATTTTCTCCTTTTCCCACAATTTTTTCAAAAGGCTTCTACCTTTGGGTCGTTAAAACTTGTGATTGTGTGGCAATGGGTTAACAAATGATACAATTTTAGAATGGCCCAAATTGAAAGCATTTGCAGACGACAAAATAAATGTAACAGAAAAATTGAATTTGTCCTGGAAAGGCAGGAAAACATTGTGGGAGAAGGACAAAATGCTGGCTACCAACATTTTCTCCTTTTCCCACAATGTTTTCAAAAGCTTTCTTTCTCAGGGTCATTAGAAGTCAGGATTGTATGGTAAAGAGTTAACTGTTTACCAAACGACACAATTTTAGAATGGTCCAAATTGAAAGCCTTTGCAGACGACAAATTAAGTGTAGCTAAAATGATGATAGTTGTTTGTGCAAGTGTAGAAAACTTTATGGGAAAAGGAGAAAATGCTGGTAACCAAAGGCTATTTCCTCAGGGTCGTTAAAACTCAGAATTGTGTGGTAAAGGGTTAATTTTGCACATAACAAATTCAATATGGCTCAAATGATGGGATTTTTCTATGAAAGGGTTGATAAAATAGGAGGAAAAGTAGAAAATGCTGCTTACAAGCAATTTCTCCTTTTGCAATGAAATTTTCAAACTCGAGCCAGCAAAGAAAGAAATTGCATCTAGCAAGCAATTTCTCCTTGTGCCATATCATTTTTAACCATTTACTAGATGAAAAAATTTCACTCTCATCTAAATTGAAACCACTTACAAATGATGAATAAAATGTGATTAAAATAATGAAATTTCCCTCTACAAGGGTAGAAAACATAATGGGAAAAAGAGAAAATGCTGGTTACAAGCATTTTCTCTCTTTTCCATAATGTTTTCCAAAACTTTTTTCTTCAGGGTCGTTAAAATTTGGGATTGTGAGCTAAAGGGTTAAGTTCTGATCTTCTGAAAGACAAAAGAAGTCATTATGGAGGGGTTAACGGGTCTAACAACTGTTCTTTAGATCAGATATATACAATATACAATGGTTTTGTAAACAAACAGTGAACTTACAGACATTACAGCAGCCACAAGTAAACAATGCTGGTGTAAAGATGCATGTAAATCTAAATCTGCTTTAAAAGTATGGAAAGTGAATATGACAATCTGATATGGTCCGGGCTGTCCAAATGTGGGTCTTTGGCAGAAAAATGAATTTTAAAACTAGGTAAAAAGTTGCCAGGTCTCTCTATCCTTTGTTTACTCTTTACCTGGTTTAAAAATGCATTTTCCTGTCAGTGACTAACACTTCTTTTTACTTTTACTTTTGGCCACATCTGGGGCTTTAAGAATGATCAAAGTAATCATTTGCAATGTAACATGAGTAATGCATGTTTATAAAAGTAATCAGCTTTCAGTAGATCTAAGAAGAATGATGTGTTAAAAAATTAATGGTTTTCTTTATTTCAATTGAAAATTGAACTACAAGGGCCTTTAATCTTTTACCAAACAATCCCATGTTTTAACAACCCTGAGGAAAGAGGCTTTTAAAAACATTGTGGAAAAAGGAGAAAATATGAATCCCACTATTTCATTGTTTGTTAGTTATTATGGTATTTATAGCTGTTTTTTTTTCAGTTATATCATGGCAACTCCCACACTTATCAATGTTTTTGAGTCATTTCGTTTACCATCACTTGGATCAATATTCTTCCTAAGCCACTGGCTTCTTTCCCAGATAAACACTGTCTAAACAATGATCAGCGGTGAAAGAGGAATGAAACCTATTGCAATGACCCATAGAAACAATGATCAACAGAGAATGAAACCTATCGCAATGACTATCATCAATCCTTGGAAAGAAATTAGCCAAGCTTGGAATTCAAATCAGTGACCAGCAATGGTCACAAGTTCTATATGCCACAGACTGCACAATCGGACTCGGCCCTATCATTCGAATTACATTTAATTTGTCTGCAAATGACTGTTTTCAATTTGGACATGTCTAAAATTCTGTGGTCTGATAAAAATTTGAATCAGTCTGAAAGTTTCACTTAAGTCCACCATTTTCTGAAATATTTACAAAAATATTAAATGTGAACTCATTGTTATTTGGTCAATAAAAAAAGATATGACTTTAATCCTCCAGCAGTTAACAGCTTTTGAAAACAATGCTGAAAAAGGAACAATTGTATGTTACAAGCAACCATTCTTGTTTTCACACTTTGTTTTCCATATCATTCAAGAAATAAATTTTCTTCTAGCTTTAACAATCTAGCAAATCACCCCAAAAAAGAGGCTTTTGAAAACTGTGAGAAAAGAAGAAAATGGATTTTCTTCTTTTCTCACAATGTTTTCTACTGCTTCAAAGACGAATTCCTCAATATGAGCCATATTAAATTTCTCATCTGAAAATGTATTGAACTTGGACCGATCAAAAATTTCATCATTCTGGTAAAGAGTATGACTATTATCGCCAGTAAGAGTTATTGCCCTTTAAGATCTCTTAACTCTTTACCAAATGAAAAATGTTTGGACTGGACTAAATTCAAAGCATCTGCAGACAACAAATTAAATCTTGTTAATATGATTATTTCTTACTTTGATAGGGTGGAAAATATTTTGGGAAAAGGAGAAAATGCTGGTTACCAGCATTTTCTCCTTTTCCCACAATGTTTTCTATAGGCTTCTTTCTCCGGGTTGTTAAAAGTCGGGATTGTGTGGTAAAGAGTTACAAACATTTGGGAAGAAAATGATTTTCTGAAGAAAATTCCTTTTGACATTACCCGGCAAACCATGGAAACATGTAAACAAACCTTTAACAAACCAAAGACAAGATTAAAGACTGTATGATGGGAGTCAATTGATTGATTTTATGGTGTTAATTGATTTTATGGTGTTTAATGCTGTTTTCAACATTATTTCAGTTATATTGCGGCAGCCAGAGTACATTTCCTGGAGTTTCTTTTACCAGTACTGCACATAATATCCTTTTCAAGCTACTGGCTATTTTCCCACATACCCACCATAGAAACATCGGTATGCTGTTAGAGAGGAACCCTGTTGCAATGACTATCATCAATCCTTGGAAAGAAATTGGCTAAGCCGGGGACTGAACCAGTGACCCTGGTTCTCAAGTTCTGTACACTATCCACTGAGCTACTGGGACTCGGCATGATGGATGTCAAAATATGCCAGTTAGACAATACATTGCTTTAAAATATACCCCCAACAGTGGAAAGGACAAACATTTCAAATTTCACAAAATATCGTAGACTGGCACTATTTGGAGAAAAAAGTTTACATGTTGTCCCTATATTAAGTCTTAACGTACCTTTAATTTGAAGAGTTCCACGAATGGATATTGGAAGTATTAATTATCCTATATGTCAAGTTCGCTAGTCAGCTTTACGCCCGAAAAATATTCTATGTACCATCCTAACTCTTTACCATACCCAACAATTCCAAGTTGTAACGATCCGGAGAGAGAACTTTTTTAAAGCAAAGCTAAACCTTTACCATTGTTTACACTATTTGGAGGAAAAAGTTTACAGTGTCCCTGTACTATGTCTTAACAAGCTTTTAATTTGAAGAGCTCCACTAATGGAAATTGAAAGTATTAATTATCCTACCAGTACATGTCAATTTTGCAAGTCAGCTTAAGGCTTTAGATGTACTATCCTAACTCTTTATTATACCAACCAATTCCAAGTTTTAACCCTTTACCACACAATCCCAACTTTTAACGACCCTGAGAAAGATAGCTTTTGAAAACAGTGTGGGAAAAGGAGAAAATGCTGGTAACCAGCATTTTCTCCATCTCCCACAATGTTTTCTATCCTTTCCAGTACAAATTTCAATTTCTGAGTCATATTCATTTTGTCATCTGCAAATGCTTTCAATTTGGACTCGTCTAGAGTTTTTCGTTTGGTAAAGAGTTAACCATCCTGAGAAAGAACATTTTTGAAAACAAAGCTAACCTGTTACCATAATTTACACTATTTGGAGGAAATAGCTTACACAATGTCCCTTTAATATGCCTTAATGTACCTTTAATTTGAAGATTTCCACTAATGGATATTGGGACTATTAATTATCCAATGTGTCAATTTAACTAGTCAGCTTTAAGGCCTGAAAAATAGTCTATTTATAATGTACTATCATAACTCTTTACCATACCAACCAATCCCAAGTTTTAATGATCCTGGGAGAGAATGCTACTGAAAGCAACGCTAACCTTTTACCATTATTTACAACGTCCCTATGATATGTCTTAATATACCTTTAATTTGAAGAGTTTCACTAATGGAATTGGAAGCATTAATTATCCAATGTGTCAATTTCACTAGTCAGCTTTAGGCCTAATAAATAGTCTATGATATACTGCCCTAACCCTTAACATACCAACTAATTCTGATTTCTAACAACCACAAGCCTTTCAAAAACACTAAGGGAAAAGGAGAAAATGCTGTGAAAAAAAAAAAGAGATTTGCCGATGAAAGAAACATTGTGGGCAAAGGAGAAAATGCTGGTAACCAGCATTTTCTCCTTTCCTACAATCTTTTCAAAAGCCTTCTTTTTCAGGTAATTGTTGGGTAGACATTTAAGATATTATTATAAGATATACAAACGTTCTGTTTTCTCACCACATAGGTATCAAAATCTTCCATTAAAATCTCTCTCACAGATTTCATGTCTCTTTGAAGACAGCCTTTACAAATATTGCTGAAAAAGGAGAAAATGCTGGTTACCAGCATTTTCACCTTTTCCCACAATGTTTTCTACCATTTCAAAGACAAAATCTATAATTAGAGCCACACAAAACTTGTCATCATTCTGCACATGCTTTTAATTTGAACTACCAGTAACTTTTATGTTTGTTGTCTTGAAATCGAAGTAAGCAGATCTTCTTAAAATAAAATTAGACAACCAAAATCTTCAAGAGTGGTACACACTAAGACATGAACTGAAAAAGATACCATAATGTGTTTTCTTACCACACCATTTCCTAAATAGGATCCTTTCATTTCTAAAGACAACTTTTTACGAAGCTAACTGGAAAGATTGTGTCAAAATGAATGAAAAGTCTTTTCCTGAGTAACTTTATACTGAAGTTAAACGTCAAACAAGAGCACTGCATGCTGGTGCCAATGCTCAGCTGCAGTTGCATGATTTCCAGTGAAAATTCTTCATCCAAAAAGGGCCATATCTGAGTCAAAAACAGTTTGATGGTTACCTGCCCTTGATGTAAAGGTTCCCCTTTTAACATTTGACAATTAGTCCCAGTTTGAAATAAATATCTTCAGTAATAACAGAGATATTAAAAAATGTCAAAGTTTTTGCACGACAACACAGACAACAACAGGGTTATCACAGTACCTTGAAGTTTTCTTTGAAAATAGCTAAGCTAAAAAGCTACCAATTTCTGCTTTCTTATCACACAAGATTTAAGATCAAAGTGTCCCTGTTCCCATAAAGATCTATCACTCTGACATAAAACAATACATTAGGGACTTAAAATAACCAAATTTCTAGAACATTCCATGGTTCCCTCCGCTTTTAATATACAGGAACATCTGCTTTTTCCTATTACCAAAGAATCCTGCATTTTTGAGATACTTTTCATAAAATCTCTTGAAGTCCACAAAATTATAGACCAGTCCCTTATTAACCTCCTACTAAACAATCTTGTATTTTAAAGACCCTGATGAAACAGGCCTTCGAAAACATTGTGAGAAAAAGAGAAAATGCTGGTTACCAGCATTTTCTCTTTTTCCTACAATTCTTTTAACCCTTTTGAAGACAAATCTTGTCAACATTCAGCCATATTTATGTAGTCATCTACAAATACTTTCAATTTGGACTTTGTAGGGTAGAAAATGTTGTGGGCAAAGGCGAAAATGTTGAATACCACAATGTTTTGTCAAAACTCCAGGTTATGTGATAGAGGCTTAACTCTTTACCACACGATAAAATTGTAGTCTGGTTCAAATTAAGCATTCGCAGTTTACATATGAAATGTTACTCAAAATAAAAAATTTTTCTTTCAAAGTATAGAAAACATTGTGGGAAAAGAAGAAAATGCTGGTTACCAGCATTTTCTTCTTTTCCCACAATGTTTTCAAAAGGCTCTTTCTTAACTCTTTACCAAACAACAGAATCTTAGACTGGTCTAAACTGAAAGCATTTGCAGACGACAAAACAAACGCAACTCAAAAATTCAAACTTGATTTTGGAAGAGAAGAAAACGTTGTGGAAAAAGGAGAAAATGCTGGTTACCAGCATTTTCTCCTTTTTCCACGGTGTTTTCAGAAGGCTTCTTCCCTGGGGTCGTTAAAACCAGGGATTGTTTGGTAAAGGGCCGTTAAAACTCGGGAATATGTGGTAAAGAGTTAATCAACAATCCATGATTATTCTATTCAACTGTGTATGTAGGTAATGGTTAAAATTATTTATTACAAAACATATTTTTCCCAATCATTCAAACTTACCTCTTTGTCTAAGGATGCTTCCAACTTGATATTTCCTGGGCTCATCATAAAGTCTTTAAATGTTTCAGCACTAGGCTGGGGCGCTGGCTCCTCTGGGGCATACGTCAACTTTCTAATAGCCAATCGGACGGAGTTCCTGAATGAAAATTTGATCAAATAATTAGGTCAATAATTTCATTTTCAATTTTGGACCCTATCTCAAATGAAAAGGTGTTGAAACAAAAGTGGTGTTTTAATACCCAGAAACATTACTTTCTAGAGTAAAATTTCATTTGCTGATTGTTTGGAAAGCATTGTAAGGAAAGGGAAAATAGCTTGCCACAAGCAATGTCTCTTTTTTCCACAATATTTTTCATACTCTTAAGATAGAAAATATATTCCTTTCCTACAAGTGGTTTTCCTTTACAAAATTTTCAATGGAATTTGTTTAACCCTTTACAGGACGACAAAATTTTGGGCTAGTCCAAATTGAAAGCATTTGCAGACGACAAATTTAATGTAGCTCAAATGATGAAATTTGCATTTGACTGGTTAAAACACATTGTCGGATATAGGAAAAATGCTGGTGCATCTCCTTTTCCCACCATGTTTTCAAAAGACTTCTTCCTCTGGGTTGTTAAAACTCAGAATTGTGCCGTTAAGGGTTAACTCTTTCCCAAACAACAAAAGTTTAGACTAAACCAAACTAAAAGTATTGGCAGACAACAACTTTAACTCTTTACCACACAATCCCGACTTTCAACAACCCTTAGAAAAAGGCCTTATGAAAACATTGTTGGAAAAGAAGGAAATGCTGGTAACCAGCATTTTCTCCTTTTCCCACAATGTTTTCTACCCTTCCCAATATAAATTTCAATTTTCAAGTCACATTTACTTTGTCATCTGCAAATGCTTTCAATTTGGACAAGTCTAAAATTTTGTCATTTGGTAAAGAGTTAATGTATCTTAAATGGTGGTTACCAGCATTTTCTCCTTTTCCAACAATGTTTTCATAAACCTCCTTCCTCAGGGTTGTTTAACCCTTTACCAAACAATAAAATTTTCGACTTATCCACATAGAAAGCATTTGCAGGCGACAAAATATATAAATGTAACTAAAACATTGAATATGTCATGGGAAGACAAGAAAACAGTGGAAAAAAGAGAAAATGCTGGTTACCAGCACTTTCTCCTTTTCCCCACAATGTTTTCAAAAGCTTTCTCAGAGTTGTTAAAAGTCAGGATTGTGTGGTAATGGGTTTAAATTCCGGATTTGGTAGTACAGGATGAGAGTCTCAAATAAGTCTTTACATAAAGGGTTAGACCAATTGTAAATAGAAAACAAGTTCATAAATTATCTATAATTTCAGTTATTCCTGGAGCAATGTCATATAAAACACTTTCTACTTCTGCAGAATTTCCAAAACTGGTGGGCTTCAGAGTGAATATAAAAGTTAAATCTATTTCTGGAACATATGTCAACCCTAACCCTTTATCAGACAATCTCCAGTTTTAAGGACCAGGAGGAAGGAGGCTTTTGAAAACATTGTTTGAATATGAGAAAGTGCTGGTAGCCAGCATTTTCTCCTTTTTCCCACAATGTTTTGCCTACCCTTTTTCTAAGACAAATCTCATAATCTGAGCCACATTTAATTTTGCGTCTGCAAATCCTTTGGATTTGAATGTTTCAAAAATTGTGTTATTTGGTAAAGGTAACTCTTGTCACATTAATGTGCACTCATTTTTTGCTTTTAGACTTCTCAGAATTGAAGACATTTCAAAACGACAAATAAAACAAGGTTTGAAAGGTAGGATTTATCCTTAAATAGCTAGAAAACATTGTTGGAAAAGGAGAAAATGCTGTTTCCAATAATGTTTTCAAAAGGGTTCCTGAAGGATTAGTTTAACCCCTAAGACGCCTTTCACAACTTTGCGGCCAGTGCAGATCAAGCTCACACAAGAGCTGAAATGCTATAGACCAAAGTAAATTTCAGGTATTTGGGTCAAATTTCTACAATGAAAATGTCTGTTAGGTTTATTTGGCACTCTAAGTGTTAACAATTTAACAAACGACAAAAAACCTTTACTTGTCCAAATTCAAAGCAGCTGCAGACAACAAACTAAATGTTGTTTGAATGAGGGAATTTGTCTCCGAAAGGTTAGAAAACATTGTGGGCAAAGGAGAAAATGCTGTTTAACAGCATTTTCTCCTTTTCCCATAATGGTTTCAAAAGCCTTTATCTTAAGGATCGTTAAAACCTGGGATTGTTTGGTAAAGACTTAATATCTACCGGAATATAATTCTTTTATACTTAATCTACCTGTGGACATGAAATTTGAAGATAAAAGCCCGCAAACTGAGTCTTTCTATTCTTACAAGTGGCTTTTTTTTTTTGTATGAAGGACATGAAAGAGCAAATTAATTTGTAAGTAAGGAAATAAATGATTAACTCTCTACCAAATGAACATATTTCAGACTTGTCCATATTGACAGAAAATTGCAGAACAACAAATTAAATTTGGATCAAATGATTAGATTTATCACTTAATTGTTAGAAATCATTGTAGGAGAAGGCAAAAATTCTGGTTAAAAATACTGGTTACCAGCATTTTTTTATTTCTTTTTCCTACAATGTTTTAAAAAGTCTTGCAACTACTGTTGTGAAAGGTGCTTTAACACTTTACCGAACGATAATGTTTTAGACAGGTCCAATTTGAAAGCACTTGCAGATGACAAAATTTGTATGGCACAAATGATGGGATCTGTATCAGATAGTCTAGAAAAAATAGTGGGAAAAGGAGAAAATGCTGGTTACCAGCATTTTCTCTTTTTCCCACAACGTTTTCAGAAGGCCAACTTCTCAAGGTCGTTAAAACTTGGGATTGTGTGGTAAAGGGTTAAGGGTTCACTCTACTTTCTTTTCTTATGGTATCCGAGTGTTAATTTGTCATATAGATACCACCTTTGAGCACTTGCTTCTATTACTCTTTACCACATGATCCCAAATTTTAATGACCCTGAGGTAGAAACTTTCAAAAATGCTGTGGAAAAAGAAGAAAGTGCTGGTAACCAGCATTTTCTACTTTTCCCACAATGTTTTTGTCCCTAGCAAAGAACTTCAGTTTTTTTTGTACCACAGTAAGATTTATCGCCTGCAGATGCTTTCAATTTGGCGGAGTTAAAATCTTTCATTTGAGAAACGGTTAACTCTTCACCAAATGACAAAATGTTACACTAGTCCCATTGAAAGCATTTGTAGATGACAAAGATGGCTCAAATGTCAAAATTTGTCCTTGGTTGGGTAGAAAACATTGTAGGAAAAGGAGAACATGCTGGTTACCAGCATTTTCTCATTTTCCCCACTGTGTTTTTCAAAGTCTTTTCCATAAGGGTTGTTAAAACTCAGAACTGGTTCTAATGTGTTAATCTTCAGCTTTATAGATTACCAGAGAAAAAGTGTGAAGTGGAGGCTATATCAAAATGACCCCTATTGATGGTCTTAATATCCTTAAAGTCTTTTGTAACTTCAGCTATCTTGGGAAGGGCACAACTTGGAACAGATTTCTGATACTAAAGTACTTTAAAGGTCCAGTATTTCTCCTTCTCCCACAGTTTTTTCAACCCAATCAAAAAAATTTTCACCAAATTGTGCCACATTCAATTTGTCGTCTGCGAATGCTTTGAATTTAGACAAATCTAAAATTCTGTTGTATGGAATTGTGTTACACAGTACTGTGATACCTTTTGTGTGGCTTTTCATCCAGGCTGTCTGCTACATAGGTTTTCAGCTCATAATCCACCCCACATGGCTGTTAAAAAAAGAAACAATATAAATTAATATAAGGTCTTCAAAAATTGTAAGCATTCTTGCCATGCATACCAAATACCTAAAGGGGCATAAAGAAAGGGACATGAAACATATATCTAAAGAGGACACACACAAGGGGACATTGGCCACAAACATAAGGGTATATAAACAAAAAGACATTATACATAAATCTAAAGGCAAATAAAGGGGACATAAGACACAGACTTAAAGACAAATCATATAAAGGACCAAAATTGACTTACAAAGCAGGGATATACACAATGAAACATAAGCCACAAACTTAAAAGGGACATAAAAAAAGGGACATGAACAAAAAAAACAAGAAATACACAAAATGACATTAGACACATACCCACTAAGGGCATTCTATTACCACAAATCTTTAGGAACAACGATTGATTGAGTGGTGTTTTATACTGCTATAAACATCATTCCAGTCACATCATTGCAACAGCTTGCTTATTCATGTATATCCTGGGTTTCACCGGTACTAGGCTAAGGTTCTGAAATGTCTTGCCCAAGGACACTCCAACAAAACACCCAATGTTTCCAGTGAGACTTGAATAGGCCTCCAGGTTACGAGTCCGACCCTTGACCACTGAGCCATGCAGGACCTCCGCTATAGTAAGAAACACAGGGGCATATGCCACAAACCTGAATGACCCATTAACAGAGAAATACAAACATAGAGGGAACAATCACAAAGTGAAATAAGCAACAAACTTATGGTGACATAAATAGAGGGACATCAATCAGGCAAAAAACACTGGTAAAACATAGGTTTGTACCATATTTGCATGAGTATACCGTGCACATTTTTTCTCCCAGAATTATTTTCAAAGTAGGGGATGCGCGCTATACATTGCCATAAGTGAACTGGGTTTTTTTTTCTCCACCTCGGCATCAGCCTGTCAGGTAGATCATAATACGACGCCATTAGCCCTTGTCTAAATTTTAAAACAACGTCACAGTCATCCTCATTATTTTCAAAATCAATTTATCATATATGAATTAAGATAACCAGATTTGAAAAAAAAAAGAAAAGAAAATTGTAAAATGAATTATAAGAAGTTGAATTTTATTTCTGTTTGTGTTAATTCCTTTCTAATACCTTTTCACACTTCAGTCTAAAATAACGGAAATGTGTCAATCAATATGGTTGATCGGCGATCTTGACATGTGAAAGTGGCTGTGTATGGCACCTGTAAACAGTTTGCTTCGAATTGGCCATGGTCAAAATTAGATATAACTGAGAAAGGTAGGTTTTCAATGCAATTTTGATAAGAAGAGTAGTTATTACACCCATGAATTGTGTTACATTAAGGAAAAGAAGCGTTTGGTTTGTCTGTGAAACAGTAGGTCATGACCTTTCGTTCTTTGTTCTATAGTTTTGACCCCAAATGCGAAAGTGAGGGGTCATGGAGCTAGCGGCTTTTTTTAGCCGCGAAAACAAGGGTAGGGTCAGGGCACAAAAGATTGCGAAAAAACGGCATGGTAATGTGCTATTTTGAATTTTATCCCCAGATTATGTGTTGTTTTGAGTTTCAATTTAGCTTGGCATTTTCAGGCTAGCTTCCTGGGTTTGCATTTTGTGAATTTTGGAATATAGGCTAAAATGGCATATTTTATCAGTTTTTTTTCTGACCGTGCCACTTGCCTATATTGATCATTAATTTCACTATTTCACAAGTTGAACATGATTTATTGATAAAATCTAAAGAATTAGGATTGTGCTGTTGCATTTAAGTGCTCTTTATAATTTCAAGCTGATTATATAGAGCTTTGTTTGATGAAGTTCTGTTTGGCCTATTGTCGACCAAGACGAGTTTAGCTGAAAACCGTGTTCTGCTACCTATGGTCCCGATTTGTAAACAGCATGACTTCCACTTATCACAGATATGGAATGCCGACCAGACACCCTTGATATTTAATGCCATACCAGAGAACTGTTGATCTTAATTTATTGCCTTTAATAATTTACCGGTACACTCTTGTAAAGTCCCTATGGAACTTTGATTTTAAAGAGCGTAATTAAGTTTCCTCCCTTAATAAAACAAACACCACTTGTCATGAGTTGAAAGTAAGCAAAAGTTATTCTCGATAAAATGCTTATTTAGGATGCGAGCAATGTATCAGAACTAGACTTTTCTCCCAGATTTCAAGGTAAAGTTAGGGGTGCGAGTTATACATGCCCGCGTGCTATACTCATGAAAATACGGTATTCTCTAATCCTTTATTACAAAATTTCAACCTTGTTCAAACTGAAAACATTGGAGATGACCAACTATATGGGATTTCTATTGGAAAGGTTGGATGAGACTCGCACTCTGCGCAGGCTGACCTGCATCGAAACTTTTTGCTTTTAGTATTCTTTGCATGCCAAGGACCATTCAACCTAATTATTCAGTCAGTTGATATGATACAAAATGGATTTTATGGATTTTTAATTGTCATGATTTACTAAGTATTATGCATTAAACCCCATTTTGGCAGAGCATGGCTCATATATTGCTAATAAAGTTATCTGGGTTTATATAATCTAACTAAAAATATAGGCACTCAGATAGTGTTTCCAACATAATATGCAAATCCACCATGGGCAAGAGGACTTGGCTTAGGTAGATAGCTTATAGGTGATTTCAAGAAATGCGTCCGACATCTTTACTGCGACTTCATCGTTAAATTGTCACTTACAGAGATTCATAATCCTGCATTATCTGATAGCCAGACAGAATTAATCCTTAGAGTGTTTAGAGCCCACTTTAACCCTTTACCACACAATGACGCCTTTTGACGCCCCTAAAAAAGAGGCCTTTTGAAAACATTGTGGGAAAAGGAGAAAATGCTGGTAACCAGCATTTTCTCCTTTTCCCACAAAGTTTTCTACCCTATCAAAGAAAAGTTGCGTCATTTGAGCCACTATGAAATTGTCGTCTGCAAATGCTTTCAATTTGGATAGGTCTTAAATTTTGCCGTGTGGTAAAGGGTTAATTGCTTTTGCAGGAACTGTGATTCAGAATAGCACAGAATATTGTTCCCCACGTTTATTTTTACCAACACCAAAATTGTTTGGTATAGAGTGAAAGGATATTTTTGTGTTACAAAGTATCAGAGTATGTCCAGGGTATAAGTGTTTGTATTATTTCTTTGAACAAACTACAAAATTTTCGACTTTTCACATTCGTAGTTTAAGGTCAGAAATACCCCTAGTATCATTGCAATATTATGATGGCTGTAGTCCATAGTGTTTCAGCAAAGAGGTTAGTGTAGATCAGAGATCAGACTACATATTTTGTGCAGTCTGATCTTCATCTACGCTGGCCACAAAAGCAACTATATTTGTGAGAGGCATTTTAAGGGTTAAATTAAAATTTCTAGCGGACAGAGAAAACCCACTGATTGCAGTTTCACAGTTCTTTCCCACAGAAAAACATCCCTATATCAGACATGTGTAGATCCAAGCTTAGAATGTACCTTTTGTGCAGTCTGATATTGATCTACACTGTCTGTAGAGGCATCTCGAGCATACCGCACAATCAGGAGTTTTAACAACAAGGAAGAAGCCTTGTGAAAATATTGTGGGAAGAAGCGGAAAATACTGGTAACCAAAGTCCCAGCATTTTCTCCTTTTCCAAAAATATTTTCTACCCTATTACAGACAAGTTTTATCATTTGAATCACATCTGAATTTTCGTCTGAAATCACCTTTTTGTTGTCTGGTATACAGTCAAATCTTTACCACACAGCAGATATTTTAGACTTGTCGTTTTTAGTCCCATCTAAATTTGCAGACGACAAAATAATTATGGATCAATTTTATGGTAAGATTTGTCAATGAAAGGATTGACAACATTGTGGGAAAAGGAGAAAATGCTGGTTACCAGCATTTTCTCATCCCCCCTTTACTGTTTTCAAATGCCTTCTTTCCTAAGGTCCTTAAATGTGCTGACTGTGTGATAAAGGGTCAAAACGAATAGACCCTCCCTATATAAGGTAATGAAGTACTAGGCAATGGCCCACCATATCACATAGATAAAAACAACATAATAGGATTTCCTTGCAGGCAATCCCTTAGAGGACAACCAAAACCAGTCACCATGACAACTATCCATATTGTCATAATGCTACCATTTAATCCTTTCACAGCAAGGAGCAACATAAAATGCATTTGATGTGTTGACCAACATCAGACAGCTCAGAGCATGCAGTCTGGTCTTGGATCTATACAATATCCAACTTTATTTAGGCATTTCTGTCTACATTATTGTTTTCGAAACTCAAAGAATGGAATCTATTCATTAAGAAGCCAGAGATTATCCTTAACCCTATACCACACAATCCCGACTTTTGACGACCCTGGTAACCAGCATTTTCTCCTTTTCCCACAATGTTTTCTAACCTTTAGAATAACATTTAATTTGTCAAGTGAAAATGCTTTCATGTTGTACCGGACTGAAAATTTGTTGTGTGGTAAAAAGTTAACCTGATACCATGTTCTTTACAAAAACAAAGGAAGAAGACCATGGGAAACATTGCAGAGAAACAGAAGATAAAACTAGTAACCAGCATTTTTTCATAAAATTTTGTCCACATTGTTTACTACTCTTTTGGTTCCTGTTATTTGAGCCTGGTAAAATCGTCATCTGTAAATGAGCCATGCACTGTGAAAAGGGGGCTTAATGCATCTCCGTTATACATTATACCAAGCAAGTTATCACGTGATCATGGATCCATAAAGTCCACTTTGTCTAACAATCGACTGGATCATGATATAGACTGGTCCTTGGAAATACAGAAAATTTACCAATAGCGAAAAGTTTCAGGCCAGGTCAGCCTGCGCAGACTGTGCAGGCTGACCTGGGTTGAAACTTTTCGCAGATGCATTAAGCCCCCTTTTCACAGAGCATGGCTCAAATGCTTTTAATCTGGGTATGTCTAAAAATTTTACCACCCAATAAAGAATTAACCCTTTACCAAACAATCCAGTGTTTTAACAACCCTTAGGAAAAAAGCCTTTCTTGACAACACTTTGGGAAAAGGAGAAATGCAGGTAACCAGCATTTTCTCCTTTTCCCACTGTGTTTTCAATCGTTCCAAACAAACTTTACTTTTTGAGTCACACTTATTTAATCAGCTGCAAAGTTTTTCCATTTGGACAGGTCTAACTTTGGTCATTTGGCAAAGAGTTAATCCACATAACTATGTCAAATTAACCAATCACCAAACAACTTCCCCAAGTTTGAGCAACCCTGAAGAAGAAAGATTTTGAAAACATCATGGGGACAGGAGAAAATGCTGGTAACCAGCATTTTCTCCTTTTCCCACAATGTTTTCAACCCTTTCAAAGACAGAAATCATCTTTTGAGCTTCAGTGAATTTGTCGTCTGCAAATGCTTTCAATTTGGTCCAGTACAAAACTTTGTTGTTTAGTAAAGATTCATTGATTGAATGGTGTTTTATGCCACTTTCAACATTATTTCAGTCACATCACTGCGACCGCTCACATATTTATGTATTTCCTGGGTTTCACTAGTACTAGGCTAGGGTTCTGAGATCTCTTGCCCAAGGACACTCCCATGAAAAATCCAGGGGAGCCAGTGAGGCTCTAAACCAGGGCCTCCAGGTCATGAGTCCTACACTGAGCCACGCGGGTCCCAGTTAGGAAAAGAGTTAATCTACATATCCATGACAAATTAAATCCATTAGTATCTGGCTTCGGATGACCCAGAACTGCAAATGACCCACATGGCAGGACTATATAGTATTACCTCAACACAAAATAGCCCAGTAAAAAACTACAAAAGTAAAAGAAGAAAAAATTCCATACTTTTCCAGTATCTCCAGGTGCTGGCTGCAGGGTGACAGATGCCGGTGCATTGGGTGGTAACTGAAATGAGAGAAATTAGTAAACAAAATTAATTCGGAACGGTGCTCAGGTAACACAGAGTATTTCTAGTTTCCTTACTTGTTGCTTAACCCTTTACCACACAATCAGGAGTTTTTAAATTCCTAAAAGAGGAGGCTTTTGAAACCATTGTGGGAAAAGGAGAAAATGCTGGTAACCAGCATTTTCTCCTGTTCCTACATTGTTTTGTTCTCTATTACAGACAAACTGTATGATATGAGTCACATTTCATTTATCCTCAGATCTGCAAATGCTTTCAATTTGATCCTACTATGAATTTTGTTGTATGGTAAATAGTTTATTTCATGACAAGGTGTTTGTACAGAGTGTGACACCTTTTTGATATCATTTGCTGGAAGATGATGCATAGATTGATCAATCAAATTAAGGACAAAAGACAAAAAGGCAATGTACATCTGCCAGGGGCAAAGCTGCCTGTACTCAAAAAACGGAGTTGCGTACACTTTGAAGAAAGAGAAAGAAAGAAAAGAAAGACAATTTGCCAATAAAACGTCACCCAAGGCCACCAAATAGCCTCTACAATTCAAAATTTTCTTGAGGAGGCCCTCCTTGGAAATCCCCCTTCCCTCTCTCGGCACTTCACGCCTCGGATAATAGCTTTGATATTACTTTTGGGTATACTTTATTTTGGGATAGCTAGGCCCCTGTCTGCATTTTGTCAAGATTCCATATTTTTCCCACCAGCGTATCAAAACAACAAGAGCATCACATGATGGTGCCAATGCTCAGCTCTAGTTGATTTTAAGAAATAAATTTATTTTCAGTGAAAATTCTAAGCACATAAGCACAAAAAGGGTTTTAAAAGTGTAAAAAGTATTTTAATGATTACTTGCCCATGTTGTGTATGTTCCCCCTTTAATAGTAAACAACTAGTCTGATATTTTTTAGAGTAAATATCTTCAGTAATGACAGAGATATTACAAAATGTTAGTTAAAGTTTTTGCAGAACGACAATAGTGCAGACAGCGACAACACAGACCAATGTACTATTTGAAGGTCAAGGGTTCTATCACATTTGTGTTCCACTTAACCCTTTTAAAGGCAAACTCCACCATTTCAGCTCGGTTCACTTTTTTGTCTGCAAAAGCTTTCAATGTGGCAGACTAAAATGTTGTTGTTTAGTAAAGATCAAATAAGAAGTTTGTGCTTTCCAGCTCTGTCTCCACCAGCTGTCTGTTTCATTGATGAGGAAATTACTATGTGTCAGATGATGGCAAAAACAATTTGACTTTACCTCAAAGAAAAATGGGTAGGCATTTACACCCAGCTTCTTGATGAGCCGCTCCTGCAACCGCGTCGTTGGTCTCTGCTGGTCTTTCACCGGAGGATAAATCTGAAGGGATGCCAAAAACAAGTCCTTCCTGAATGTGAGACCGAGAACATCGAGGTCTTCACGGCCATATCGAAATGCTGCAAGGACGTGAGCGAATACTTTCCTCTCTTTGAGGTATTCTGGATCCACCAAAACTACACCATCTAAAATAAATGACAAGAGGACCATTTTGTCCTTAGATTGCTCACCTGGGACATTTTTATATCCTTACCAAATAGCTGTATTTTTAACAACCCAAGGGAAAAGGGCTTCTGAAAACACTGTAGGAAAAAGGAGAAAATGTTGGTTACAAGCACTTTTCCCACAATGCTATCTATCCTATCAAAACAAATCAGGATACTTACACTCCATCTTATTTGTGGTCTGTAATGGCTTTCAATTTTACATGCATTACCTCCTTTTTCCAGTGATGTTTTTAAATCCTTCTTCCTCAGGATTTTTAAAGCAAAGGATTGTTTGGTTAGTATTATATTTGCCCTTGCTTCTTCTAAGATCCTGAAAAAGCTAAGTGACAAAAACTTAATCTCAAACAATATCTATGGTTTCTAGAGTGCTACAGATTCAAAACTATGACCTCAAGTGTACAACAGGATGACAACAATGGCTCATTAAAGGCTAAAGGATAAAATGCTTACAAGAGAAAGAAAAAACATGGCTTCAAGAGTGCTATAGGACAAAAATTATGGCCTCAAGAATGCTACAGGATGAAAAATGAGGCTTCAAGGATGCTAAAGGATGAAGACTGTGGCTTAAAGACAGTTACAGGATACATGGCTTCAAGAGTACTACAGAATGAATATTATAGCTTCAAGAGTGCTACAGGATAAAAGTTACAGCTTCAAGAATGCTACAGGATGAAAAGTATGGCTTCAAGAGACCTACATGATGAAAGAAAATGGCTTCAAGAGCACTACATGATGAAAAATGTAGCTTCAAGAGTGCAAATAGAATTAAATATGGCTTCAGGAAAGCAACAATATTATATTTGGCTTCAAGAGTGCTACAGGATAAAATATGGCTTCAACAGTGTTACATGATGAAAATTATAGCTTTCAGAGACCTACAGGATGAATATTATGGCTTCAAGAGGGTTACAAGATGAACAAGAGCAGCAAATTGTTGCAAGATACGCCCGTCCCACCGCCAGTTGTCGAGGGGGGATAATAATCGTAAAGGACAGGTAGAGGAAAATAGTAGTGCAGCAGAAGTCATGTAAGTGATTGAAATAGGCATGAATGTCTCCTCTAATGTTAAGGAAACATGCATATAAAGTTTCAGGTTATTCCAACATGAAAAGACAAAGTTATATTGTAGAGAAGCATGAAAAGCCGTAAAAAAGAAAATAGTGAATAGGGAATAATTCCAAAAGGGCATTAGGTAAGGTTATGGCTCCAGTGCAATGCACTTTTCGTAACTGCAACAAACATGTTTACCAAGTCTCAAGTTAATTTGACTTGATGTGACAAAGTTCCGTTCTGGACAAGCAAGAAATGCTGTAAAAATGAAGATCAAAGTGGAATTACTCAAAATCCGCACTAGGCAGAGTTATTGTTCTTGCGCAATGTACTCCGTAATATTGCAACAAACATGCATACCAAGTTTGAAGTCGTTCTGACTTGGGATGACAAAAGTTATATTCCGGACAAGCACTAAATGCTGTAAAAATGATGATCAAAGGGAAATAACTCAAAGACAGCACGAGGTAGACTTACAATTCTTGCGCACAGCACTTCCAAATATTGCAACAAATAAGCATACCATATTTCAAGTCATTCCTACTTAAGATGACAAAGTTATGCTCCGGACAAGCAAGAAATGCTACAAAAATGAAGATCAAAGGGGGAATAACTCAAAATTCGTGCTAGGAAGAGTTATGGTTCTTGTGCACTGCACTCCGTAATTTTTCAACAATCATGCCTTCCAAATTTGAAGATGTTCAGACAAGAGATGACAAAGTTATATTCCGGACAAGGAGAATGCTGTAAAAATGACGATCAAAGGGAAATAACTCAGACAGCACGAAGTAGAGTCATGGTTCTTTTGCACTGCACTCCGTATTATTGCAACAAACACAAATGCCAAGTTTCAAGTCAATCGTACTGGAGATGACAAAGTTATGCTCCAGACAAAGAACTGGACACCGCCCGCCCACAAGCCCACCCGCCTGGACGCCCGCCTGGATGCCCGTACGCCATGGGTGATCCCATAATACGTCCTGTCTTCGACGGGCATATAAAAATGTGGCTTCAAGAGTTCTACAGAATTAAATATAGCTTCAGGAAAGCTAAAAGATTACATTTGGCTTCAAAAATGTTACAGGATAAAATATGGCTTCCAAGAGTGTTACATGATGAAAATTATGGCTTCAAGTATGTTTCAGGATAATTACTGCGACTTCAGGAGTGCTACAGGATGAACTATGGTGTCAAGATTGCTACAGGATGAACAGTGTGGCTATAAGAGAGCTACAGGAATAAATATAACTTCAAAGAAAGCTACAATAATTATGGCTTCAAGAATGCTACAATATGAAAAATGTGGCTTCAAGAGTGCTACAGAATTTAATATAGCTTCAGGAGTGCTACAGGATTAAATACTGCTTTAAAATTGCTACAGGATGAAAAATCTGGCTTCCAAGAGTGCTAATGGATCAAATATGGCCTCAAGAGTACTACATGATTAAATATTGCCTTAAGAGAAATACAGGATTTAAATGACTTCAAGAGTACCACAGCATGAAATATGGCCTCAAGAGTGCTACAGGATTCAATATGGCCTCAAGAGTGCTACAATAATTATGACTTCAAAAGTACTACAGGATGAAAAATGTGGCTTCCAGAAAGCTACAGGATGAATTATGGGTTCAGGAGCTCTACAGGATTAAATGAGGCTTTAAGTGTGGTACAGGATGAACTTTGGCCTCAAGAGTTTACAGGATTAAAAATATACCTTCAAGGTACCTACAAGATGACAGCTGTAGCCTCAAAAAAGCTATAGGATGACAAATTTTGGCTTCAAGTGTGCTATAGGATAAAAAGCATACCTGAAGGAGTGCTATAGACCTACAAATTGAAAAATTGAGGCCTTCTGAGTCTGTAGCAAGCCAAATCTTGGTAGCATATGATAAACCAATACACAACACACAAGGGACAACAAAAGATCACAAAAACCCACCTTGAGTACTTAGTTTCCTGATGATCTAAAATTTATTAGGAATCTTTTTCTCTTTCTTTTATGTTTGGTGGTAGTCTAGGAAAATCATTCTTTTATCCAAAATTGACTTACCTATAGGATCAATATGTTTTAGATGGTCTATAAAATCTCGTTTGCCCAGGTACACTGTTATTTTTCCATTTGGACTGCTCTTTTTGAATACTCTGAAAATACATAAAGTTCAAGAATTTAAGTATTATTTCAGATGAAACTACATTTACCTCATTTTTCTTTACTTTCATTTCTTACCAAACATCAAAATTTAAGATGTCCAAACTGAAGGCATTTGCTGACAAGAAATGAAACATTGCTAAAATAAGGGGATTTCACTTTGAAAGGGTAGAAAACATGTTACCAGCATTTTCTTCTTTTCCACAAAAGCCTTCCTCTCCTGAGTGTTAATTCTTAACCAACTGTCAAAATTTTAGACTAGTCCAAATTGAAAGCATTTGCAGACAACAAACAAAAATTTGGCTCAAATGAAGGGATATTTGGGCAATGGTAACTTTACCACACAATCCTGAATTTTGAAGACCCTTCTGAAAATGCTGGTAACCAGTGTTTCTTCTTTTTCTAACTAGGTTGTCTAACTTTTCAAAGGCATTCTTAACGATTTAAGCCACACTGAATGTGGCCTTCAAAGGCCTTAAATTCTGTCGGGTGGTACAAAATAAACTCTTTCTTTGCAAGATAACTATCAGCTGTAGATTATGCCATTTAACCAGCATAACCAGCATTTACTCCTTTTCCTATATTTTTTCTACCCTTTTCAACTACAAAATCAATGCCATTCTTTTAGCGCCTTTTGTCATCTTGAAATATAATCAGTAGAAGCAGGTCTAAAATTTGGTTGAGACAGGTAAAGAGCTCAAGCACGTACATTAACCCTTAACTCTTTACCATACGTACAAATTTTAGACTTACCCAAATTGAAAGCATTTGCAGACAACAATTTAAATGGGGCTCAAATGATGGAATTTGTCTTTGAAAGAGTAGAAAACATTGTGGGAAAAGAAGAACATGCTGGTTACCAGCATTTTCTCCTTTTCCCACAATGTTTTCAAAAGGCTTCTTCCCCAGCATCGTTAAAACTCGTGATTGTGTGGTAATGGGTTAAACTGCTTTTAAAATAAGTTGAATGAAACTTTTCAAGCTGTTAGTAACACCCCAAATATTTCTATTTCAAGTTCATTTTTGGGGGTAACTATATTTCCTGATTGGACACTGCAGATCCAAGATCAGACTGCACGTTTTGTGCAGTCTGATACTGACCTGCACTGTCCGCAAAAGGTCATTGAATTGCGCTTAGCAGCCTAAAGGTTAACTATTTACTACACAACCTGGAGTTTGAACAACTCTTTAAGAATAAAGGTTTTGAAAACATTGTGAGAAAAGGAGAAAATGCTTGTAACCAGTATTTCCTTTTTCACACGATGTTTCTACTCTTCCAAAGAAAAAATCTATAATTCTGACAACATGTAACATGTGGTCTGCAAATGCTTTTGATTTGGACACATCCAAAATTTGGTAATGAGTTAAAATGTGAGAAAGAAACATTTTGAAGTCAGTAAATACTGCACCAAATCTATTCCAAGTTCTAACTTTAGTGCTGTTTTTATCAGCAATATCTCAAAAGATAGCAGAGATTCTACATTATGATTTTAGCCTTTCGCGCAGTCTGATCTTAATCTACACTACCTCAAAAGGTTTAAAACACAAATCGAAATCAATTCTCAGAATGTGTCTTTGCCTAATTATGAAACAATAATGGCAAGGGAAATATAAAACCTCAATTTGATGAATTCATTAAGCTTTTACCAAACAACCCCAAGTTCTAAAGACTCTGATTGATTGATTGATTGTATGGTGTTTCACGCCGTTTTCAACATTATTTCAGTTATATCGCAGTGGCCAGTGCACCTATCCATGCTTTCCTGGAGTCTCTTTTACCAGTACTCCACACAATTTTCTTTCCAAGCCACTGGCTGCTTTCCTACATGATCATCGTCGTAACAATGGTCAGCGATGGGAGAGGAATGAATCCTGTCGCAATGACTATCATCAATCCTCGGAAAGAAATTGGCCAGCCAGGGATCAAACCCACGACCCCCTGTTCTCAAGTCGTGTACGTTACCGACTGAGCTACCAGGGCTCGGCAAAGACTCTGACAGAAAAAACTTTAGAAAACATAGTGGGAAAAGGAGAAAATGCTGATAACCAGCATTTTATCCTCTGCCCACCATGTTTTCTAACCTTTCGGGGAAAAATTCAATTATTTGAGCCACATTTAATTGTTCATCTGCAAACCCTTTCAACTTTTACCAGTCTGAAATTTTGTCTTTCAGTAAAGGATTACCTCTTTAGCATATGAAAAAATTTAACCCTTTACCGACTTTCAATGACCCTTTGGGACAGATTTTTTTAAAACATTGTGGGAAAAGGAGAAAATGCTGGTAACCAGCATTTTCTCCTTTTCCCAGAATGTTTTCTACCCCTGTCAAAGAACTTTCAAATTTGACGTCTGCAGATGCTTTTAAATTGGAAGAGTCTAAAATTAATCGTTTGGAAAAGGGGCAAGACTTTTCCAAATTGAAAACATTTGCAGAAGACAAATCAAATGTGGCTCAAATAATAGGATTTGTCTCTGAAAGGTAAGAAAAAAATTTTAGTTGTGTTTGAAAGGATAGAAAACATTGTAGGAAAAGGAGAAAATGATGGTTACCAGTATTTTCTCCTTTTCCTTCCATGTTTTTAAAAAATCACTCTTCCTCAGGGTTATTAAAACATGAGGTGGTTTGTTATGGAAAAGGGTTAGATTAACATATAAACTGTTGCAAATGACTTTTTTATGTCTTGCGACAGAAAACTTTATGGCCAATGAGAAACTGCTGGGTAAGAGCAAAATTTCTCCTTTCACCTTAATGTTCTTACATATAATCATGGTAAAATCTTACATTCATGTTTTCAAACCTTAGTTCAAGTTAGTTGTCTACACTGATTAGAAAGATCTTGATGAGACTGTTCTAATTAGTACCAACAATATCGGGTTTAGTATCATCCACATAATTATGATGATTCAAATAGATCTAGTAAAAAAAACCTCAAATCTGTGGCTCTCATAGACTCCCTGATGAAATCAGGCAACAACAAAAAGCCAACTTACTGTGGCTCCTTTTTCACATTAGTCGTGGCAACCATTTTGGATTTCAACAAAATTACTCAATCTCTTAGATATAAAGAACGACTAAGAGACCGACACTTTCACAGAATATAAAGTATAAAAAGTTTAAAGTGAAGCAGAAAATTTAGAAATTGTAGTGTGTTATTCTATCCCCGCACAACAATATCCCAAATATGGTTGCAGAGAAAATTCATCCACTGAAATGAACTGAATGCAGCTGAAAGCTTTTTCTTGGACTGGTTACATAAAAAGGTCATGTGAATGATTGAATCTCTCTAAAAAACCAAGTACCATTCCATCAAAAAAACCAAGTCACATGTCACTTCCAACAGACACACAATCAGTTCCTTACACTCACAAACATCAATTTTCCACATGTTGATTAACTCTTTACCAAACAATCCCGGGTTTTAACAACCCTTGGAGAGAGGCCTTTTGAAAACATTGTGGGAAAAGGAGAAAATGCTGGTAACCAGCATTTTCTCCTTTTCCTACAATGTTTTCTACCATATCAAGGACAAATTCTACCATTTGAGCCATCCTTAATTTTTCGTCTGTAAATGCTTTCAGTTTGGATCAGTCTGAAATTTCGTCGTTCGGTAAAGAGTTAATTCTATACCATACAGTTGTAAGACCCTATAGGAAAAGGTTTCAGTAAAAACTTTGGAAAAAAGGAGAAAATGCTGGTAACCAGCATATTCTCCTTTTCCAAACAATGCTTTCTTCCCTTTCAAAGAAATACCACCTTTTGGCTCACATACATTTTGTCTTCTACAAAAGTCTTACCTTTGGACTAGACAATAGAGTCTTTATCAAATGACCAAATTTTTTATGCGTCCAAATTGAAATCCATTGCAGATGTCAAATTAAATGCAACAGTGGAGGTATTTATCTTTGAAAGGATATAAAACATTGTGATGAAACAGAGCTCCAGATAGAGGGAGTGATTTTGATTTCAAAAATTGAAAATATGAATTATTCTCCACCAAACCCTATGTTATGGGTACTCATTAGAATCGTCTCATCGAGACGATTCTAATGAGTACCCACAACAAAGGGTTTCAAAGAGAAATAATGGATTTAGAATGCCATCACTCCCCCTTATCTGGAGCTCTGGTGAAAGAAGAAAATGTGGATGACCATCTAAACTTTTTATCCTTTTCCTAAGATGTCTGAACAATTTCATTCACATAATATTGGGGTTTAATGACTGCTGGGAAGAAACCTTTTGAAATCATCTTGGAAAAGAGAGAGGTTGCTGGTTACCAGTATTTTTCTCCTTTTCCCACATTGATTTCTACCCTATCAAAAGTTAGAACAATCATTTAATTGTTCTCTGTAACTGCTTTCAATTTGGACATGTCCAAAATTTTGTCATTTCGTAAAATGTAAGAGGCTCTCTTCTTCATGGTTGTATTTGGTAGATAATTTACTCATTACTTCATGCTTGTCGCATAGGCATAAGATTGCTACAAAAGTGGCTGAGCAAATAAAGATATCGTTTATTTCCCTATTTGTCACAATGTTCAACCTTACTAGATGAAAAACTTCAACACTCATCCAAATTGACGGTACTGCAGACAACATTACCAAATGTCCCTCAAATGATCTGGTAAGTCTTTGAAGTGTTAAAAAGCATTGAGTGAAAAGGAGAAAATGTTGCTTTCCAGCATTTTCTCCTTTTTCCACAATGCTTTCAAAAGCTTGCTTTCTCAGGGTCATTAAAACTCAGAATTGTGTGATTAAGGGTTAAAAGTGGAATAGCAGGTCAAGGCTACACTTAAACAAGAATGCCAATAACAAAGTAGTCCTTTTGACTTTTGTAACATGCAATGACTGCATTGTCAACATGTAGCGCCATTTCACTAATTAATCTTACACTAGTTTCACAATCAATGACTTTGAAGTTTGGGTTTCTAGTCTTAGTACTGAGGAACTAACATTGTAAACTGGTTTGAACCTACTTTTTCAAAGCGAACTATTCCAACACTGTTTTCCAGTGCAGGAAAGGCAAAATCAAATGCCAACTGTCCATATTTTCTGACTTCGCATATGCGAACAATTTAATTTTGCGAGAAATCTGTTCTAATTGGATCCACAGTGGGGAATCACACTGTTTTAGTTCTAATTGTTTTGTTGTTTTTTTTTGTTCGTATGGTGCTTAATGCTGTTTTCCACAATATTTCACGCTGGCTAGTGCACCTATCCATGCTTTCCTAAAATTTTTGCATTACTTCAAACAATATTCTTCCCAAACCACTGGTTACTTTCCTATATTACCATCATTAAAGCAATGAAATGCAGTGGGAGAGGAATAAATCCAGTTGCAAAGACTATCATCAATCCTCAAAAAGAAATTGCTATGGTAAATTGCATTTTCTATCTTTTTTGCTTAATTTTATTAATCGATCTATGCATCTGTCTTTCCCTGGCTGGAAAAATTGATGGATTGATTAATTAAACAGTAATTAATGCTGTTTTCAACATTATTTCAGTTATATTGTTGTAGCCAATGCACCTACCCATGCTTTCCCGGAGTTCCTTTTACCAGTACTCTGCACAATATCCTTTCCAAGCCACTGGCTGTTTTCCCACATAACCATTATCTAAACAATAGTAAGTGGTGAGAGAGGAATGAATCCTGTCACATTGACTATCATCAATCCTCGGAAAGAAATTGGCCAAGCTGGGGATCAAACCACCGACCCCATTCTCAAGTCCTGTACTCTACCAATTGATTCCAGGGCTGGGATGGAAAGAATTACATGTGTTGTTAGACCTCTACCACACAATCCCACTTTTCAACAATCAATGGGGAAAAGCTGTCTGAAAACTTTGTGGGAAAAAGAGCAAATGCTGGTTACCAGCATTATCTCCATTTTTCCACAATGTTTCCTCAGCCATCTAATGACAAGTCCAATCATACGAAACATGTTTACTTTGTTGTCTGTATATCCCATCAATTTAGAAGAGTATAAAATTTTGTCACTTGGTAAAGAGTTGTTAAAACCCCTAGTTGTTCAGAGGTTGTAGTTGCCTGAATTTCAGACCTGTCCATACCAAAAGAGATAACCACACAATCCCAACTTTTAACGACCTTGAGGAAAAGGTCTTTTGAAAACATTGTGGGAAAAGGAGAAAATGCTTTCAATTTGGTTTAGTACAAAATTTTCTCATATGGTAGAGAGTTAAATGATAAATTAGATGTAGCTAAAAAAGATGTGATTTGTCTTTGAAAGGAGACTGCATTATGGGAAAAGCGGGGCAGTGCTGGTAACCAGCTTTTTGTCTTTTTCACAGGAGGCCTTTTCCAATCAGAAAGCACTGGAATTCAATGAAGGATTGCAGCTGACCACAGTTTCACCTTTTTCCGAATTATTTTGCAAGAAACTTAACCTCAGAAATGAGATGCTGAGAAACAAGAACCTTGATTGTTTTAATGGCAAATTACAGTAATTGTTGCATGACCTGAAAAGATCAATAAAAGCATTGCCATGACAACCATCAAAGACGTGACTTTCCTTTCGAAATTTATACGTCAATTGGCCATGCAAATGTACATGAACCAGGTTACCAAGACGATATCAACCACAGGCTTTAGTCCAACTATAACGTCATAATACTGTTTCCTGTTAGGAAAAGACAATTCTCAAAATCGGAAGAGATTACCTCCCCAGTTTTGTGTCATAAGGACTAAGGATGCACTTGTAATTTAATCTGTTTAACTCTTTACAAAATGACAAAATTCAGGACTTGTTCAAGTCCATAGTATTTGCAAACAACAACTTGCCCCTTTACCACACAATCCCGAGTTTTAGTGACCCTGAAATAGAGGACTTTAGAAAACATTTTGGGAAAAGGAGAAAATACTGGTAACCAGCATTTTCTCCTTTTGCCAACAATGTTTTCTTCCCAATCAAAAAGAAATTCAATCAGTTGATCCACAATTTAAATTGTGGTCTACAAATGCTTTTGATTAGGACAAGTCTAAATTTTTCTTCTCTACTAAAGAGTCAAAAAGGCCCAGCACCTTGAATAAGGATCGAAACCCATAGCTTTCAAGTATCTAATCCTGCACATTCAGAACTGGGTCCACCAGGGCCACAGAGTCATACAGAAAAAACATTACGTAGCATGGTCAGTTGTATTTAGATATTTGTCATTTCCCCCCCACATTGTGCCACTTGCAGACATCTTATTGTCACGATTCAAGGAACAACCTTATATTAATGAGCAATGCTCTGTGAAAAGGGGGCTTAATGCATCTCCATGATCCATTATACCAAGCAAGTCATCACATAATCATGGAGCCATGAAATCCATTTTGTCTAGCAACCGACTGAATTCTGATGTAGAATGGTCCTTTGACATGCAGGAAATTTACAAATAGCAAGAAGTTTTGACCCATGTCAGCCTGTACGGACTCAATTTTTCTTTTTTCCGGATGCATTCAGCCCCCTTTTCATAAAGCATGGCTCAAATACATTGCAAAATACCTGCAGTTGAAAGCTTTGTAATGCATGTCATTAGGTAACATGGGGGCATAACCTTTAATACTTCTGATACATTGATTGATTTCTCTGAATCACGGCGAGAATGTGATTGATTTGCTTGTTAGTGATGCTTACCACTTTCAACACTATTTCAGTTATTTAATGAGAGCAGCACACCTCTTCAGGCTCTTATTTTGGACAAATCGATTTTTATGAATAATGGTGAGGACACGATTACAATTTGTTTATCTTGTCTTTTTTCCCACCTTCTGTTATATAATGGAATCGGTTCACTCATTCATTTAAGCTATGCTCTGGCAAAAGAGTGTTTAATGCATCTCCACCAAGCAAGTTGTCAAATAATTATGGATCCATAACAACCATTTTGTCTCATAACTGATTGAACCATGATATAGAATAGTCCTTGCACATGCACTGCACTGGCTGATATGGGTCCATACTTTTTGCAGGTGAATTAAACACCCTTTACCCATAGCATGACTGATTTGTTTTGTGGGAATCACTAGTACCAGGCCCGGGCTCTATAGTGCCTTACCACACCCAAACTTAGTGAGTGGCACCATCAAGGCTCAAACCTAGATCCTCAGGGCTCATATTCACCAACCATTCTTTATAACATAATTTTAGTCTTGTTCTCAAGAATTTTCTGAATTTGAAAGTAACGCAATTTCTGATTGGCTAAACCATTTAGTTTAGCCAATCAGAAATTGTGTTACCTTCTGAATATAGAATTTGTTTCAGAATGCAAGTAAATGTTAGTGAATACTGGCCCAGATTTCTGATTATCCTAATAATATGACTGTGAGCTATCGCTTGTATACGACTGAAATAATGATGAAAGCGGAGTAAAACAGCATTCAATGTCAATTCATCCATTTCAAAGACAAGTCCCATCATTACAGTAAGATTTAGCTTGTGATCTACAAATACTTTCGATTTGGACTAGTCTTAGAATTTTGTCTTCTGGTAGAGTTATGTTGTGAAGCAGCCCAACACTTTGAAGGAATGGTTTACTGTTGTACTATTTTCAACCATATTTGTTCCAGCAAATGCTTCAAAATAAAATGGCCAGTATATTCAATTCATTTCACATTCCAATAATTCAGGCTTTGATAAATTAAGTAAATGAGGTAAAATGTCGATCCTCAATTTTACATGTCAGCCATTGATGAAACCATAGCAACAAAATCCTGTGCCATTCCATTCAATAAATAATATTGGGTTAATGTAATTAATGGAGCACAAGGAATGGAATTCAACAACAGTAACATGATTAGAAGAAAAGGAAAATAATTACTCGGGGTCAATCTTCCAGAAAACCTGCTACCGTTGCATTTTTATGAACAATCTTGAATTTGAGAAAAATTTTGAAGAAAAATATATTTTTTGCACATTATCTTCTGCTGATAATCTTAGTAACCCTTTCCAAAAAAATCACAAGTTTTAACAGTCCTTTACGAGAAAGCTTTTGAAAACATTGTGGGAAAGGGAGAAAATGCTGGTAACCAGCATTTTCTTCTCTTACCACAATTTTGTCTCTTCTATCAGAACGTAATTGAGATCACTTGTATCAATTTTAAATTAGTTGTCTGTAGATGTTTCGAGTTTGGAATAGTCTAAAAGTTGTTGTTTGGTAAAGGGTTTGGATGTATCTTCCACAAATCCCATTTCTGTTTGGGTAAAAATTCATACGAGCTATGCTCTATGAACAGGGAATTAAGCATCAGTAAAAAGTATCGACCAAGATGAGCAGTCCGCTCAGGCTGACCTGGGTCAAATCATTTTTATTATTTGAAAATTTTTGTGCATGTGCAAGGACCATTCTACATCATGACTTAGTTGCTGAACAAAATGGATTTTATGGAGCAATAATTATATAATGACTTGCTTAGTATGATGCATCATGGGGATGTATTAAACACTTCTTTGCCTGAGCACCGCTCATGTAAATTTTGTCGGAACTCTTGCAGAAATAAGCATCGTCAACACTTTTCCAACTGCACATGCTCCTTTTTATCTTGCAGCATGCCACTTTTGAAAACTTGTGGGAAAAATTCTTGTAAGAAACATTGTCTCCTCTTACAATGGTTTCACACAGATAAATCTTTCAAATCTAAAATATTCATCTTTATAATCCAAATTTTTCTAGGATGTATTCAAGGAGTGGTGGGGGGAGTGTTTCATTCTTGGCCAAGACTGGGTAAGGGCCTTGGAGGTCCAGCTCACAATGCTAGTCAGGCCAAAGTGTCCTTCTGCAAAAGATACTACTTAACTCCTTACCACACCACAAAAAATTAGATTGGTCCAAATTGAAAGCATTTGCAGACGCAAACTAAATGTGGCTGAAATGATGGAATTTGTCTTTGATAAGGTTGAAAACATTGTGAGAAAAGAAGAAAATGCTGGTTACCAGCATTTTCTTCTTTTCCCTCTATGTTTTCAAAAGGCTTCTTCCTACAGATCATTAAAACTCAGGATTGTGTGGAAAAGGGTTAAAAACACAGGGAAGATCTGAATAAGTTAGCTGTTGGTTTCCATATGTTACGGGAGACCACTCCTTCATGCATGGCTTCATCCCGATTTAAATACAATACCTAACAACTGCGTTAGGGAGAATTCTCTTTAGCTCAGTGGTTATGGTGTTGGCCTTTCGTCCAGGCGTTCTAGGTTCGAATCCTGCCTAGTCCCTGTATTTCTGCTATGCATTTGTTCATTTATTTCTTTGTTATGGACTTTGTTCGTAAGACATATAACTGAAATACTGTTCAATTGGCATGAAACCCTATTCAAATCAAAGTGATCTGCTACCTGATAGTTAAGTGCTTGATTAAACAATCTGTAATTTTATGACCCTAGGGAGGATGACTATCGAAAACATTCTGGGAAAAGGAGAAAATGCCAGTAACCAGAATTTTCTCCATTTCCCAACATTTTCCCCCCTTCTTAACCCTTTACCAAACAATCCCAGGTTTTAACAACCCTTGGAAAGAAGCCTTTTGAAAACATTGTGGGAAAAGGAGAAAATGCTGGTAACCAGCATTTTCTCCTTTTCCCACAATGTTTTCTACTCTATGAAGGACAAATTCCAGCATTTGAGCCATCCTTAATTTGTCGTCTGCAAATGCTTTCAATTTGGACCAGTCTAAAATTTTGTCGTTTGGTAAAGAGTTAAAGATGCCCGTCTACAGCCGGTGAGCAAAAACACTGTTAAATTTAGAATGGTACAGAAATCAGTCCTTTATGTAAACATGGATAGATTACTGACATATAAGGTGTAATTGAAAAAAAGAAACACGGAGATCTGTATTAGAAACCGAACATTGGTCAGAAGAAAACTGGCTGACGATCGAAGCTGTAAACAATGGTGGTGCGTCACGGAAATTTATCGTTGGTTTCCGCCTAGAGTCTGATACGGTGAAATTTGCATACAGGCCGCGACCTCCGCCTGAAAATTGAGGCTGCAACAGAGAAGCCTCCATTTTCGCTTGTTTACCTCATAATACGAAGGGCGAAGGTCAAATATAGTCACCTGACAGAATGCATGATCATAATACGAATCTACCCGAGTGTATAACAGATATATCGGAAATCTTCAATTCAAAAACCGGAAACGACGAGTCTGTTTACATGGAAGGCCGCAACTCAGCGAAATGCATTTTCTATCGACCGTCATCTAAGCAACCTTGCAACCGTCAGGCGCAATATTTGGCATTAAGATATAAGAATGACTATAGTTTGATAAAATAAAGACAAAATGAGTTAAAACTGGCTGAAAATGAGTATAAGGGCCTCTTTAAATAAATCCAATCAATTGATCCATATTGTATATTGTCATCTGCAAATGAGCCATGCTCTGGCAAAAGGGGGCTTAATGCATCTCCGTAATCCATCATACCAAGAAAGCTATCACATACTAATGGATCCATAATAGCCACTTTTTTAAACAACCGACTCAATCATGAGGTAGACTGATCCTTTGACATGCAGAAAATCTACCAATAGCGAAAAGTTTGGGCCCAGGTCAGCCTGCGCGGACTGCGCAGGCTGACCTGGGTCGAAACTTTTTGCAGATGCATTAAGCCCCCTTTTCACAGAGCGTGGCTCAAATGTATTGTATTCAAGATCATCTGCAAATGCCTTCAATGAGTGTATAAAATTTGACTTGTCTGAAATTTTGTTGTTTGGTAAACACTGATTGCAAGAAGCCTTTTATTTAACTTCCCTGATACAACAATTTCTTTAACCTTTAGCTTAACACACAATCGTGAGTTTTAACGACCCTGAGAGAGGAAGGCATTTGAAAACAATTGGAAAAGAAGAAAATGCTGGTAACCAATGGTAACCAACATTTTCTCCTTTTCCCACAACGTTTTCTACTCTTTCATGGCCAAATCTGAAAATTTTAGTCACATTTAGATTGTCATCTGCAAGTGCTTTCAATTGGGACGACTCCAAATTTTTATCATTTGGTATGAAGAGTTGACCTTCTGAGATCAACAAACATTTTCAATGAAGACATGTAAGGACAGGGCTAAGCAAGAATCTTGGGAGAAGGAAGGTTACATTCATTACATTTGGCAATCCAAATCTTAATTAAAGTGATTGGTCTGGGAGATGCATCTGTTGCCAAGCCAATACATGTACTCACAAAGAAAGTTCAGACTAAGTTTGCTTTACCTTCTGAAAGTCAAGGTGAGGGGGATAAAGGCATTCAGCTAAGATGTTTGTATTTTTTACATAACAGTGGAAAAAATGGGAGATACTGAATCTTCAGTGAAATAAGGTAAAAAAAGATGAAATTCATCATGAGAGACTAATTGAAATCAAAACAAAACTTATTGAAAAGAAAAGAAACTGCTATTTGGACGGACTAACAGTCTTATCATTTAAAATGTTTTGTGTTTGAGACATAAGGAAAACTCAGTGCAAAACTGGACAGGTAACCGTTTGCCAACCTCTAAGAAAACAAAGAATTAAGTAGTGAAACAATCATAATCCTTGTAAAAATCATCAGTTTAAACTCTGAATTGTTTTATAATCCGAATCTATGGTCACACAGAAGATGTCTAAGTAATTACTGAATGGATGGACTTTCTGAAGAGGTGACCTTGAACTTGGGTGAGTTTTATACTTTGTTTAGACCTTTCTTATGTGACTGATCTTAGTTTAAGTAACTCTTATGTAACTCCTGGAAAAAAAAAAGTTCTGCAAAAAATCTGGTAAACATCCTTCTAACCTTAGTGGTCCTTAACTTTTTACCAAACCACAAAATTTTAGAGATGTCCAAATTGAAAGGATTTGCAGACAACAAATTAAATGTAACTCAAAATATACAACTTGTCTTTCATTGAGAAGAAAACATTGTGAGAAAAGGAGAAAATGCTGGTAACCACTATTTTCTCCTTTTCCCACTATGTTTTCAATTCTTTCTTCCTCAGGGTCGTGAAAAGTCATGATTGTGTGATAATGGGTTGATCAAGATTTAATTGCTTATGGGGACAGATTATTGATTAAGATCAGATTGTACAGAACTTGCAGTCTAATCTAGGACCAACACTGTGTGCTTTTTTGCCAGATATTCCAAAAAAGACATCTTTGCTTTTGCAACATCTTTCAGTTGATTGACTGATTAATGCCATTTTTGGCATTGTTTCATTAATATTGCCGCGGCCAATGCACTTATCTATGCTTTCTTGGAATTTCTTTTTACAAGTATTTCGTTCAATATTCTTCCAACGTCATTGACTGCCTTCCCACATCGTCAAAACAATGATCAGTGACACAGGAATGAATCTGTCACAATGACCATCATCAATCCTTGAAAAGAATTCGCTGGTCTCAAGGCATGTATGCTACAGACTGCACAACCTCGGCTCAGCACCATCTTTCAAAACACCCTTTCAAACAATCACAACATTTAAGTATGTACTTTACCTTTTCTGATAAGCCACAGGGGCTGCTCCATGGCCCTTCCTTTTTTCCCCTAATCCCATGGTATGTACTGAATTATTTCAACAGTCCAATGTAAATTTAAATTCTCTTCAAGACGGACACAGTCTTATATAGTTATTGTAGGAATCAAAAACTGT